>VWZD01003511.1:55536-160957 GCA_013396695.1 Sakesphorus luctuosus | reverse complement strand
CTTCAGGCTGTTTTTCATGCATGTTTGTCTTATTACAGACCTATAATCATCAACTTCAATTTGTTTTCCCCTGTCATGGAAGAATTGATTTATTATCTAACTCCAAGTTTTTTAAATGTTATCAATTTACGCAAGAGCTAAATACTGTGCCTGCACATAGATTCACTGGGTATTTGTGTATTCATTGGTACTTGGGTTTAGTGGGGAGAAGACAGAGGAATTCTGTACATATAATGCACATGAAGTCACTTGATTGAACAGTCATTTGAGGGTATATGCATGTAAATAAAGATCAGTGGGATTCATTAAATACCTGTGGAAGCTAATTTATTGCTTAATCTATTTTTGGTTCAATATAGGATCAGCTGGGCTAATGCAAAGCCTGTTAAAGGTATAAATTTGTGTTCAGCTTCATCATTTCCATTAATTTCAGAGTTCAAAAGAATGGTGGCACCATAGTAAGCTAGTTCTCAAAGTCCCCTTGGTAATATTTGGAGATAATTACGGAATCTGAAAAGATGTTTCACAGAACCACAGAATATTCTGAGTTAGAAGGGACCCATAAGGATCATCAAGTCCAACTCTTAAGTGAATGGCCCACACAGGGGTCAAACCCTCAAGGCACTATTAGCACCATGTTCTAACCAACTGAGCTAATCTCAGGGTTCTTTTCATTACATTTAAAAGTAAAATAATTACAGGTGATACTAATTCCCCTAGCAGAGCTTCTACTAGGTGCCAAAAGGCTTACATTAATGAAAATAAATCCCATCCAAAGTCATCTCTTAAGTTTCAGAATATACAATTTTGGGCTTTCAGTAGCTCAACACAGAGATGCAAGAAGTGCATTGGCAGATTAAATCTTCAAGTGCAGACAGTAAAAATTTAAAATTTATATAAATGAGGCTGGATATTTTACCAGAGGTTGACTCTAGTCATGACTGTAATCACAAACTCACTGTGAATTCCTACTGCCTTCATCTACTCAGGTAGAGAACAGCTAGAGATGTCACATGGAGTTGTCCATTAGCTCAAACTGGAGTATTAGGAAGTTTAGAGGTAAGCACTTGAGTGAGTGCTTTGCTGGATCATGGTCAAAGCATTCTCCAAGTTGCCTGATGTTTTCTTTATCTTTATTCCAGTCTTGCTAAATGGACTTTTAGGTTTGGATAAAAAAAAGTTATATTTAACTTCTCTTCCCAAAAAACGACTGCTGCATCTTCTGAGAGTATTTCACTTGAAGTAGCTATGCAACCTTCTTACTGTCCACTCTCTCTTTTTATTCTTCATTTATCATAGTATCAGAAGACATTTTTTTTCTCCTTCAGAAATAAAGAGACATAGTAAAACATGTTAAANTTTAACAGATGTAATGAGATGTAAGTATTAATAACCTCATTAAAAAGTCTAATGAATACAAAAGCTCTCACATTATAATTACTCTCAGAAAGGAAGTATTGTTAATCTGTTGAGCAGCTGATGACACAGAAAATTATAAATAATGGAAACATTGCACAAATTATTCTAGATTAGGACAAAATAGCTTTTATGTAATAGCAGGAAGACCATTTTTAGCAGAGAGTAAGCATGATCATAAAACCATAGAATTGTTTGGGTTAGATGGGACCATTCTGTTGGAGATTTTTCTAATTATTAGACTTCTTTTCTTTCCCATGATCCTCAGTTTTTTAAAAAGAAGTAGTCTTTCTTTAAACGAAGATAGCTGCTGGCCAGCAACCTTGTACAAACACCACATCATCTGAATACTAATGAAAGGTCTCCTTTCAAAAAGTTTTGAGGCTGTGACAGACTAATGGAAGACTTTTCAGAATATAAAGGAAAACAAAATATACAAATTGCTTGGGTTATTTTAGGCAATCGAGTTGGTGGTATTTATATTTATGTGTTACATATAATTAGCGACTATTATAATGGTTAAGCTAATTCTGGAGACACACTTGTTTTTTATTAGTCCAAGCTACTCTCATATGCAGAGGCATAGCTGCTGGAATAGAAACCTAAAAGACTAGGCTACCACTATTTATCATATTTGGCAAAGAAAAATCATCATTGCTGTATTGTACAGAATATGCCATCATATTCTACATTTGGCATTTTTAGTAAGGGTCATTAATACTTGTATCACCACCATCATCTTTCCATGTCTTATAGTAACACACTAAATCTGACACATAGTACACATATTTTGCATATAAACTCCAGGAAGTAGCATAAAATACAAGTTTATCTTTGCGTTCAATTAACATCATTGTTTCTGTTTAGTTGTCAGTTCCCTGAAGAGACAAACTGAAACAATTACTTACATTAGTCATGGCAAGAAATGCTAAGACATCCCATAGGAGAACCATTTTTTTCCTTATTGGCTTTTTGTACAAGCTGTATCGGCAAAGTCATTTCACAAGTTTAATGGATGACTCCAGCTTATAAAATGCATTGGTCAAGGTNTTACAGCCTTTGAAACAAGTGGGAGTTTCTCTATTGACTTCAATAGATTTTGAATTGGATTCTAAAATGTTAAATTTAGGGAATAGCAATTAGGGAATTCTCTTGTCAACAGCAAAAAGATCAAAATGTCTATAACATATTCATTCTGCTGAAAACCATGGCACAATAACTGTTTACTTGTCTAAAATAAATTATTCTTACCCTCTGTGATATAAACAATTCCAATAATCAGCCTGTATATATAAAGATATACAAAATGCAAAAATGTGTGTAGAAACTANTCCTTTCAAAAAGTTTTGAGGCTGTGACAGACTAATGGAAGACTTTTCAGAATATAAAGGAAAACAAAATATACAAATTGCTTGGGTTATTTTAGGCAATCGAGTTGGTGGTATTTATATTTATGTGTTACATATAATTAGCGACTATTATAATGGTTAAGCTAATTCTGGAGACACACTTGTTTTTTATTAGTCCAAGCTACTCTCATATGCAGAGGCATAGCTGCTGGAATAGAAACCTAAAAGACTAGGCTACCACTATTTATCATATTTGGCAAAGAAAAATCATCATTGCTGTATTGTACAGAATATGCCATCATATTCTACATTTGGCATTTTTAGTAAGGGTCATTAATACTTGTATCACCACCATCATCTTTCCATGTCTTATAGTAACACACTAAATCTGACACATAGTACACATATTTTGCATATAAACTCCAGGAAGTAGCATAAAATACAAGTTTATCTTTGCGTTCAATTAACATCATTGTTTCTGTTTAGTTGTCAGTTCCCTGAAGAGACAAACTGAAACAATTACTTACATTAGTCATGGCAAGAAATGCTAAGACATCCCATAGGAGAACCATTTTTTTCCTTATTGGCTTTTTGTACAAGCTGTATCGGCAAAGTCATTTCACAAGTTTAATGGATGACTCCAGCTTATAAAATGCATTGGTCAAGGTAGGTCATATGGTATAGTATTTACAGAAATGGAACTAGACAGGTTCAATAACTAGAGTAGTTAAATAATAATGACAATAATGCTGCATGTTTACCCTTGCTTTTTATGCCCTCAATAAATATTTTTGTGCCATAGGAAATTTAATGTTATAATGCTGTCAAAAGATCAGGCTCTAATTACTGCAGTACCTTCTGGTCAAAAGTTCCATTATGTTGTAATTTGTAAAACCTGTCATCAAAAGCTTAATGTACTTGATGAACGCTGAAGTTGTGCCATCATGGAGGATGGAATCCAACAAGACATATGAATTGTCTGCAGCAGTAGCAATAGAGGAGTTAGGAAAATCCCCTTCATACTAAAATAAAAAGCATTAATAGTGAAAGTTTTCAGTTAATAATGAACTATTAGAACTGAATCCAGTGGTCTGCTTTTATCTCAAGGTTTGAGTTTTCTAGTGTTGTAACGTGTTTGTGAATGCAAATTTACTGTCATGAAAAAATATACTGAAATTCACACAATGTCACGTAAAAGTAAGAGGTTAACAATGAAAGTTACTTTGGGGTCTAACACACAGCACTCTCTTTTTTTTGAGCTTGGATTAGCCATTTACACTTTCTGTTTTGAATTAGGATTTAGTTGCTCACCATTGGTGAAGGGCACTGAGTGCCCACTAATCCTGAATACTTTGCTGTCTCACCTGAGAGGTTTAGGTTTAATCTGTCATTGATTTAAAGTCCACTGATATCTTTGAATATTTCTAACACAGACAAGGGACAGAAATATATGTGGTTTTTCTTACCCATGCACTGATCTGCACAAACAAGGCAGATCACTAGCATTCTCACAGTACCACAGTGAAGTTACTGAAGTCTTTAGAGAGTATCCGTCTATTATTTGGGTCTGCATTGATGCGCCTACTTGTCTTTCCAGTTGATCCCAAATGTTCTTCAGTAAATTCAGAGTGCATACAGTGCCTCGTGTTTGTCCTTTCTTTACCCATGTAAACAGATGCTCTCTATCACTGCTCTTAATAGCCCTGCTCTGCTCTGCTCTGCAATCCTGTCTTCTGCCCTGCCTTCCCAGAAGGACAGGGATGCTCTGGAGGGGTAGTGCAGCCAGTGCAGCCACATAGATGTGCCCAGTGACAACTGGGATTATCATACAGTAATGAACTGGGAGTAGGGTGCCAGATCTATCTACTGCCAGTGATAAAAATGCTTCAGGAATACTGTTTTGAGGTAAGAGCCTTTCCCCTTATTCCTGAGCAGTGTAAATACACTTAGCAAAGCAAGACTTTTTCATGCAACTTGGAAGAAAATATGAACATGCAAAACATCTTTTTTTCAGTGCTTACAGTAATACAGGGAAGTCCCATCACGCAATGGATAGCACTGTGGACTCTGAATCCCAAGGACCTGAGTTCAAGTCTCGGTGGGGACCGTCCCCTGGCAGTTAAATGCCTCCCTGCCATCTGATCTCGTCAGACCTTGGATGCTAAGCAGGGTCAGCCCCTGTTAGCACTGGGTGCTGTAGATAGTCCCGAGGACTTCACTGTCACTGTCTGAGCTCGCTCAGCCATGACAAATGGACCCTTACGACTTAAATGGTGGGGCCAGTTCTGCGCACGCTGTGCCTCACCAAAAAAAAAAAAAAATCCACTGAGCAGGCTCAAAGGGCACACTCACAAGTGGAGACCCCTTCCCAAATCTTCATTTGTGAAGTCTGGCTATACATACATACAGTAATACATTTTGAGCACTAGGCAGAAAAACACACCAAACACTTCAGATAATGTTCATTATGCTGTAGAGTAAGTAATCACATTGACAATTAATGAAATAAAGCTCTGCAGTTTATGGAAAAGAAACCACTCTCTGTGATAAAAAGGTATGAACAGAATGACATCACATCAAGATGCCCTTTCAATGCAGAAGTTAGTTCACAACTGTCCTAGTTCAGCAGCCAGGACCAGTTTATCACTGTGAGGGTGCGACCAAAGCTGTGCATTCTAAAACCCTCTATGTCATTTCTCATGAACTGTTAACAATGGACCATTTGCAGCAGCCGAGCAGGGCACACCTGACCCCCCAGACTGCAAGCTGGGTGTTAAAGAAGCCTGTGAGATAAGAGCTGTGATAACTCCCTTCCAGGAAGTCGTTAGCACCTTCACACTCAGCCTGAGGGCTTATGTCTGCTAATGGGCCATCAACGATTCCAAAAATACCCCATGACTCACAGAGTCAGATCACCCATTGTGGAACTCCCCTCCCTGGGGGAGGTACTGGGCATTCCCGGCTGAACCAGAGAGTACATGGTCTTGGGGTTTGGAGACCTCTGGGACCACTCATTGGATCCAGAGGAGAAGCAGAACCTCAACAGGACTGCGACCACCACTCTCAACCAGACTGCGACCGTCATCTGCACCAACAGGCTTTTTTCCCTTCCTTCTACTTTGCCACATGGGTCTTAGCACAGGGGCTAACAAACACCTTCCTGTTTGTGCCCCAGGGTGCTAGGTTATACTTCTGGGGTTTGTGGGTTAAAACCAATTTCTCTTTCTATCATTGCATTTATTGTAATATTTCCATTAAATTGTAACTCTGACTTATAATCTCTTTTGTGTTGGTTTCACTTCTCCTGTTGGTTTACCTTTAAACCAGCACAACAACAAAGTGAAAAGACTCTGCCAACAAGGCTTTCAAAGTTAAATAAATCTACTTATGTTTGCTGTTCTAATTTAGTAGGTCAGTATTTCAAAGAAACCCTGGAGATAAGCAAGCTGGCAGGAAAATGAAGGAAGCAGTTGTGGGGAGGAGAGTGAGAAAAGGGCTTGGACCTGAATTACTCTTGGCATTTACAGCTTGTGAGTAATGTTAATAAAAATTACAGCTGCAACAATGATGAGTCTCTGTTATAATACATACTGTCAGGAGCAGCCTCTTCAGTGACCTCTGGTAATATGATTCTGCTGATAGATGCTTGTGAATTTGCTGAGGAAGCAAGTTAGAGCTGCAGAAATGGCAAGCCCTCCCTCTTTCCCCAAACAGGAATCTGGCACTGAACTGGAGATTCAAAAACTACAGCATACATTGCTCAAAAATAAATAAGAAAATAAAAAAAAACTTTTCCTTTGTGAAAGGAACACTTCTATTCTGTGGGAGATATGGGTCATGATAGCACATAACCACAGAGTCTTTGTCTAACAGATTGATGACTATTCTGTTGTCTGTGTAGAAATGTCTTTTGTCCACCTGAAAACTGCTGAATGAACAAAACAATTGGAAAAAGTGTTGCCTTTTACATGCTGGAAGCAAACACGGTAATTTATTGCTCATACCTTTTGTTATACCTTCTTCAGCAATAGTACTCCATATATCATTTTCACCCCATCTCTAAAACTACAAATGCAGCTATTATCTACAAGCAATTGCTAGTGAAATACAACATCTAACTACAATAGCAAAGATACTAAATTTACAGTTCTTCTGGAATTTTATAATTTCTATAACACTTTGAAAAGAAAAAAAGGCAGCTGCTTACCTTAGCCACTAATCCTGAAGAAAATATTTTTATCAGAGTAATACACAGTAAAAAGTAACTAATCATTAACACTCCACCAGTCTAGTTGCTAGATCTGTAACTACCAATTTTCTGGGGTTTCTACCTAATAGAAGCTGTATTCATCATTTAATTTGATCTTGAAGCACAGCAAAGTAGTCAGAGAAGCTGTGTTTATCTGCAAATGACAGTCAGCTCCCTGTTGTGAGCAGGCTGTTGCCTGCCTATTACAGCAAAAAAAAATAGCTAAGCATTATTTAAAAACTCATTTTAATATTGACATTTTTGTACTGCTTCTTTTCCTTCTCTCCTCCCCACAAAAACCTTGAGAAAAGTATTTTTAGTTCTAAGTGAATGTGGGAAGTAATGCATGAGCATAACATGAGCCATGATTTAACTATTGTTTGTATCCCATCTACTTCTTAACACACAGAATTTGTCTCTTTGTTGCACTGAAACTATTCACACAAATTTTGCAATTAGAACTAAATAAGACATCCAGATACAACAAAACTATTTTTTCTCCATTGCTCCTGGCAAACTTCAATGATTTTGTCTTCATATTTACCTAATATTTAAAATTACATTTTAAAAAAATGTTAAATGTTAAATTAAAAAAATGCTGTGGATTAAACAGAATATTTTAAGTCCTTAGAAGTTTCCATTATGTTTTAAACCAGGAACCTTTCTCATGTGTAATGTGAAACAATAAAGCAGCAAAACCCACCACTAGTGACATTTGTCACATCTGTAATTTCCTAAATGAACAGATAATGTTATCACAACCTCTTCCAGCTTTTATCTTTCTTACTTTGCTGGCAAACCCAACAATGTTATTTTGGTGTGAGGACCTATATAGAATTTATATTGGCTTGGACATGCAGAAGAAACTAACAAAGGTCATGGAACTTTTCTAAATAGTCTTTGGACATTTAACACAACAAAATTTTTCCTTTGTCTGCTCTGAACTCTCCTCTTCTGGCTTTAAAAAGCTATAGTTCTTTGCCCAGCTCCTGGTGATAAATAATCTGACCACTACAGCTGGAAACTTCTCCGGGGACACCTCCTTGTTGTGGGGGAGAGGCTTGCGTGCCCCCATGAGGTTGAGAGCTATGCTGGTGGTGGTTTGTGCCTCTGGTAGGGTCTCCCATGCCAGACAGGTCTCAGCTGAAGGGTCAGACAAAGTGTGTCCATGGGCAGGATGGGCTCGCTAGCTGTCTGGCAACCATCCTAGGAGAAGGACAACTCCAACCCCAAACCCGGGCAGATGGAGCTCACTTAGCCCTGTAAGGCCATCCATCTAAGAGAAGGATACTCTAACCAAACCTATGTCCTGAGGTATTCACTGTCACAGTCCAAGCTCGCTAGGCCATGGCAGATGAACCTTAGGAGTAAATGGTGGGGCCAGTTCTGCGCACGCTGTGCGTCACCTAAAAAATCTATTGCGCAGGCTCGAAGGGTTCAGCCATATCGCAAAGCCCCGTAGCAACAGGCGAGGGTCGAAAACAGCAGGTGATTCATAGAGACACACCATTCACAACACTGCTGCTTCCTTTGAGAACACATGCAGAGTCAGACTTGAGGAAAAAAAGACAAAGCAGAAAGAACCATTCCTCACCAATATCACCTAAGGAGACTTTCTGCTGTGCCTTTTGTGACCAGACCTGCCTATCCCGTATCAGCCTTTTTAGCCACCAGCACGCTTGCAGCAAGTGTGGGTAGTGCCCTTCCCGAATCTTCATCTCGAAGCCTAGCCATGATGATGATGATGATGATGACAGCTGGAAACTAGACCAAACAATTAGTTTTCAAGCAAGGATCTTCACATGCACAGAGAGAAATGCCAGTGAAAAAAACACTTTGCTCAGGCATAGTACTTAGAATTATTTCAATGACTTTTATTTTGCTGAAGAGCAAGAACGTCCAGCTTTCTCCTGGAAATAAGTCTTTATTACCATTAATATTATCAGTCAAACTTATTACTTCAGTGTCTAAGGTTCATTCCAGAATCCTCAAAGAGCTGGCTGATGTCATCATAAAACCTCTCTCAATGATTTTTGAGCAGTCTTGGGAATCTAGAGAGGTTCCAGCTGACTGGAAGCTGGTGAACGGTGTCACAATTTTAAAGAATGGTGAGAAGGAGGACCCTGGAAACTACAGGCCTGTCAGTCTCACTTCAGTGTCTGGCAAAGTTGTGGAGAGGATTACTCATGACAGGAACGTAGTGAAAAACACCTGAAAGACAACACAGTCATTGGTCACCGACAGAAGAGCTTCATGAGAGGAAAGTCCTGCTTATCAAACCTGATTTCTTTCTATGACAAGATAACCCACCTAGCTGACCAGGGGAAGCCAGTTGGTGTAATCCTTTCCGATTTCAGTAAAGCTTTCAATATGGTCTCTCATAGGATCCTTCTGAATAAAATGTCCACACAGCTGAATAAACACTTCATGCAGTGAGTGAGGAATTGGCTCATGAATTGAGCATAGAGGGTAATAATGAATGGGGGAATATCAGAGTGGTGACCAGTCACCAGTGGGATTTTGCAGGGCTCTATCTTAGGCCCTGTGCTCTTCAACATCTTCATAAATGACTTGGACACAGGACTGGAAGGTGTACTAAATAAGTTTGCAGACAATATAAAACTGGGAGGAGCTGTTGATTCCCTTGAAGGCAGGGACGCCCTGCAGGGAGACCTCAACAAATTGGAGGACTGACCAAACACCAACCAAAGTTCAACAAGGGGAAGTCCCAGATTCTGCACTTGGGATGGGGCAACCCTGGATATATGCACAGACTGGGGAATGAGATGCTGGAAAGCAGTGCTGTGAAAATGGACCTGGGGGTCCTGGTTGATGGCAAGTTGAATATCACTTCAGTGTTTGTGGATTTAAAAGCTCAGTTCTATGCACTCACATTGAGAACTTCCTTATATTCCCCACAATGAGACCTGTAGCTCCCATATTTACCACACAAAACCAGAGTATTCCTTCTTTCTGTGGTTAGAGGCAGCTGGTCATATGCCCTTTAAGCTCTGGTTACACTCATCCACCACTATTGAGTCTGTACAGGAGCATACTTATTCCCAGAGAGTTTCACTGCTATTGGGGTAAGCCAGTCTCCTGACAAGGTTTCTGGCTTTACAGAGTCTCAATTAAAGGCAATAACTCCTATCTGAGAGTTTGAGCTGTGATCTTTAATCCCTCACTTTAGCTCCATTACCAGGTACCAGTTAAGGGATGCTCCAGGGTGAGATTCTTTATGACAGGTCACACAGCCAAAGCAAAAGAAAAAGACAGAAAAAGACCTAGAAAATGGTGCACTGATCCTATGCATGCACATGCACACATACAGCACCATCTCAACAGATAATGGAAGTCAGTGTATTTGTTCCTGTGTGAGGAATCTGCAATTTCCTCAGCTTTTTTCAAAAACCTTACTGAATTAAAAAAAAAATCACATTATTTTTCAGATGAATTAGGCACATATGAAATTTCTTTCAGAGTTATCATTCTATTAAGTAGCTGAGGAATAAGTACCTTGCATTTTCACCGGGGCTTAAATCACCATCTCTATTTCAGTAAGTTGCCTTAGACTGTCTTTGCAGTCAATGGAGAGAAGTTGGCATTTCTAGGGCACACTTTATCTTATCTTAAAATAGCTGTCTAAAGCAGGTCAGACAAATTTTGCCCTTGCAGTGTCTTTTAATCCCCACTGACTATAAAAAGCATGACTAGCTCAGAGGTACATGTCTACACTGTAGACATTTACAGGTAGGTGATAAATTCCATGCTATGTGATTTATGGTGAGCTGACTTTGATGGTAAAGGAGGGATGACTTCCAGTGGAATTCTTCCCCGCTCCAAAGACGGATCATTTGTAGGGTTTCTCATCAAAGTGGATCCCACTATATCTCTAAGGCATTGAACTCATGCTGTAGCCTTAAATTCTTGACACATAAACAGACAGTCTGACCTTACTTATTCATAGAACTGGTGGAAATGTGGTCATCTTTGAAAGCACCCCATCCTTCTGAAACACTCCTTGAAAGATTTGACTGAAGGAACTCATAGATTCAAAAGTTATTAGAGGAAGACTAGTAATGGCATGTGCAGTTAGCACTGCTACATAAATGTCTGAGCGAAGCCACCTCAAAAATTTCAAACAAAAATTAGGCAAAACGATTCTTACCTTGCATTTGCCCATGAGTAATTGAAATTACATATAATAGCAGCATAAATAAAATCAATCACCTCTCTGTCTTCTGCTCATTCATCTTTTTCTCATTCCTTTTACACAATTCAGTCTATTATTTGTGATTAAAAAATACTTCCTACTGATCCCATTGAAACCAAGCTAGTATTAAATATGAGTAAGAGTTCTATTATTTGGCAATATCCTGTATATGCACTGTATGTCTTTGTCCTATAAACTGTAAGATTTCTGTGGTTCAGAGACTGTCCTTTATTTATTGTTACTTTCATAGGTATATCATCTACACAATATTATTGAAAGAGTAGTGTTATTTGCACAGAGAGAATACTAAATTCACTGTTATTTAAGCAAATGTCTTCTTAAACAGGGAAATATCTTCTTAAGTCATGGTCATAATGAATTTTAATATGTTACATTTTTCAATTTTGTGCTGCAAGACTGAACTTTGATTTGTACGATTTCAGGCTCTGTACATGACACGGCACAAGAATGAATGTGTCTTGAAAATAACTGTTAGGTCAAGTTCTATTATTTTAGTCACTTAAGATGCTAAAAGAAGCAGTACTTTTTTTCCTACCAACATTACCATAAGGGAGAAACCTCTAGATGTCCTATAAAAGAGAGTAAAAAACCATTGAATGCATTGAAAAATCTTACATTGGACTCAATTTGCTTTGGTTTTGGCCTTTGTAGAAGCCACTCTCACTTTAAGGATGAGATAAAAATAAATTTTTGTGTTTCTTCATGCAATTTTAAAGGGCATTCTCCACTTAAATTTTTATGCTTTAATTCCGTTGTTCTATGAGAACCTTAATATGATACTGTTTCTTTATGAAAACCTACACCATTTTAATATAAACCCTTGCAAGAAAACAATCTTTTTTCAGAAGCTGTCATTTCTCATTTCAGAGTCCAGAAGCTATCTGTTGTATTACTTTGAGTTAAATTACTTTACTATGATAATCTGACTACAGAGTAGGAGAGTTAGAATAAGGCAAATTTTGGTGTAAAACTTCTGTAAGGCAATAATTCTCATTTTTATCCAATTTATTTAGCCTCACAGAGTACAGAATCGCCATGTGAACAGAATCAGTCCACCACAATACCCTTCCTCTAAACTGGAGAGGGATGGATTCTATGTGTGGACTGCTAGAGGGATAAGAAATTGGTTGGACAATCACACCCAGAGGGGAGTGATCAATGGCTCAGAGTCCTGGTGGACATCAGTGAAAAGTGGTGTCCCTCAGGGGTCTGCATTGGGACCAGGGTTATTTAATATCTTCACTAATGATACAGATGAAGGGATCAAGGGCACCCTCAGCAAGTCTGTGGATGACATTAAGCTGAGTGGTGCAGTTGACAGACCTGATGCCATCCAGAGGGACCTGGACAAGCTCAAGAAGTGGGCCCATGGGAATGTCATGAGGTTTAACAAGACCAAGTGCAAGGTGCTGCACATGGCTCAGGGAAACCCCTTGTATCAGTACAGGCTGGGGGATGAACAGACGGAAAGCAGCCCTGCAAGAAGGACTTGGGGTGAATGAGAGGGTGGATGTGATGGGCAGTGTGTGCTCGTAGCCCAGAAAGCCAGTTGTATCCTGGGCTGCATCAAAGGCAGCGTGGCCAGCAGGTCAGGAAAGGGATTCTGCCCCTTTGATCTCCTCTGGTGAGACCCCACCTGGAGTACTGCATCCAGCTCTGGAGTCCTCAGCACAGCAAGGACCTCGAGCTCTTGGAGTGGGTCCAGAGGAGGCCACCAAGGTGGTTAGAGAGGTGGAGCACCTCTCCTGTGAGGAAAGGCTGAGACAATTGGGATTGCTCAGACTGGAGAAGAGAAGGTTTCAGGGTGACCTAGTTTCAGCCTTCCAGTACCTGAAGGGAGCCTATGAGGAAGATGGAGACAGTCTATTTACAAGGGCATGTAGTGACAGACAAGGAGGAATGGCTTCAGACTGAAAGAGGGGAAATATAGATTAGGTATTATGAAGAAATTCATTACTGCGAGGGTGGTGAGGCATTGAAACAGGTTGCCCAAAGAAGTTGTGGATGCTCCATCCCTGGAAACATTCATGGCCAGGTTGGACAGGGTTTTGAGCCCTGGTCTAGTGGAATGTGTTCCTGCCCATGGCAAGGGGGTTGGAACTAGATGATCTTTAAGGTCCATTCCAACCCAAGTTATTCTGTTATTATATTATTATTTGCATGAATTTCTAAATATTTGGTTGTATTGGATAGGGATTAGAGATGCTTCTATAGTCTCCATACCTCTTCTCTGACTTTCATAGACCTTGATATCTTATGATCCTTTCATACAATAAGCAATTCAAGCAGGCAAGATAGCTAGGATTATACCAAGGAGCACAAAAGATTATGTGCAACATAGAAATTACATGTCACAGGGATTGACTGTGAGATCAGCTCAGCTGGCTAGAGCATGGTGCTTGTAACACTGTGGTTGTGGGTTCAATCCCTGAAGGGCCACTCAATTAAAAGTTGGACACAATGATCCTTGTGGGTCTCTTCCAACTCAGAATATTCTGTGAAATATTCTGGATCCTATTAAGGCACTAAACTTTTGCTTTGTATTCAGGTCCATGGTGTGGTATGTGACACAGTTTGTTTTGTACTCAATTTGAAAGGTTTCAATGGGCTTTCTTGTTTAAGAATTATGTTCTGTAAATATGAAACTGAATTCCTAAGTAGGAAATTTATCAAACAGAAAGAAAAAATTAAAAGAGAGGATCTGACACTTGATGATTAAATATACTCCTCTCAGGACTGGAAGAGGGGTTCAGAAGATAATTGTTGATTGTTAATTTAAAAATGGCCTGAAGAGATAACATAAAATGTACTATAATTAACTTTGCCAGTCAACTAAGCTATAAATTTTTTACTTGAAAATACTTGTATTTTTTCTGATCCAAAACAGTACATAATTAAACATTAATTCAGTTTTAATTGGGTCCCTAGTGAACACCCATATGCCATTTTGTCTTTTAATACTTTGGCTAGTTTCAAGAAAAAAAACTTGTACTGGCAAATAAGCCAGAGGCATGATGTTGCATTTGATTGACAGCTACAGTAGTAACTCTTTTAATAAGATGGGGATGATTTGGTTGGTATAGATAATTTTCCTCTGTGTGGGTAAGAGCCTTAGGCTTGAGTCATCCAAATGATGACTCGAAGGCCCATGCTTTTAAGTAACCCCAGAGGTACAGCTATTCCAACAGTTCCCTACACCAGGCTATCACATATCAAATGTTCTGAAGTATCTGACCAGTAACAAAAGAGAGACAAGTAACTCAGTTACCTTTTAAAGTGTAAATAATTGGATCTATTTTGTGTGTGTGCTTCAAAAAAGAGTCCTGTTGCAGTAATTAACTTAGACAATGATAAGTGTTTCCTGTGTATTTGTATCAGCAGTGCCCACGGTACTGCCTCCAAAGAAGCTCCTATGCAGGAAGCTTACAACCTACAAAGCACAGAGCTGGGGATCCAGTTTATAAGCATGAAGAGGACAGTCTGAGTCTAATGGAGAGGAGTTGAAGAGAGCTGCAGAGGTAAATAGAAAACCACTGCAAATGCAACAAGGAAAAGAGTAAATTCATCAGTTTTATTGAAAAGCCAGGTTTCTTCCTCAGAGCCTTCTACAGTAACAAGAAATCAGCTATTTCCGCAACACACTGTTCTCCTGGTCTAAGTAATTTCCATGCCAGAAGGATACTGCTTGCATAAAGCATGGTGTCCCTCTATGCAATTTGATTTCGCAAAAGACTATTGTTTGATAAGGTTTTGGTAGTAAGTGGGGTAGAGTCATGGCTTCTGTGAGAAGCTACCTGAAGTTTCTTCTGTGATAGAGAGACAGACAGTGCCAAGATAGACCTGCCAATGGCTAAGGCTGAGTGCATCAACAACAGTTGTAGCACCTCTGGGAGGACGTATTCAAGAAGGGAAAAAAGTTATTGCACAGTAAAAAATTGCAGCCAGAGAAGAGAAAAGTGAGACTATGTGAGAGGAACAACTCTGCTGACACCCAGGTCAATGAAGGAGGGGGAGGAGGTTCTCCAGGTACTAGAGAATATTCCCCCGCAGCCCATGGTAAAGACCATGGTGAGAAAGGTTGTTCACTAGCAGCCCATAGGGGTCCATGGTGGAGCAGAGATACACCTTCAGCCCGTGGAGGACACCACACCATGTCACAGAATGAGTAAGGTTTTTTACCTGATACAATAGAAACACATCCCTCTTTTCTGGGACAAGGGAAATATTTACACAAGTGTGCTGGTTTCATGTAACATTAAATGGACAATTCTTTAATAAAATAAATTACCCATCCCTATAGAAACAAACAGGTATCCTGAAACCAAATCAAATATATTATGATTCTGCAAGACAAGCACTTAAATTTAATGTCAGAAACTAAGCTTGACATACAGCAATGCTAGTAGCAAAGAGAAATGTAAACAACAGCTAACAAACAAAACTAAAACAATGCAATTTGTCATTCAGATTGTTAATTTTCATCTTAGTTTTATAGTGGGATGGGTATTTAGGAGCATATCGCAATGTTCTACTTAGGTATTACCCATGCAAAAACATAGAAGTCTTTATTGTTGATAGAAAAACTCATAGGGATGACAACGGATTTCAGATCAGTAGGTTGGCCGTAACTCAATGAGGCTTTTAAGCATTCATAAATGTTAGGCATATGTTTAGAGTGTTTCAATAAGTAGAGGTAGAGTGAATCATGCATGAAAGTAGCTTCATGATTTTAACCTTTAATATGAACATGCTGAAGACTTCTGAGCAGTAAGATTTAAATTTTGGTTATGGAGAATATAAATTCATTAAATTTCTTTCATTGTCTCAATCTATCATTTTTTCATTACCCAGTTAGAGAGTTCCACCTTGCAATGCTTCATATCAGCCTGTGAATATCAAGGATGTATAATATATTATATGAGCATTTGTCTTCCACCAGCGGGTGGTCTGATTCCATGATCCAGCTGATTTTTTGTATTAAAAAGCTTAGCTCAGCTTTTGCTCTTAGAAAATTTATTTTACTCTGCTTAACTACATTTATTTTAAAGTGTGTGTGGGCATACACGCATGGCACAGTGCCCAGTAACTGTATTTATGCAGCCAGGAACATCAGTGTTTCCATCACTATTCCTTCCTTCTTGGGATTTATCACAAGGCAGTAAAAATTCATGTAACTGAAAATAAGGCTTCAGTGCTTTAACATATTCTATTTCGCTCAGAACAAAAAAAAAAAGCAAACAAAAAGTTCAGTTTCAGTAATAAAATTGTAAGGAAATAAAGAGTAAGAGAGTAAGAAAAAAACTTCCCACAAAGGCTGTATTGTTCCTATGTTTCTAATATCAATTTTTCAGGCCATTATTTACTAGCAAAGGACATAAATGCTTAGGTATTTCCAAGGGGAAATGCAGTTTAAAAGTGCTTCTGACACATTTAATACATACTTCTAATTGTTGCATATGGTTGTATTTGGGTTTTGCTTTAAATCAAGATACTCACCTTTGTGGGAAAATGAATAATATGTGAAGAATAGAAAGAATATTATCAGCAGTGGATATATGAGGATCAAGAAGAACCAGAGTCGATAAAAATAGAAATGGACAATGGGCTTGAAACACTGGAAGTCTAAATGTTGAAAGTTGCAGAAGATTCTTTTAGGGGTTTTAGGTTTGAAAAGTTTTGTCCACTCTGCTCCTGCCCTCACCCAATCGCGCCCAAGTTCCAAATCCTTCCCCTCAGATCTCCCTCCTCTTTCCACAACTCTGTTTTTATTGGATGTTTAATGGTTGCCAACTCACTCTCACCCAATCCCCTTTAAGTTTCCACCCCGTTTAGAGTGCCTTCTCTAACTGAACCTTTATAGGTCAGCTCTTTCTTTTATAAATTGCTTCTTTGTTCACTGTCTTGCTGAGTGTGGAGTGTGTGCGTGGGAGCCGTCCCCTCTCAGTCGGTGACCATTACTCCTTATTTCTTTAGGTTGGATATATTTTTTTCTGTTGTAAAAGTTATATTTTTTTGGCTTCAAATAAAGTTAATATGAACTGTGTCCTATGTCTCTGTTTTCTCCAATATTTTAATCTGCAGTACTACAGCTGTGTGCCTAAAAAATGGTAAATATAAAAAGCTCAAGAGTTACGAGCATGAAGAGCTTAAACACATAAATACAGCTCAAGAAGAATGTATTGTTTTGAAATTATTCCTTTTGTACAGTACCATGAATCTGAGAAGAACAAAACTTTGCAAGTGTTCAAATAGATGAATAACCATTTTACATGACAAAGAGACAGCATCAAGTCCTATCTGGGAAATTTAAGTTGACCATGAATCTAAGATGCCCACATATCACAAAAGAAAGTGGTCATTATGAAAAATTGCCTGTTTTGAGATGAATGTCTTTAATTACTTAAATATCACAGTTGCCTGTCTCAAACACTGTTAAGGCCACAGAAGGACTTTGCCATGAGATAAGCACAGAATGGAGTGACAGGATGGTGCTAACTCCAGACCTGGTGAGGCAAGATCTGGCTAGTACATCCTGGGTAATGAATCTAGACAAAAATTCCAACTGTAGCAAACTGTGTAAAGAAGCAACTGCTCGTACGCCTATCACCAGTCAAACAAAGATCACTCCAAGTTCCAAGTCAGAGAAACTGAAATGGTTAATGGCTCAAACATTGTTAAAGTCACTGAGATTTTTGTCCATTGTAGAAAATTGTCCAAGGAAGTAACTGCTCACTGAAGCCCACCCCTTCCCAAATATGCTTACTAATTTGGACTGTGACAGAAATTTGAGATAAAATAAATATCTGATTATCCCAGGGTAAGAACTATCCACAAGTGTTAGGGACTGGAATGTTAATAGCTCAAACAAATGAGGTGCAAGTTGACAATGTGCAAAGTAACCACCCAGCTACAGAGGGCATCCTTACACAAATGACTCATCTGTTATAATTCCCCTCCACAGAACTACCAGAACAGTTCACATGTAGCCTGAAGATATTCTGCTGATGGGCAATAATTGACAACTACTGACATAACAGGCAGCTTTAGAAGGTGTCAAAGACTTCTGAAATGTCCCATGATCCATAGAATCATAGAATCGATCAGGTTGGAAAAGACCTCCGAGATCATCAAGTCCAACCCTTGGTCCAACTCCAGTCCATTAACTAGATCATGGCACTCAGTGCCACATCCGATCTGAGTTTAAAAACCTCCAGGGATGGGGAATCCACCACCACTCTGGGCAGCCCATTCCAATGCCTGATGACTCTCTCTGTGAAGAATTTTTTTCTGATCTCCAACTTAAATTTCCCCTGGCAGAGCTTGAGCCCATGACCCCTTGTCCTATTGCTGAGTGCCTGGGAGAAGAGACCAACCCCTGCCTGGCTAGAACATCAGTATTACATCATCCAGTGTCAAAGTCCCCACTGCAGGGAAGGTATCAAGGACTTTTCAACTGCTGAATTACACTGATAAATCCCATTTTTATAGCATCTTGTATTGTGGTATACTGTTGTAAAGACTTTATTGTAGTCCTTTATTTGTTTTGGCTTGATGGGTCGAAAAATTGTTTGCATTGTACAGGTCTGATCATTTAACAGGTATTCATTTAAATGGGTAATAAGATACAAGAGTTGTGTAATGAGATGGAAAATTGCTAACTACATATTAGGTGATTACTATGTTTTTTGTCCAAGTCAATTTTGGCAGAAAATAATAAATCTAGAAAATAGACTTGGAACCTATATTTCAGGTTGGTAATCAGTAGGTCACTCTTGTGAAAATATTTTCTCATTTGTTCTTGTTTAATGGGGAAAGAAGCTATTGCTGTATTTAATACCAATTTTGTAGTGAGATACAGGAGTCATATGAAAAGGGATACGCATCTGAATTGAAAATTCCCTTAGACACAAAGTCAATTCTTCTGTCTTTTTGCTCTATTGAATACTGAGATATTTCTCAGTCACCTCCAAAAATAAGTAGACTCCATAATGGCAAAAAACGGGAAGAGAGAACTAAAACCACTATATGTGATTAGGAGATTAGGAAGATAGGTGGATTTACCAGGGAAGTCTTAGGTCTTACTTTCCCATAGTATGGCTCTCCCTCAGCCCACCAGCCAGCGTCCACATCAGAAGGAAGTTTGGTCCCTGTCCCAGAACATGGATACTGGCAGTGATGTGACAGGACAAAATCAGAGGATTCATGAAGATGTTGGAGCTTTCCCTTTAGTGAAGCCCCACTGGAGGCTGCTATCACACTTTTCTCAAGGTGCGAAAACTCCCTCCATCCTTTAGGACTGCTGTCACCCTGTCTTATATATATATATATATTTGTTCCTTACAACTTCATTTCCTTCTACCTAGGATTTAGCACTAAAATTCTGAAATGTCTATATAGAATTTCCATAGAGTCATTATCTGTGCATTGTGTCCACAGAACAACAATTCTGATGTAAGCAGGCCATAGAGGAGGATGAGTGAATGCTGTGGTAAACCTGTGCTTTAAGCAATGTGAATCGATGGCCAGGGCTCTAAGATTAAATTTAGAAGCTAAAACCTATCTCCAAATACATTAACAATAGTAGCAAGGAGACACACAGCATCTGCCTACATACATCTCAGCTCTCACAGACTGTATGGAGATATTCTAGACAACTGAAAAGCAAAGTGAAAAGGTAAAATTAAGCCACTTCTGAATAATTTGGTTTAATCCTGGCCTAAAAGAATAGCATCTGCTCACATGGTAATTTGCAACTTAAAAGCATTCTTAGAAGCTGCTTCTTTCCCCAGCCCCACAGCTACTGATTTCTGTTACAACTGTCATGTACTACCAGCCTGTGAAGCAATTCCAATGCTAATAAATTAAATATCCTTCTGACCTTTCTCCAGTACTGCAGCTAGTGAACCTAGAAAGGCTGGCACCCATTCTGCTAAACAAACTTTCTATGCAGAACACATTAATGAAATTCAAAAGAACTGATGGGAATAGTCACTTGACTGTGATAACTCCCAAAGCATACCCAAAAATTATTTACAAGATGGCTACTTAAGAAAAAAAAAAATTATACTAATAATTCAGCAATGTAGACAATTTAATACTGGGACGATGTTGCCTGATACTGGTCAATTTTCTAGTATAAACATAGTATGGCTATACAGACTGAATTAATAAATGTTAAAATGTCAGATAAATGAACAGGTTTTCATGTTATCAAGCACTAACCACAATAACCAGGACAAAGCAGAATTAACAGTTTGTCCAATCACACATGGTGATGACATGCCATAGCCTTATAAACATTCTTTTTTTAAGACAAGAGGGTCCTGCACTACATCTGCAGGAAACAAGAGCTGCTGTGAAGAAAACAGGAAGTAATAATTACATCACTAATTACTTGCAATGTTCTTATTATCTACATCTGAGCAAGGTCAGGATCTATCCTTATCACTGCACAATGCTTTGGCATCACAACCACAATGGCCCATAACATCTATTCTGAGAAACTGTCTGGGGTTTTGTGCAAATAACAGGTGGTCTATTTTATGCAATTGACAGGTTTGTTATTTGTGGATCAATATAGTTTATCTAGTGTTAGGTCCCTGACTTGGAATAAGCTCAGTGTGGGTGGATGCCTGCATCTGTGATTTGCCCAAAGCCCTATTAAAGCTTTGAAAGCTTTGCAGGAGCACAAGACTTAGACAAAATGCAGCTCACTCCAAGCTTGGGGATGTAGTATGGTCTCAGAATTACACTTAAATAGAATTAGTTTTCTGTGCTTCTATTTTAAGTATTTTATCATAATATTTCTCAAAGTCAAAACAAAACATATCTTGTTCTCATTATGCCTTTCAGAGTGACTTTGCAAAAATTCTCTTTTTTCAAAAAAATTATACCTTCTAAGCATCTCAATTGCATATGTAAATTGAACTGGACAGTAAGGTCAGTTAGCAGTGAAGTAACATTATTTAAAAATAAATCCCCATCATGCATTAGAACTATCTGTTAGGGAAACATTAGGGAACATTATCTGTTAGGGAAATAAAAATTTATGTTTCTCAGCTTGCAGTTTCAGACTATCTATTTTAATTTTGTTCATATTCCATGGATTATCTGTAGTGGATTTAGTATTCTGCAATACCAGATTTTATGTGATCTCTCTGGTCCTCTTTGTCTTGCTTTCTGTTTACTACACCATGCCATTATTTGGTTGCATGAGGAAGCTTGGCTATTACTCTATTGTTCCATTTCTGCTGCTAAAATAGTTATGATCAATACAGCTTGTAAAAAATTAGATCATAAAATGCACTGCATTTAACAAAACTTTTTTTCAGTTGTTCTAATAACTTTCATTTCAGATACAGAAACTGTAAACTGTCTACACCCCACTTCTAGCTTTTTAGTATATTTTGCAGACTATTAAACATAAAATACATATGAACAGTTAGTTCGTCTTTGAAGAACACATTGAGTTTGAAGGGGTTTTATGCTACTGTATAAATTTATAATTCAAGATATTTTCAGTTCCAACATGAAGTGTACAAGATAATGGGGCAGAGATAACAGGATGATTTAGCACTTACCACTAGCTGCAGTATTTTTCCATCAATAAAAGGGCACCAATATACAAGGGAGTTGTGGTAGTCTCACTTTCTATGGACTCTACAGGGTAACAAGCTTTTATACTGTATGTAACAGAGATCACATTTCTATTACTGAAATTATTATCCCATAAACCCACACCAGGGTGTCTTTCTAATGACATTTTTATGCAAAATGTCTGATTCAACAACAAGATCTATTCTCACCTTTAAAACTATGCATAGTTAAATGAACAATTGTTCCATACACACAGTCAGCAACCTAATCATTTTAATCTTAATAACCCACAGAGGAAACTCATAAGCAGTGATTATATACTGTGTGGGCTGCTTTCCATTCACTTCAGAGACTTCTGTAATAAACCTCTGCCTGGAATTAGAACAGTTTTCCACTCCTAAGGGCTACAGGCTAGAGAATATAATTTTTGAAAGTAGTTAAAAGGAAAATTCTTATTTGTCCTCAAATAAACTCAACCTGGGCATTTATCAAAATCAGAACTATTAAAGTAAAATGCACCATTGGAAACAGTAACTCAAGAAGCTACCACTAAATTTGCTTAAAGAAGTCATCTTCTGTCTAAAAGCACATCCCTGTCAATTTGTAAAGATCACTTGTGACTTTTCACATTTCTGAGTAGCTGCCAGTTGTTTTTCTCATTAATACTGAGAATGTAAAAAATGTGTGGATCTTAAAAGGAACATGTTTGCAGTTCCAAATAAAAGGTTATGCTAGATCTGACATATCATGAAAACTGTGATTTTGGTTTTAAATATTTTTCCTAAATATAATTCAGAAAAAAACTTATCAGCAGAGAAGGCAAGAAGAAAATAATGCTTAAAGACATACATTCAACCTTCACCTCTAGAGATAAGCTTCTCAGTTTAAATAGGTGAGTTCCCTGTGTTCAGTTCATCATGGAATCAAATGTTTATTGATTAGAGTTCTTTGATCAAACTGAAAATATCTTGTACTGTGAACACAGGATTAATGAAGCCTGTGTTCCTATGGATTTCTGTCCTACATGCTATGCTACACAAGAGGTATGTGATCTTCATCCTCACTAACTTCACATCATTCTTCTTCGGTGTTTATTGTTCCCTCTTACACACACCCTCTAACCACTCCAGCAGCAGTTCCTTTCCCTGAGTGTGTGTGGCCTTGCAGGTGGTGAGATATGATGCCAGCCGCAAGCCTGCTGACCAGCCAGTGAGGTTCTGCTCATCTGCCTGAAGAGTAGCAGGAATCTGTTGGGATGACCTGAATGGACACTCACATTCCAGCCTTTCTGATGAGGATTTTCAGTTTTCCCATCTATATCTTCTAGACAGTGTCTGATGTTTACCATGCTTGTAGAAAAACATTATGTCCTGAATCTCTGTATATTTTGTTGAAATTGGCGCTTGGTTAAAAATCTTTTAGGAATGAGAGTAATACAAAGATAGAAGAATGAGCAAACAAACACAGCATACAATCACAGAAATCTTGTTTCCCTAAAAGATCAGGCTAAAAGCCATGTTAATGCCTCCTACATTATAAGCAGGATACTATATACCAAGAAATACTAAATTAAAAAAAAAATCTATTTAGCTTTTGTCACTTGAAAGGGAGGAGGGAGACTGAAATACAAAGATTTCTAGTCTTAACTGTATTAATAAAAGTTATTAGCTATAAGTGTCCTCAGTAATCAAAACTTTATGGACCCAGCACTGCCTGCCAAACTAGGACAGAACACAGGCTGGAAAGATTTTTGACTCCCCTATGAGGACCACACTTAAGCCAGGGAGAAATATTAGCAATAGCACCTTCAGAAAAATTAGAGCCTTATGAACCCAGCACTACCTGCCAAACCGCTGGGCAGAACACAGGCTGGAAGGTTTTCTAACCCCTGATACGAGGACCACACTTAATAGCTAGAAAAGAATTTTTACCACAACAGCTCCCGAAACAACATTTATTAATACAAATATGTGACAGTTATTGTGGGTTTCGCATTGCTGGTGATAATGTTTAGCTGGAAGATTGTATTTAATTGATAATAAAAGACTCCAAAAGAAAACAGCACAAAACACGTTACAGAGACAAACACACTAAACTCAAGTTACAATCACGACAGACAGAAACTAGCAACAAAGAACTACTAACTAAAACACAGCCACTTAAAACACCTATCTTGACACTGTCAATAACATAGGACAATAAAATATCTTGCACACCACTCTCTCTGTAACACAAAACAAAGAACAGAGCTGCTTTCTATCAACACATATGTTATAAAAGAAACTGTACATTGAAAGTAAAGCAAGTTACTGTAGTTGCAAAACAGAGCTGGTCTTATAAAGTAAGAATAGCAAAAAGCAATAACCAATATAAAGTAGCAAAGTGTGAAGCAAGTTACTGTTATTAGTATTAAGGCAGCAAAACACAGTCAATAAAGAAGATGCTTATAAAGCAAGAATCAAAGCAGCTGTTAGCATAAGATGCAAGATAGAATGTATAAAAGAATAAGCTTTGCAAGAAAGTAAAGTTAAGAAAGTATAGAAAAACAGAAAGCACATGGTCTTCTCACCCTTACATTGTTCCAGGAGGTAGGAGGAGACAGGACAAGCTACAGCAGCTACCTTCACAGAGTCTTGGCATTTTCCCCTCTCCCTGGAGTTTAAACTCAACGCTTTTTATACCTCTTTTTTCTTCATGTGGTTTGTGTGACTAAAAGTCAATCTTTTGGTGGGGTGATACAGATGCCTGAGATGGGGTGGGCCCTTGAGCAGTCATAGAAGATATCGCAAAGGGGGGCCGTGCTATTTCTTAACACTCCACCCTTTGTTAAATCTCATCAGTTTGAAAGCTTTTGTTCTCTGCTGGAGCACCTCTCCAGGGGCTGAGGCGTCTTCCTCAACCCATCCAGACTTACCAGGGGCCATCACCCCACACCTTTGAACTAAATAACTATTCACTTCTTTTTCTCTTATGAAGATCTGGGCAATGGTCTTGTTCTTTGTGTCTGGGCAACAGTCTTGGTCCTTGGTCCTCTGTGTCTTCACTCTGTCTCTATAGTGCAAAGCAGTTCAGGAATTTCACCCCTACACAAAGGTGTCTTTGGATAAGTTTAGATTGTTGTAGCAGGCTTCCTTAAACACCAGTCCCACAGAAATCAGAATAGGACATGCAATTCCAATTTTCCATGCACCTTGATGTTCTCCACTTCCCCTGACATTTTATTACATACAGAGGCAGCTGACATAGGGGAGGACAGTTTGTCAGCTGCTCTGGTTTGTATTACAGGAGTTTCTCTGCACAGGTATGCCCAGGACCTAGGAAAGCCTTTTCTGCATGTTGAGTTGTGCTTCCCCTTGGCCTAGCAATACTTTGGATATGAGATTTCAGGATGGATAGTCTTTCACACCTGTGCTAAGCCATTTACATATCTTATTGGAATACTACCAGATGGTACACTTGCCTTCAATGGGTTTGAAATTACTATACTGCAAAGCCACAGAGCAGGGAAGAATCCCATTCCTTCATGAATAAATGTAACTGGGAGAATCATCATTAATTTCATTGCCATGGTGCAGTGCAGTTTGTAGACATTCTTCAGTGATGACTGGTCGCTAAGCCAACTTTCATAATCAGGAAGCAGAACTCATTGTTTGGTTCCTTCTAGTTTGTATAGGTTCATTGCTTCATGTTTTCCATTTCTTAATTTGGAATGCTCTTCTAGCTATATGCATATTTACTAAAATATGTGAGTGTTAATCAGCCTCAGAAAACATGCATTTTTAAAAATATATTTCCTAGAGTGTGTACCAAAAATTTAATGTTCAGGGAGACTGAAACATTTAGGGCATCAGCAAAGAAATATTGAGCATTTTTTCTCTAGGGTCAGAGTGAAAATCTTATATTTAAAAGGCTTGACTCAAACTAGAAACTTTTCTCCTAGCTTTGCTATAAGGTATTTTGATAAATCATACTATCTTTCCATGCAACACTTACAAAGGAATGGAAGAAAATGATATTCCTTTTTCACACTCTCACCTACACCTTCATGCAAATGTTAAAGCTAGTCATAGAGACAATAATAACAAGGAGAATAGTAATAATATTGGCATGGCCATAGCTCCAATGTAGATCAGTGGGCAGTAAATTTCAGATTGTTTAGCATCTACAAAAAGCCCTTGTCCTTTCTGCTCAGTTTGCTGTATGGTTTCAAGCATTATAATTTGCACCTTTAATGTCACTTTTCTTGTAGTTCCAGCAGAAAATCTAAGCACTCCCTCTAGTTGCCACAATATAGAGCATTCTATAAGACTGCATTTTGTACTTAGATCTAGAGTTAGTGGAGAGTTGAGATGCAGCAGATGTCACACAAGTACATATCAGTTTTGGTCATTGTAGGATCAATTAAAAACTGCTGTACACTGCACATGGCTTCTTTTGTGAACATCTTTGAATGAAACACTTCAATTATTAATCTTAACAATTAACTTTGCAAATCAGCACTAAGATACACAAACTTCTGCTGGAGTGTCCAGGACTCACAGTCTGATATCTTTCATATAGGTTCAATTCACTTAGCAGAACTTAATACAAGTGTGTATGTAATAAATAAACATCCATAAAATTAGACTCACTGTCAAGCCTTCAGATCATAGAAGGACAGGTTCTACTTTCCAGTGAAGAGCCAGTTGCTATTTCCCAGAACAAACCAGCATTTTAAAGATTTTAAAATAGCTATTCAATCAGCCACATCATTTCTGCCGAAGAAGGGCACTTAAGTGCAAGCAAATTATGACTGATGAAGCTTCTTGAACTACTGAAAGATACATGCTAATTAAGGAACATGGATAACACACCATTATCTGCTCATTTTTATGTATTCAGGTGCATACGTAATTAAGTTAAAAATTGCAGATCCTTTTCTGCCAGAACCATACATAATACAATACATAATGTCATACATAATGCAATACAATTCAGCAGTTCAATCCACATTCATAATAGTACAACCAGTCATATATATTGACTTGAAAAGCATAATCTTGCTTAGCATTTCAGATCTTAGTCATTTCTGTCATCCTTGACACCTTTATAAATTAATTTTATCATCTTTCACAAAGTTTAATTAAACCAGTCTGTACATAGTCCAGTTCCAGAATCTAGAAACATTCTGCTTAAATACTTTATTTTTCCTTTGAGTAGAGTTAAAGTTCTTATCAGAAATGTGACAGCCTTGAAAGGTAAACCCCAGGTCACTCAGGATGTCAAATGTTATACTGACACACACGTATATATATATACTGGTGTATATATAAATATATGCCTGAAAATGCTCAAAGAGTAGATACAAGTTATAAGCTGAAAATTTCTCTCATACAGATAAACTGTTCAATATACAGCTGCTATATTCATAATCATAGAATCATAGAATGGTTAGGGTTAGAAGGGACCTTAAAAGTCATCTAGCTCCAACTCCCCTGCCATGGCTATCGTATAAGACATTTTTTTTTCAAAATGATTCACACTGATATACCTTCAGAAAAGCATGAGTTCAGCCCTGACCTGAGAGTGGAGTCCATGGTAACAAGATCCCCACCCAAAGTAAATGCTCACAGTCTCATGGCACTAAAAGACAGTCTTCACTGATTTTACATTCAGTTAATGATCAGCACTAATAAACTACTTGAAAATCTAGGTTGCAAGTCAAGTGACATACAGTTTTCAGAAGGGCAACACAGTAAGACCCACAAATACATTTCTTTAGTAGGATATTTGATTGCACAGCTGGACATTAGGCGGTTACTATCATCATATTTCACTATAACTTACTGTCTTCCAGTACTCCTGGACTAGCTATAAAACATGGAGAAAAGATGAGCTCTGTAAAAATCCGATGTGAAAGATCTGTAGCTGAACTGACTGTAATAGCATACCATCCCATGACCTCTCAGTGAGAGAAAAGCATCATGACTTTCTCAGCCGACAAAAGTACAAGAAATAAAACTGTCATTCTTGATACCAAAAAGAAACTGATAGATCCAAGAAATATTAATGAACACTCATGATCATTAGCTGTCACAATACCTCTCTCTACTGCATTCTGTTTGTCTGCAGAGAAGGAACATATGAGTAGACTCATATAAGGTGAAAAAGAGACAGTAAGTAGACTGACTAGAAAAGAAATATAAAAATATAATGCTTAGAATAGGAAACAAACAGAAGGCATGTAGGAAGAGGGTTAAGAAAGACAAAAAAATTAACACAAATGTCATAGTTAGAGCAGTGGTCAGGAATTACTGCAGGGGACTGAACTGAAGCTGAGAAAAGGAATGGGAGGGCTAAGGATTGTGAAGTGACTGCAGGAGCCTAGTTAGAAATAAATCCATTTTTAAATTTGTCTGGTGAGTGCATCCAATCTACTTGAAATACGACAAGATCAATCACACACACACACACAAAAGTTTACATTTTTTATGGGTTTTTTTCTGAGTATTGCTTTTAGGGTATTATGCATGTTAATCAATTACTCAAAGTACTACAAGAAACTGTTTGAAATTTCTAGCGAAAATTTACAAAAAAAAAAAAGTATGTGACTATTAACACAAACTTATGGGGCAGTTTGGCCCCAGCTAGCTGACAAAGTCCCATACAGCCAGTTGCTGCCCCCTCTGCTGGACAGGGGAGAAATTAGAAACAAAAGGAGTAAGAAGGTTTGTCAAGATAAAGATTGGGAGATCTCTTATTAATTACTAATACAGGAGAAACAGACTCAGCTGGAGAAAAACTTATTGGCAGTTAAGATACATATATATTTAATTAGGTACATATATATTTAATTCAGGTATTGGGAAACAAAAAGCAACATTAAAACATCTGGGGAAAATACATTTAGGGAAAATGCCTTTTCTCCCCATTTCCCTGTGCAACTTCACCCCAGATTCCTCTCTTCACTGTTGTTATTGCTGTAGGTTATGCTCAGTCTTTTTGGTGAGGCAACCTGTGGCACACAGAATGGTGGTATTGAGGTTATTCACACACAATGATCTCCCTCTGACACTCCTTCCTCTTTACCCTTTTTTCTGATCCAGTATGGGTCTTTCAAGAGCTGTAATTCTTCAGCAGCATCTGCTCTGCTCCTCCTCCTCTGACATGGTTTTTCCCTCTGCTGTTTTAATCTTTCTTTCTCCCTCCTCTCCCTGTCCAGAATTTTCTCCCCTTTCTTAAATATGTTTTTTCCAGACGTGTTGCTGAGTGGCCCAGCTAAGGCCTGCAGCGGGTCTGTTGGAGCTGGCTACAACAGTCTGTGTCCAGCACAGGGGAGTCCCAGCCTCTGTTCACAGGAGCTGCCCCACAGCCCCCACTGCCAGCATCTTGTTGCAGACACCTAGTGCAAATTTGGAAATATTAATCATATTTTAGCATGTTGAGGAAAGTTTGTGTGTTAATTTATGAATATATATCATAGATATCCATATGTTTCATGTTTGTGTTCACAGAAATGTAAAACCTAATAAAATCAACCCAAATGATACTTATTAAAAAACTACCAGAAAAAAAAAGACAAAAGGAGATGAAAAATCCTGTCTTCAATGCATTTTGATTTTTTTCCTGGTGCTTGTGCTCTTTAGAGTCAGTAGATGTCAAAAAAACTGTAGGTACACAATTGCCCTCTGAAATTTCATTGAAATCCAGCATAAGATAATGGGACGCTGCAGATGTGACTGCCACATGACTGCAATTCTGAAGGATTTAGAACTTCATTTCTTATTTTAGCCTCTTAACAATATTAGATTCTAGGACAAGCTAAAAATATATGTAGGTACTGATGATGTCACTTCTTTTGTATTCCTTGTAGAGCTGAAATGTGCAGCTGGAACTGTATGAAAGCCGAGGAATTACTGTGTCATTCAAAGTCAAATTTATTATGGTTGAACTGCTGCAACTGTAGGTTCTCACAGGACTACTGGCCCTCAGGCTTATGGAAGCTAAACATACTGCTCTTAGCCAGGAGAGATTAGTAAACAAATTGGTTGTGCTTCTGGAAAACTGTCACTGGGTACTCTCCCAAAAGAACGAATTCTGATCTGTATTTTAAGTGGCAGCTGCTCAGCATGCTGAAATACCCTGCACAAATTTATTCTGCTTTGCTTTCCACAGAGTCCTTTTCATCTGTTACCCATAAGAGTGGAACAAAAGTGGAAATTTGACATTAAACTGACTGGTTGTTGGCACTTTCCAGAGCAGGAAACAGCCCTTGAAGAATTAGGTGATATTTAAGAAATAAAACTTTGCAACTTGCTTTATTGCTTCTCCCATATCCATACACACAAATATGCTTTCTCACTCTCTCACAGTGGAAACACACACATGTGCACAAATAGAATCACAAAATCACAGAATGGGTAATATTGGAAGGGACCACAGTGGGTCATCTGGTCCAGCCTTCATACTTGAGCAGAATCATCTTAGAGCACATTTCACAGAGTTGTGTCCAGACAGTACTTGAATATCTCCAGAGAGCAAGACTCCACATCTCTCTGGGCAATCTGTTTTCCAGTGCTTGGTCACTGACACAGGAAAGAAGTTCTTCCTCATATTCAGGTGGAACTTCCAGTGCATCAGTTTCTGCCCGTTGCCTATTGTCTTATTGTTCAGCCTCACAAAGAAGAGCCTGGCTCCATCCTCTTGACACCCTCTTTTCAGGTACTTGTAAGCATTGATGGAGGTCCCCTCTCAATCATCTGTTCTCAAGGCTGAGCAGGCCCAATTCCCTCATCATTTCCTCATAAGACAGATGATCCAGTACCCAAATCATCTTTATTGCCTTCCACTAGACCTGCTCCAGGACCTCCATGGCTCCCTTGTACTGAGGAGCCCAAAGCTGGACACGGCATTCCAGTTGAGGCCTCATTAGGGCTGAGCAGAGGGGCAAGATCACCTCCCTTGACCTGCTGGCAATGCTCTTCCTAATTCACCCCAGAATACCATTGGCCTTGGCAAAAAGACACTCTCCTGGCTCATGGACAATTTGTTGGAACTTGCTGGGAAGGCAATCTGCCCCTTCATCCAAGACATTGATGAATAAGTTAAACAATACTAGGCTCAATATTCAACTCTGGGAGACACCACTAAGTGACAGGACTCCGACTATACCCTGTGCCACTGATTACGACTTTCTGGGTTCTGCCATTCAGCTGGTTCTCATTCCACCTCACTGTCCACTCATCAAGTCCACACTTCCTGAGTTTGCCTATGAAGATGTTGTGAGAGATGATGTTGAAAGCCACTGTTCTCCCCTCATCCATCCAGGCAGTTCTTTCATTGTAGAAGGCAATTAAGTTGGTCAAGCATGATTTGCCTTTAGTAAATCCATGCTGACTACTCCTGAACACCTTCCTGTCATACATGTTGATAGAGATGACCTCGAGAATGAGGGTCTCCATCACCTTTCCATGGATTAAATGTGCAGATGTGACAATAGTATGTATACTCTGGAGACTGGTCGATGCTTTCCAACATGGAATGGTGTTGGAATCCCTCCTATTTGTCTCCAGAGTACAGCAATAGTGTCTTAAAAGATTTCTTCTGAGAAGATTTTTGGAACAAGCACTCACATGACTAAGCTGCTTGGTAGACAACTGCACACTGTCTGAGAAACAGAACCATTAACAGCATGGCATAGACTACTTTTTCTTTTTGCAAAAGTATAACTTCCTCTAAAATCATTCCATATATCCTTTACTTTTAGGAAGCAGTCTAAGTTACATACACTTGATGTTGTCACATGTACAGATAAAAAGCACACAGAGTTCTAACAAAAGCCTAGACTGAACTCTTCAAAGTCAGTCATATTTCTGTTGAATTTTTAGCATTGTATCTTCAGGAAGAGCTCTGAGTAAGCAATCCTTTAAATGGGCAGTGATACATTTGTGTATACGGAAATACAGATTTTGAGGAACATTTGCATGTATTTTCACTTTCTATTCAAATTAAATACATTTATTGTCAAATATTTTCTTTGAAAATATTCCAAAGGGTACTTTACAGCTATATTTTGGTAATTGAGGTTCAAGTAATCTCTGTGAAAAATTTGTAATAGAGTTTTCTTTTCTCCTTCTTCCAAGTTCACTAACTGGGGAGTTAATAGTCCTGGAAAAAAACAAACTCCATTATGCCAAATTTTACAACACTTTTGCAGCAAAACTGACTTTTATGTCAGAAGTGTTAGGGAAATGGCATGGTCTCAAACATTACTCATGGCACCAGTAAATTATGGAAATATCCTCTGTCATCTGCTGTCCTAACCCTCCAGTTCACTGTCATTTGGAGAGGAGAAATTATCGTCATACTCTATCCAAGCACTGATTTTACAAGAAAAAATGGATTAGGTTTTCTTATTTACATGCTGAAAAGATGTAATGGCATGTAACCACAGTAGATGGATGTGTTGCATTACAAAGCTAGTGGACTCTTGGAAGTTCAAAATACAAATTTCTCTAAAAGAGGAATAAACCAAAAAGGAATGCAATTTATAGCATTAAGGTCCAGTTCCCATAGTAAAGATCCTAGAGAAAAAAAAGTTAAATTAAGCATAGAATTATTTGCCCTCATCAGTTATGATCCATAAGTAATTTGGTTTGCAAGTTTCTTTCATCTCCTCATAGCAAATGTAATTCAATTGTGCATATCTTCAACATTAACAGAACTAAATTGGTGTTAGGAAAAGAAAAAGGGCCTTTTTCCTCTTTTAAGGCTCACATGCGAAATCCTGGACACAGGAATCATTGCAGAACTATAATTCCAATAATTGCTCAGCACAGTTAAAAATATCTCTGAGGTACTAAAATCTCAAAAAGGTTATATGTTTTGCATATTATTTATATCAACCTTAAAGGGCAAATATTTATCTTGAAGCCTAATAATATGTTTTTCCTAAAGATTTAGTCTGTTTTATACAGACAGCCTGAACTTGTTAGATCTGCAGTGAAATCTCTAAGTAAGCTGGAACAAATTTTATTGAAAACAAACCAACCAATCAAAACCAACAAAAAATCCCCCCCCAAGGTCTGGTAACATGTATATTATCTTGGACTTTTAAGTCCATTCTCAGTTTTCTTCCACAGCATGTACCAGCATGCAGAAGAGGACATTTCTATGCATTTTTCTTGTTATTGTTTTCCTTCAACCTTTCTTGTGTCAGAGGGCATTCTCCTCTCTGAAAAAAAAAATCAATTCAACATAACACCTTTTAGCTTATTTTAAACAGTGGCCTGGTCAACAAAGACAGCTTTGAAAAAGAAAAAAAAAAAGAAAGAAAAAATTAAAAGGGATAACTTTGGGGTCTTCTGAGTACAATGGAGGATTCTGAAATCCTGGGATCCAAAAATATCATTTAAATATATGTAAAACTAATTCAACACCCAGAAATTTATATCCCTGCTGTGCAGTCATTTTTTTCCTTTTAGAAAGTAAAATACTTTTTCCTTTATTCCAGTTTGTTGGCTGGTGCAATTTTGTCATTCAGAGAAGAAAAAGTCTTCCAGTAAGTGAAGAAAAAGTCACAAAATACAAAATGAACAATAATTCCTCAAAGAAAATATGCATTTCAATACTTAGCTTTAATAGTATGAATGAAAGGACTGTAGTTGTCTATTAAATTTAATTCATTATTACAAACCTATGATGCTGAACATCCATAGCATTTACCCTGGCGCTTCCAGTATCCATATCTACGTTATACATTCTGCCTTACTTCTAAGAATGAGAACAAAGTTAAAATTTCAAATTAATATTGTAACTGAGTATGAATATTCCTTGACATCGACTGTTTTGCACTTGTCACTAACATTCTGTTGACAAAAAATAAAAGGTTATTATACTATCTGCATCAAAATAATGCTTTTCCTATTTTGCGTGCTTCCCAGGTCTTTAAACAAATCCTATAGATGTTTGGAATTTACATTTTTTATTATATATTCCATGCACCATTAGTTTGAAAAGCTGTTCTAATTATAATACTTATTATGATGAAATGGAGTTGATTTAGCCTGTTAGGAAAAAGGGCTGTTGTGTAATTACTGGTACATAACTGAACTTTTCCTTGAACCATGCAATTCATGCACTCTAATTAGGTCTCCATATCTAATTTACATAATTTTTAATACACTGATAGAATGGAATTTGCTGTTCACAGGTCTGGTGAACAGTTCATTAATAGTAGTAGAGGAATTAGAAATTCATTGTGAAGAGAGCTCTCGCTAGCAGTAACCATTCTGCTGAATCCCAGCTACTCTGTTCTGTTGAAGTTTCAGTTCTCCCTGGCCTCTGATTTCTGAATATTCAAGCTGCTTATCAACAACAAACTTACCATCGCAGCGTCTCACATCACTTACAATGTAAGAAATATTCTAGCACTCAGCTGAATGAGATATGGAAAAGTGTGGTGACTGAAGGATGTTTGGAGGTCTGTGGGCTATTTTTAGTTCAACTGCACATTGACATATTATTTCCCAAAGCTTTTTCTTATCTGTGTCCTTATATTGAATTCCTTACCAAGATATCTCAGGGTTTCTGTTTCTTGTGGGCATTATTAAAAATGAGAGAAGTCCTGATCTAGGCAATTCTAACCTGCAGTCATAGAAAGTGATATCTGTACCCTGTGTCCTTGCCCAGAAAGAGAAGGTCCCGAGGGCAGAGCTAAGCAGGAGAGATGTGGTGGGGACATGATTGAGTGGCAGCAGCATGACAGCCTGAATGAACCTCCAGGGATTCTTCATGCAGTTTTTCCTGTCCAGTTAAGGATTGCCCTTTTTTTCCAGCACCTGAGAGATTTTTTAATTCCCTGATATTACCTGAAATTGAGGCTATTGTCAGAAGTCAGAAAGTGAAGGTTCAATTACAATTATCATTTTCCTGGAATATAGAAGCAAATTATCAAAACTGCTAAATCCATCACTGTGGTATCTCATGTTGTCTGGATGCTGAGGGAGTTAAACCAGTTATCTAATACTTGAGAAAGGAAATTTTGTTTACAAATACCTGAATCACAGTTTTCACTCATTACAGTATCAGGTTTAGATATATTTAGAGACATTCAAATTCTTTTTTGCTAAAGTCTCTCTACCAGAGCAAAATTTCACATATCTGTCCATAAGTGTTATTTGCCCTTCTCACTACATTGTAAATAACTTAATAGTTCCAGATTTCTTAGGAAGAGGCCTTTTACAATGCATTTATCTTTTAATTTACTTTTTATTTATAATATAAATGTTGTGTAGGAGAAATAGCCTGACGAGAAGGATTAGGGTAGTGATCATCGCATTGTACTCTGCACTGGTGAGGCCACACCTCAAATCCTGTATTGTTTTGGGCCCCTCACTACAAGAAAAACATTGAGGTGCCTGAGTGTCTCCAGAAAACGGCAGCAAAGCTGGTGGAGGAGCTGGAGCACAAGTCTAATGAGGAGCAGCTGAGGGAGCGGTGGGTGCTTAGCTCGGAGAAAACAAGACTCAAGGGGGACCTTATCACTTTCTACAACTACCTGAAAGGATGTTGTAGCCAGGTGGGGATTGGTCTTGTCTACAAGATAACAAGTGAAAGGATGAAGGGAAATGGCCTCAAGCTGTGCCAGGTGAGGTTTAGATTAGATATGAAGAAAAATTACTTCATTGAAAGAGTGGTCAGACATTGGAACAGGATGCTGAGGGAAATGGTAGAGTAACCATCCCTGGAAGTGTTGAGATAACCTAAAGATGTGACACTCAGGATATACTTAGTGGTTTAGTGGTGAACTTGGCAGTGGAAAATTAATGGCTGGGCTTGATGAGGTCTTATCCAACCTTAACAATTCTATGATTCTATGAATAATGGCCTCAAATAAAATTGCATAACCACATTAAAATCCCCAATACCTGTGGAATCATACCCTCTAAGAGGTGGGAATTATATGTTTCTGTCTTGTGACACTGTGGAAATTCTTCATACAATGCTATAAAAGATTACTGATGTATATATGAATATGATAACATTATTGAAATGTTGGATGCTTAGATTTTTTTGTAGTCTCTTGTACTGTTTTATTTTAGTACTTTACTATTTTACAGTGATGGTTATGAGCATTATTAACACTTTTTAAGACTGTACCATATCTTTAATATATTTAAACAGTACAGATGTTAACGGAGAGCACTATTTTAATGGAAGTCAATGAGGACATCCTTGTTAATCTCAGTGATTTGGCATCACATCTGGACAATTACATTTTCATTTATGTGCTTTCCAAACTGAAGAGACATTTCCTCTCAGTGGTCTCACTTCACAGCTCCTAAGCATAATAATTTGTGCAAGAATGGCTGTTACACTTATGGAAGGAAATTAAAATAGTTATTACCTCTGGTAAGTACTTTCTATTTCATATAGCTTCAGAAATGTAGTGTCCATTAAAACATTTTATTATGAATCTACTGATTAACTACTTTGCAAGTAATGTTTACAATTTATCCTTCATGAGTTTTAAGCAAACTTGCCTTTGTTTCTACTAATGTTCTTTGATGATAAGGCAGGTGTATTGTCTTCATATATCCGAGCAAATTAAAATCTATATTATTCCTTTTTGTTTTCTTATTTTAGTTGGTTGGTGGAGCAGACTATTTCTATGTGGATTTCAAATGGGGAAAAAATTTCTTTTAAGGGCATCAAAATCATTGGAAGGGAATACATCATGAGTCATTCAACCATATGGAGGTCTTGTGAAATTCTTGAAAATCTGTTTTTGTCTGCAAGCAAAAAAACCATGTCTCTCTATTAAAGTATTGATAAAATAAAATTAGTTAATTTCAACTATTTAATAATTTAAATGTCCTTAAGCTTTTCACATCTAGAGAGCTTTCCAGTTGTGGGCAATTACTGGGGAGAAAAGCTTCTTTTAAACCTTTTGATGATAGGTGTTTTCATGCTAGAGAAAACTCCTCATATAAATGACAGAGGGGGAAAAAGAGATTCAGTTAGAGAAAAGAAAATAAAGATTAAAGCTCATAAACTTGAGAAGAAATCTCTAAATTTCTGTGTAAAACCAGCCTGTGTAGCTACATCAGCTAGGGTATAATTTTGAAAACTGAAAATCTTCAATTATCAAAAGAAAATGTATTTAGAAACAGGCTGTGAAGTATTGGAAAGAACCCTTGGGCAATTCAAACCCATTCCCTGCAGTCAAGTCTTACAATCCTTTCTATAATTCCATTGAGTTTCCTCCTTAAACCAATTAAACATAAAACTGTGTTAAAAATAAAGTGCTCAGAAGGTTTACTTCCCAGCTTACTAGCAATCTTATTCTGTTTTTCAACAGTTCTTATGCATTTTCCACAGACAATACTTCTCTTTTTCAGAAGCAGATAGCCTGCCTCTTTGGTGTTTACTCAGGCGATCGTTTACCAGAGAAGACCATGGGAACTTTAGCTTGTCATTAGCTCTGTCTCCAGAATTCTGCTTCTCATCTCCTCATTCCATATGCCAGGTTTACAAGCCAGGAAGATGTGGTCCTGACATGCAGGGAACTCTGTCACACAAAGGAGGGCAGAGAATGGAGATGTTTATCACTTCTGTTCATGCCTCCTCCCATCACCTTCCCATGGCATATGACTCATGTGTGAAAGCAGACCTCAGCAGTATTTATAAGTGGCCCCCCCACCTGATTGCGAGCTCCAATGTTTATGCAGGTAATCAGAGATCTAAGCCATGGACTCGCAAGCAAGAAAGGAAGTTTATTTCAGGAACACTACGCAGCTGCCATAATTCACAGCTGGGTGGTAAAAAACACACACAGGGCACAGATCTTCTTGGTTATATATATCAAAGGACTTTTGATATGCACTGTGCTTCCTTCTGAGCTGTTCCCTTTCCCTCCTTCTCGTCCCTTCCCCTACTTGTAAGAGAAGGAATGCTTCTCCGCTTCTTCTCAGAAAAGAGTTTTTTGTCTTATCTAGCTTAGCTGAGAAACAGCTCTGAGGGACAGACAAAGAATGGTTGTTCTAACATATTCTCTCAATGTGTGTTTCTTTTAACAATGGCAGGTTTCTTGAGCAAAGAGGTTTCCAAACCATTTACCTCCTTGACCATTTCTTGTGCTGGATCCCCTCCCTCAACTCCTACACTGATTTATATTTTTTTTTTACCTGTAAAGTAGAACAATGGCTCTGAGAGCTTTCGCTAGGCTAAGCAGGTCCAGATCTTTCAATCTGCTCAAACAAAAGCCCCTCCCTTTCTCATCACCCTATTTGTTCTCCAAAGGGAGGCTTATCAACATCAGATACCATACCTAACATGTTCTGGGTATAGGGAGGACCCATCTTATTCCCCTAAAATGTGATCACAGTGAGGGCACTTGTTTCAGCTATCCTATCCAAAACTAGACACTGAGCATGGACAATAATATATTCCATCCAATGAAAAGAACTCTGCTTTTAGTAGTATTCAAATCAGGCTTGTTGTCCAGTAAGTATTCTTTTTTAAGGTGTAAGTTTTTTCAGGTGTTAAATATTTACACATGACCACAGTAACCCTAGATAAGCATTCAATATATAAATAGCATGCAAATAATAAAAAGCATCTTTCTCATTTTCATAATAATGTATATATCAGCTGTAGCCTAATTACTAAGACAGAACAACACTTCTAATTTTGGTTTTGGATGGAGTGTTAAGTGGCTTTGTATGTTTACAAATTGCTGGATTCAGCTAAGTTTCAAATTTCTGCAGGCTGATCTCACATTGGTCCCTTGACCTGTATTTTTAATTTGGCATGAAACTACTGTAAGCTACATAGTGAAGCTAATGAGGCTGTTGCAACTGTGCAGAACAATAATCAAAAGCTACTTTACTGCTGGAGAGTGTATTAAGTTTATGCATGATGTGAACTGAGGAAAGATTTCTGTTTCAGAATACCATCTGATGTGCACATTTTCTCAGAAAATAAATAAGATTCAAAGCAGACATGGTAAACAGAAAAGGGCTACTTATAAGTTATTTTGATCTAGACTTCTGAAGAATAAAAATTCTGCACAATAAGTGGAAAGAGAAATTCAGAGCTAAAGTACAATCTACAGTAAAAAACAGTAACAGAAGAACAGCAACGAGTCATCTGGGTGGTGGCTTTTCACCACAGTCAAGTCGAGCTAAAGCCTTTCTCCCATGCTGCGATCCAGTGCACAAGAAACAGCTGACCTGATACGCCCGTAGACAGACACAGGAACAATGTGCTGCAGTGTGATGGAGAAGCGAAGGTCTTGCTAGAAGACACACTCAGATGCATCTTCAGGGTCTCCCTATGTATTAAGCGGTGGTATCCAGGTGTTGACAGCAAGGGGCCTGTAGAGGTGGCTTCTGTGGGAAGAAGCATGGGGCTATCCTAGGCTGGATAGAGTTCCAGATGGCTCCAGTGGGGAACTGATGCTGGAACAAAGGAAGAGTGTGAGAAGGAAGGAGTTGCAGAGAGAAGCCACTATGTACTGACCACTCACAGCCCCCATTAGTTACCAAACTCCTCATGAGGGGAGAGGAGCTAGGAGACTGAGGGATTGAAGTTGAGCCTGGATGGGGGAAGAAGAGTTGTTGTTATGCTTGACTTTGTTTCTCAACTCCCAAATCCATTTTATTTGTCAATAAATTAATTTTCCCCAATATAAGTTGTTTTTTTCCATGACAGTAATTATTAAGAAATTTTCCTGTCTTTATCTTCAGTCAGGAACTTTGTCATACTGTTTTCATAGACTGGATAAGCTTGAAAGGGACCACTGGAGGTAATCTAGTCCAGCTTTCCTGCTCCAGTAAGGTCATCCTAGATCCGGTTACTCAGAATTGCATTAGTACTATTAAATGAGTATATTGTGACGAGTTGCTCTTGGCTATCAGCTAAATGCCCACCCAAGTGCTCACTCACAATCTTCCTAGCAGAATGAGAGAGAGAAAATAGGAAGAACCCAACCAAGAATGTTAACAGGTTGAGGCAAAAACAGGAGGATCTCTTAACAATTACTGAAAAAAAAAAAGACTTAACTTGAGAAAATAATTTATTGACAGTTGTATCTGGAATTCTTAGTGTTAACATTTTGGTCTGTGTTTTTGCTCATGCCAGCTATGAAAGATTTATTCTTTTCCTGTCAAATTCTAAGGAACAAAAGCTGATAGAGTGAAGGCTTCGTCCTTGAAGACAGAGTTTGCATAAACTAAAGTTATTTGGGTCTCTCCTATTTGTTGACAGCCTTTGGAGGACAGTTGAAGGAGGGAGCAAGGAGGAAGGAAGAGGGCAGAGCCTGAAACCTTTACCTGGGCAGTGCTGGCCCCACCTCCCTAGGTAGGTGTCACCAGCAGGCTCAATAAAGGTGAGAGGACCCATGCTCTGGGTGTGGGGTTTTTTTTTCCTCAAAAAAGACAGCAGGGACGCCTGTTGTCTGCCAACACCTAGAAGATGTAGTCCCTGCCTTTGGGGGAGTGTCCTGAGTTGGTAAGATAACCAACATGAGTAATCCTTGGATAAGCGAGGAATATTTGCAAATAGGGCTCCTGTTTTTCCTCCTCTCTCTCTCCCTTCTCTTTGGGTTCCTGCTGTTTGGTCACCTCTGTTAATAAAGATACTATGTTTTTCTGATCTCTTAAAGGTGCTCAGCCTCACTTTTCCAGCAACCGTAGCACTCACCCTGCTACACCAGTTAAAGTGAAAATGTACTAAATAATGCAGGCAGTGAGAAGTCAGATACTAAATCAACATTTTGCTCCCACCTTTCCCAGGCCTAACTTCATCCTCAACTCCTTTCCTTGCCCTAGGTAGCAGAAGGTTGGGGTTTATGGTCAGTACATAAAGGTGATCCTTCCTCCTCGTACTTTTGCCCTGCTCTGTGGTCCCTTCCACAGGCAGCACAGAATCCCTGAACCAATGCCTAGACTATCTTTTCCACTCCTCTGACCTCGGTCTTTCCTCTGCTGATTCTCATTCCTTTTTTCTCCCCCCTCCTTTCTCTGTCAGGCATTTTTTTCTCTTTTGTTTTAAATTCATTATTACAGTAGGGGCTGCCACACCCATGTTCTCCAGTGGTTTAGTAGGAGACAGCTGGAATAGGCTGTGTTGGGCCCCAGGGCAGCACCAGCCAACGCTCACAATGGCCACCTCACAGCCCTCACTGCCTCACTGTTTTGTTCACTAACATTATAGTTAGCATATTATAGCTGGCAGCTAGAAATATGCTTTGATTCATTACAGTTATTTGACTCATCAGCCAAAACTGTCGAGATCTGTCTTTCTTCTTTCACAGGACAGGAAAATGAATTACTAGAAGTCTAAGTTCTTGTTATAAAAGAGCTGGTATATAAATTACTTTGGTGTCATGTTATCAGTTGAGGTAATGCATCTCTTAATATCTAGATACATGAAACTATTCGCATGGATTATTATAGGGCTGAATGAATTCTTGGATCCTCACTGTCCACATAAGCTATTAACTGGCCATTTCACTCATCTGAAAATCTAGATGCTATTCTACAGCCATTGTTTTCCCCTGTCCTACTCCCTTTCTCCTACAAGCACTTTTTCTGTTCATGCAAGCAGTGTGCAAGAAGCAGATGTTGAAGGCAGACGTATTGGGTTTGTGTGCCCAGGGTTTGGTAGAGGTGGGGCTACAGAGGTGGCTTCTGTGAGAAGCTTACCAGAAGCCTCTCCCAATGTCTGGTAGAGCCAATTCCAGCTGGCTCCAGGACAGACCCGCCACTGGCCAAAGCCAGGCCAATCGGGAATTACAATAATGCCTCTATCATAACATATTTAAGAAAGAAAAAAATTATTGTGCAGATGCAATTGCAGCCAGAGAAGAGTGGAGTGAGAACACGTGAACAACAATGCAGACACCGTGGTCATTGGAGAAGGGGGGGCAGGAAGGCACCAGAGCTAAGGTTTCCCTGCAACCTCTGATGCAGACTATGGTGGAGCAGGTGTGGCCCTGAAGCCCATGGAGGACCACAAGGGTTCAGAGATCCACCTGTAGACCATGGAGGAGACCACACCAGAGCAGGTGGATGCCTGAAGGAGGCTGTGATCTCACAGGAGGTCCATACTGGAACAGGATCCTGGCAGGTACCTGTTGGCCTGTGGAGAAGAGGAGCCCACACTGGAGCAGGTTGTCCTGTTGGGACTAGTGACCCTGTAGGGGACCAGTGCTGGAGCACCCCGTGCCTGAAGAAATGCACTCTGTGGAAAAGTGACCCACATTGCAGCAGTTTGTGGAGAACTGTTACCTGTGGGATGGACTCTCAGATGGAGAAGTTCATGAAAGACTCTCCCATTGGAGGGACCCTACACTAGAGCAGGGGAAGAACTCCTCTCCCTGAGCAGCAGCAGAAACAATTTGTTGATGAACAGTTGATGAACTGATTGTAACCCCCATTCTCCATCTCCCTGCACTGCTGAGGGGGGAGGAGGTAGATGCTGGGAAGGAGGGAGGGGTAGGGGGAAATTGTTTTTAAGATTTATATTACTTTTCATTATCCTGGTCTGATTCTATTAGTAATAATTCTAATTAATATCCCCACTTTGAGTCTGTTTTCCTGTGATGGTAATTGGTGAGTGATCTCTCACAATCTTTATTTCAGCTCATGAACCCTTGGTTATATTTTCTGTCCTCTCTCCAGTTGCAGAGGTAGTGTGGCTTTGGTGGGTACCTAGTGTCCAGCCAGGGTCAACCCAGTACAGCAGGAAGCAACTGTTTAGGAATACGTAGGCAGTGCTTTATTATCTTGGGAGGTTACGCCCAGTAAAGTCCAGTAATTGAATGCACACACTAATACACTCAAGTACTCTCATGCAGTGCTTCTAAAAAAGGGTGATGACAGTTCTGAGCCCAGAGTTTACCACTCATATGGCATAGAATGTCTTTCATTTCTCCTCAAGTTCCATGTCAAGCATGCTTAATGAAAGGGGCAGGCCAGGATATAGCTGAATGACAGGGGGTTGTATCAGCTCAAATCTTCAAGTTACTTAATATTCAGAATTTCAGCCCTGTTCATTGTTCTGGATAGGTTCAGTATCCAAGGGAACTTTTTGTAAAGTCCAATATGCTCATTTCAATTTGTCTTTCAGACCCAAGTTTGAAATTAAAATTAATGGTGCCAAAAGAGTAAAGTGCCCTACCCTCTTCATGCCTCTCCACAGTGATCATCACTCATTATATATTGAGTGAGCTATTCTTTTAAGCTTAGTAGCCCCTGTAAATATATCTCCCTTTATGAGACCTGAGGTACAAGGTTGTTCACCTATTTAGTGTGTTATCTCCAAAGTCAATAATAAATAAATGATGTACACTACAGCTAGATGTATACAGTGTTTCAGAATGATTCCACAGCCTAACAATACACACAGACAGCATCCCAAACAGATGTGCCTTCTCCTTCAGTACTTCTGTGTTCTCTTGCTATTGCAGTCAAATGCAATTAAAGTAGGTTTGCAGTTTTGCTCTTTGATCCCAAAATTACATTGACCTAATTTTTTGTTTGGTTGATGTTCTATTTTTTTTCAGGCTTTGCTTTTTTGGAGTGCAGGTGAAAAGCTATATTTACTCATATAACCATAACACTTAAAAAACCACAATGAATAAATTTTTCTAAAGATTTTTTTAAGTGTACCAGGGATGCTGAAGTTGGTCACTTTCCGCCAAGTAACATATTCTCTTTCTCTTGTTGATCTGCTACCTATATATCTATTAAGGACTGGAAAAGACCAGCCTTTCATCAGCCTTCTGAACATGTGATAGAAAGCTGGGTAGAATTATGCATAAAGAGCAATAAAATTCTTCATATACAGTTTGGTGTACATTATCAGGTTTTATGTCTCTTTCACCTACAGCAGAACAATACAGAGGAGCTTTGGAAATCTAAATTTTGTCCTAAAAATGAAACAGTTTCCTTTTTTATCACCACTTCACATCCCTAGTATCTGTGCATTTCACATTAAAAACCTATTAGAGTGATATTTAATTAACTAAAAAAATACCTTAACAAATAAAACTAGATATGGCATCATCTGATGGAGATTCTAGAGTGCACAACATGAAAAGAAAAATTATTGTTCCACAGATTCTTTAAATTGTTTTGAATTATTCCTACTACAATGTCTAAATTGTAAATTAGCACACACTTACTCAATCTCAGTAGTTTGTGCTTGAGCCGTAACTGCCAAAGAGCAGCGTGTCTAACGCAGAAAATGCAGCAGAGTAGCTAAGGAGAAGTGATAAACTGAATTAGGTATGTGTCAATGCTAATTATTAAGCCACAATGGTGTGCAGTACTTAGGTTATTTAAACAAGAAATAATAGCTATTATGGGCAGAAGGGTCAACAAGCAAAAGTAAAGAAGCACAGTGGAGCTAGCTATCAAGACTATTCATTCAAAATTAATGCAAATTTAAATGTGATAGTATTCTTAGACTTTTCTTATTTAGTTTCATTGAGCATTCGCATGACATAAATGATCACAGAAAATGTGTTTTCACTGAAATGTTCAAATATGCACCTCGAAGTGTATGTTTGGTCACATAAGATACTGTCCCTTTTAGTCATATAAATGATACAATGTGGCTGCACTGAATGGAGCCAAACTTACAGACAACCTCAGAAACAAAAGGTGAGGTATTTTGGTGACATAATTTTATTTCAACACTGATTGACTGAAAAACATTGAACTTAAATACCCTCACCTTTCTGGTGATAATTAGACTGCATGGGTTAATTTTTTTAAAGGAAATGTGAGAAGTAATACAAAATTAAAAACATGGAACAGTAGTAAAACAAGTTTCTAAGGAAGACTGTAGTTTGCAGGAAGTCTATGTGTTGTTTAGTGTAACACAGAGTGCTGGGGAAGAAATTAATCAGCCAAACAGCTTGCCTGTACAGACTTATAGGCTACTTCTGAGTAATATGTGGTTTGTTCACTTTCTCTTTGCCAACCATTATCTAACAGTGCTGAGACTTCCTAATTAAAGAGATGATTCTTTAACTTGAAATGTATATTCTATTATTTTCTGTATTTATTGCTCAAGCTGATTTTTTTAAAGATGAGTCTTGACTTTCATTTTAGTTTGATTATTAATTTTACCAAGGGAACCCTTTCAAAGTTTCTCTCCAAGAGGGAAAACTGTTAGATAAAATTAAATTACCTCTCTAGAGGAAGATAAATAGGCTTTTCAACATTAAAGTAGATTATATAAAACAGTAACACAAATATAAATGTAAAGCATAGTAAAAATTTTCTCTACATTCTGATTTGACTCTTTTTCATGTATGTTTTCAGGACATACACATTTCTGATCAAACATATTTCCAAATATTTATGATTAAACTTCTGATCTCATGTTCTTCGAGCTCTATACTGACAACACAGTACAGTACCCTTGAAAACTCTGGCACTTAAACTGTACCTTCAGGACACTAACTCGCATTCAGCAAAATACAGAATACTCACGATATCAGAAAGTGCAAAAATTGACAGAATTTCTGGGATAGTGCTTCCTTTTATATTATTAAGGAAATGACACTTTGATTACATGACAAGTTAAGCTAATTCTAAAGCAGAAATAGTTGTTTTGCAGCCTTGCTCTAAAATAAGATCTTCAGCTGAAAGCACCGCTTCACCAGTGAGACAGGACACTCCTGAATGCAACAGCAGATTCACAGGTCCTTCTCTTTATCTTTCAGCAGAAACTTCCAGTTTTAGCTTAGAGTTTAATTAAAAATGAGACTTACATACCATCACAGAGATGCAAGGGGTGTTCTGCCACCACCAACACTTCTCTTAGTTAGCAGGGACACATAGCATAGCAGGTGAGCAGGAATAATTACATAATCCTTATTCATTGGAAAGGTGAAGGTAAAGCTTAGGCAACACAGTGACAATGTTTGTCATGGCTGGAAGTCAGAGCTGTGGGAAAAAGGAAATGTTAACTGACTTGACAATTTGCATTTGCTCAATTCATTCATGAAGTTAACACAGCAGTGTTTCAACAGCACTTACCACTCAGTCAACCAACAGGCCATTAGAGGCACATCTATTTTCCCTACTGTTTGCACCAGCTATTTGCTAAAATAATACTAAGATGAGGCAAAAATAGTCCTTGCAAGTAACTCACTAGCCATTTTTAATTAAAATCCTTGCTATTTTTAATTAAGTATATGTGTTAAAATCACTAGAAATAGATTGGAACTCCACAACCTTGGAGGCTATGTAAGCTTCTTAGAGGAAATCTTTGTGCAAGCTGCAAGACAGGAAAAGAAAATACTCTTAGTTGCTGAAATCTGTGTATTAACCTTTCTCATCTATGTATACAGCCACGTCTTATAACAAGGACAGATGGATCTATATTAACAAGTCCTGCAGTTAAGACATGTGTCACCTTTTGACATGGACAAGACAGAGAATGAAAAAAGAATACAATTCCTGTTGAATTCTGTGTTTGTATGATTGAATTGATGAACCAAAGATATATTCACTTTGTTTCCTTTATTTCGGAAGGTATTGTCCTTTGGAATCTTTTTTTCCCCCTGGGGAATGAGCTAGTTTTAGATCTCTTTCTTCCTGCTCCTTCTTCTTTTTTTTTTTTCATAAGAAAATGTTCAGAAACAGTTCTCCTCCTTGTGGGGAAAAAAAAAAGGGTCAGTTTTATTTTTTTGTGAAATTCACTTTCCTGTGCCCCACCTGTTCCATTCTTTAGACTCAGGTTATTTCACCTCTCAAAAAGGGTACTAGGCTTGTTTTGTTCTGTGCACTATTCTCTTTCTGAAGAGCACTGTAGCCAGTTACCACTTCTTTTAGATTCCTGGTCTTCTGACTAATTTACTCTAATGTTATCAAATTCTGAATCTTATAAGAGCTTTATGAGCTGTTTTGAGGTGATGACCCCATCTCAGAAATACTGTAGACTTCAATAAAAGCCTTTATTACAAAATCAGACGTATTAAATGTATTTTTATTTTCCCGGTCTTTTTTGTTTCTTTTTTTTCACTAAAATAAACTTTGTTATGTTTCTGAATGAATTGACAAAGAAACTTCTGTTTCTTGCTCTTCTTTATGGCAATAAATCCACAGGGATTTATCTTTTGCTTATGAGCATCCCCTGCTGTCCCTCTTAGAACAAGCTGCTCACCCTATCAGGATGCTGCATACAGCAATAATACTAATTATGAATAATTCCATAATATACATACACACCATAACAACAATAACAAATCCATACAATAATACAATCCATAAAATAATAAATCCATTGTACCCAAACCTATGATTTTGAACCCAAATGTCAAAGCTGAGAGAGACAAACTCTTTGAAGGAAATGACAAAAATGTTCAGCAAAAGTGACCGAGGCGTTTATTAATCAGAAGTTCAATCCAGAAGCACCATGAGTAAATCTTTCTGTAAGGAATCAATAAATAGTAATAGCTGTGCCTTTTCGGGTTTATATACTTTTGCACTAGTTGCTGTGAGATTCTCTAAATAGCCTTAGTTTTATTTCTTCTGTTAGTAGTACCTCACTCCCCAGATGGCTAAGATAGAGCAAATCAAAACAAACTGTCGCCTTCTGGTGCTTTTGCTCTGTCAGCTGCCGACTTTGCAACACTTGCATATATATGCCAAATGACTATCTACTACATATGAGATATGCCAGTACAATACACTGAGATCTGCAATAAAATCTTATTAATAGAACCAAAACCTGTACTTACATTCTGGTATCATTAGGCAGCAGGGACTATATATTCTTCAATACAGGATTAGAGTTATAATTATGAAGATCTCTGAAAACTTTCAAGAGGCTGATACAATATACATCAAATAAGAAGTAAAGCTGGATCCTATAGAATTTTAACAACTCTTTTCCATACTGACCAAGCAAGAATACCTAGAAACTTATTTTAACTTATGCTGTCACTATCATAGCAAAATTAAATTTATCTTCACAAAAATCAGCAAATACTATTTAAAACTATTTCTCACTTGCAAGGCGAAAATAGCTAGACCAAGACTCACTATTCTATAGTTGTATTATAGATTTGCATCACACGATTGCTAAGATGCAGGTCAATAAAATAAAGAAAGTGATTGACCCCAGTGCATTGAATGGATTTATCAGAGCACAGCATAATGGTTGAGTGACTCTGATTTTCACAATTTTCTTGACCTGTCAAGCTGTTGTCTTCATGAAGATCAAATATTTATTTTTTCTCATATAACTCAACATTGCCTTTATGATGGATGCTTCAGCCCCGACATTATCATGTCATCCTTTGTATCTTAGAGGTCTGATGGGTGTAACAACCCTGAAAATCTTAGGATGAAACTGTTTATGTTGACATCAGTCAAAATCAAAATGCATTGCCATACTTCTGAACAAGTCACCCAAAGACAACTATGAAGATAAAGGTTACTTACACTACAATTCAATAAGGAGATATAAAGACTTTATTCCTTTCATGAAATCTGTTGAATAATTGATCAAGGGAAACTTTAACTTGGATTTAGCCAAAGGAACATTCAAGACACTTTGTCACAAAACAGAACTGTATCCAGCATTACTCATTTTCAGTCTTGTTAGTATTATACAACATGTGATTACATAGTATAATGACTATTTAAGCTATTAAGTGCTCACTTTTTACTTGTTTCTTTAGACTTTCTTTTCTATACATCACAGGGAAAATAAACACAAGATCAAAGCAGCAGAAATTATTTGAAGTATTTGTACCTCCAAATGTAGTAATAATTTAAAGCTTTTTTCTGATGTGTTTAAAAGTGTTGCACCAGCATTGGGTATCCCAAAACAGAATATTGAGGTTATGAAGGTTTGAACTAGGATACTACGTTGTAAGCTTACTTGATTTCCTCTAACACTTTGTTGCATAAAATAAAAATATTTTCAGTCACACAGTGTCAAGGCCTGTGCTTATGTGCCCTAGTTTAAGTATTTAAAATCTTTGTGTCTGAGTCATCTTGAAAACTCCGTGATGCAGAAAAATCAGCATTTTCAGAAGAAGGTGATTCATGTGCCCTATGTCAGATGACTACCTTAAGAAAGACAGCATACTCACACAAACTGCTTGTTTCTCTCAATTGGTTAACCTATGGCTCTGGCTGTTTCAGACATGAAAATGCAACCCCGGTAAGTCTAAAACTAGGTGAAAAATAATATCTGCACATTCTGTCCTCAGTACAACAAATTATTCTGTGTACCTCTCTGAAACATCCAAAATATTCACTAACCTATCCACCAAAACTGATTTTAAACATGGTAAGATCAAAAAATAATCATGAAAAAGATGGGCCTCCAGTACTCAATTACTATCCACAGCAGTACTTTTTGAAATTTCCAAATCTGCCTTTAGATGAAATGATTGAGAAGGCTCAGATGGGAATTTGGCAGGACTAAACAAATCCTTTTTGTACTGCTTGTTGTGCTATGCCATTTCACCTGTTCTCTAAAATCATAGAAGCATAGTTGGAAATTCTCTCTGTATATGGCCTACTTTGAACAAGCAAACGTTCATCTGCTTCTCCTGTGTGGAACAGGACTTGACAGAATTAGACTGGTTCAGTCATGGCTTTGTGTAGTGCAGTCTTGAAAACCCCAAAGATGGAGAGCTCCTGCCCCTCTCGAGGAATTTTTCCAAAGCTGAAAGAAATATCCTCATAATGAAGACTTTTTTCCTAATCTGCATCCTGAACCTCCCAAGACAGTATTTGTGGCTGCTGCACTATCTACTGCCACCTCTATCAAGGACAGTTTGAATCCACAATTCTTGTAACTCCGATTCAGTTAGTAGCAGTCTGCAATCAGAAAGACCAAGCCAATGTCAATGTATATCCAGTTCATATGCTTCATAGATACTAATTTCTTTCTAATTTCTGCTTCTGTTTTCTAAATTTGGTGCTTCAAGGAAAAGAAGAAAAGAGTAAAGTGGCAGTTGGGAACTTCTTCTATTTCTTGCAAATTCTGCAATACAAAATCTTTGCTGGAACACTTTTACTTGAACATTTGTAGCTTTTTTTTTTTTTGACTGAACACTTCAAACCACTTTAAAATTAAATGTGTCCATCTCAGAAGTGAATAAAAGTGATGAAATGTGAGTGACTATGTGAGTCAGCATTACTTAGCCAAACTTGACTATGTGTTATACTCATTTTTAACTACAAACATGAATCAAATTCCCAGTATACTGACTAGGTCTGCTTCTATTACTGTTGTTAATTTCACTTCTGATACAAATAAAGAAGATAAAGGAAGTTTTTATCATCTCATAATGATGGTACTGCTTGCGGAGCAGAGAGCATTTATTCTAGTTCAAAGCACAATATTTTGAAAACACCAAACACTGGCTGTTCTAAGAGGTGAGAATTCTAACAACCTCTTAAACCATTATGGAATACTTTAGCAGCTCTAGGAAGCAACATACTTCCTATTCAAAGATTATTTTGAAAATACAGGATAAATTATATATGTAAAATAGAGTTGCATTACACCCACAACTTTGTTTGCACTTCATGAACATCAGGACAGTACTCTGTCAGGAGTGTCAACAGAAAGAGAGGTCCTAACTTTTTTGTTGATAAATAAAAGATATTGTGTGATTTTGTAAATCTTTAGACTACATAAATTTGAATATTCTAGCCAGTCAAGTGACAGAAATAATTCTAGATAGTTTACCAGATGAACAGCCAACAAATAAAAAAGCTGTTAGGAAATCTAAGAAAATACTGAATTAACTATAATTTGTTTTTAAAAATCACATCTCTTTTGAGTAACTAACTTTTCTGAAGAAACTGTGATGTCTTCATAACATTTCAAAAGGACAGAATACATGAACTATTGTGCACTGTTAAAGAAAATACAGCTGTGATGTCATTGCTAAAAGAGATGTTAATTTTTCACCAAGCACACTCATGCATCAATGGGATGGTGAAAGGCATTGTGATTGTGGAACATTATACACCCCATTGACATGAGCTCATGTGATTTCCTACATAACCAAAATAAAGAGGAGTAGTGCATAGGGTCTAGAAAACAAAAAATAAGTGAGTTATTTCACCAGTTTGGGAATAGAGTCAAATGGACTGTGGACTACTGGCTGGCCCTGAGAGCAAGTAGCACACCACAGCTAATATCCTCATGGGTGTAGTCTCACCTCCCACCAGAAGAGCATGGCCTCATCTTTACTGATTTTGGGAATGCTGCCTCATAAGTCTTTCTTATTCAAAAGAGTCAAAAATAAGGGAAAACCAAAGGTATGTGATACCTTTATGTCAGCACTTCCTCTACCACTTGAACTCAAAAGAGAAACCACATAGAAAGAAGCAGGTCTACTATCAGTGTCAACTGCAAGTCCTTCCACTGCAGAAGATCAAAACACACACCTACTTTTCTCCACTGAACTCCCTGAATATCCCACTATGCTATATGAAAGGAAGAGACTATTTAGCCATTTTGCCAAGGAAAGCTTGGTTTTGGAAAGCCAGAATTAGTAATTAATGCTATGATTATTGTATTACCTTTCTTTATTAAGAGTGTATCTTGGAGGAGGAAAAACAGGCATAAAATAAGATTTCCACAATCCTAGGTAAATAAGATTTTGGCAAAGAAATGTGGATTCTCTAGTTATGTAAATTAATTGGTCACTTGAGTTGAAAACTTGGGCTTAAAAAATGGGAAGTTTTAGAATATTGCAAGAGTGAGATTTTGTCAAGCAAGAAAGCAGCGAGCTGATATAGGAACCTGATACCATTTCAGAGAGGATCATAACAATGATGCTTCTTCTAACAAAGCACTGGGATTAGGATCAAAGAGATCTCTCCCAGATCCATGTTTTTTATATTCCTGCTTTGGAAAATACACTTAGATTTCTCTATAGAAAAAAATGCCCAGTATCCTCATGCAGCATGACTGAAGCCTTAAATAGTAGGAGTATTTTGTCTTTGATTCATCTTTCTGTATTACCGAGTCATTTATGTTTTAAATTATATGTGAACATTCTATCAGAAAAATACTGCCACCATTTCATTTCTAAGGATTATATTATACATAATGAGCTACACTCTATAGCTCTTATCATAAAACAGTAATACTTTCTATTAAGGGAAATAAATTTTCTCTTACTGACGACTGCCTTTTTTCCTGAGACGATTTGCACACAATGATTTCTTCTAAGGAGAGGAAGATGTAGTTGGCTAATGTAAGATAACACAGCTGGATAAAAAGAAATACACGCTAGAGTAGACAAAACTTCACTGTCACAGGGTGACTCATGCTGGGTGTTTTTTTCCTTCTAGCAATTTTCTAATTAAAGTCTGGAGTTTTAAAAGCAATTTTTGTTCTGAAAATGCATAGTAGTGATGGAATTGCAAGAGATTACCAAGGCAAACACTACATATGGCTCTGTGAACACTTCAAGCTTGCCTTAACTTGCATAGTCTCTAACCTTACCCTCACTCTTCACTCCTCAGCAATCCCTTAAGCCAGCAGAAATATTTACAGAGTCATGCAACAAACAGGACTGAGTTAAATTAACCTTTCCCCCGCCACACACCTGTTTTTTGTGGTTTTTTTCTGGGTTAGTTTTAATTTAGATCTGTTCCTGGCCTTGTTCATTGTCCAGCTATATGGATACCAATCTCAGCACTAATAACTAGAATTGGAGACACAAAAGTTAAAGATCGTGGGTTGAGATATGAAAAATTTGCTGGAAACAGCAATGAGATAAGAAAACAAAACATAACAGCAACAATAGTAATGACAGAGGATACAAGAAAGGAACAATTCACATGGAAAGCCCTTGACAACAGACAATACTGGACATCTCCTTCTGCCATGTTTACTTGACTGGAAGGGAGCCTTTCTCCCCTACCCTTCCCTTTCCCCATCCCCAGCAATGAGGTGAGGTGACACAGAATTACCTTTGGGTCCTAGCCATGCCCCCTCCTGGCTACTGCAAAAATTCTGGCCTCTCCCGGCCAGAACAGAGACAAAATGTCACAGAGGGTATGTCTGCAAAAAACACGCCACTGGAAATAAATAACATCATGTCTCATGTGACACTTAATATTCTGCATCACAGAATCAGAAATGAGAATATTGTCTTCAGAGTGTGGCAGAGTGTCTTTACTCTGACACAATTTGCACATTTAGAGCTTAGTAGAAAGCTTTGTGCTGGTGTCCATACCATACCTTTTGTTGTATTTCCCATTACGTTTTTGTGAATTATATTAAATTGTATATTCACATTCTGAAGCTTATTAATTTCTTTTTGGATGTGTTTCCTGATTCTGTGGCCCATTCATACATCAGATCATTCTTCAAAGCTAATACCAATTGTAGATTTAGTTGACATGTATAGTGAAAATGTCAATGGCAGGGTATTTTTAACACATAATGGCAGCTACAGATTTAGTCCCCTTCAGTATTAATTCCTGACAGTTATTTTCCCATTTGATTTAGGAGAGATTTTTAAACAGAGAAGTTATCATCTGATGACTAAATGTTCCTTTTTATCTCATTTGTATCAATTGTCAGTGCACAGAGGCATTACCATGATCGATTCAAATGTATGAATAGTTGTGCCATCCGTGGAAATACGTGAAAACTGTCTCAACAGAATAAAGCAGTGATTAAGTACCTGTTCTTTTGTTTTAATTTTTACTGGCATCCAGTGCTAAAATAGCTTATAGGAACTTGCAGTTTGGACTGTGCAAGCCAGAATGTAGAGTAATTCAGAAGTTCTGATTGACTAGAAAACTCCTTTTGTAGTAGCTTTGCATGCCAAACTTTTAAATATTAGATCTAAGTCACATATTCCACTGAACTATTCTAAGAGATGAAACTGAGAATTTTAATTTTGATTAATAGGAAAGGAGCAGTACAAAAGGAAACCCAGGACAGTATTGCAATAAAATGCCTGACTTACAAACCTCATACCATGGTCTAATCTCAAAATAATTATTTTAAAGAAATTAATAATCTTTTTTCATTGGATACTAATTTTTCTTAGCTTTATTTTGGTTTTTGTTATGGTTGTTGTCATGTGTACACAGAAAGAAGTAGAATGCCACCATTCAAGTTTTCTGTTTTCCAGATAAGCTACAAGTAAACTCTGACTCTAGTAAACAGTGTATGAACAGGACACATCCCAAGCATTTGCAGGTGTAATAGTACACATCTCACATCCATGCTGTCAGTGCCCAGGGAGCACTTGTCAGCTACCCAGCTGCAGCTGCCCCTCTCCACAGGAGGCTTCTCCTCTCTCAGACTGGTAGAGATGGACAAATTTTATCCTTCAAGAGCTCAGAGACTGAAGCAAAGATTTTTACTGGATCAGTTTGTCAGATCTCCTACTCTTATAGAAAAAGCACCCTATTTGAGGGAAGTTGTCTTTCATTTGACAGAGATGTTTCTAGAACCAGTCTTCTTCAAAGGAAACCTTGAAAATTCCCAGTCTTGTCCTCACTCGAACGCTGTTGATTTATTTGCCTTAGAAAGCTGTCAGACTTTTATCTTCTTGTCCTTATTTTGCAGAAGTAGTCACGCATGCAAAGCACCCCAAGTGAGCTAGAGAATTAGAAAGGCATTCATGCGCATCCCTGGTTTTAGGTATATGCCTCAGTATTATTATCAAATCTCAGCTTCCATAGCCATTAATAAAATGTTATCAGAGTTTGGTTTTGCTACTGTTTGGTTCTTTTAGACTGTGGAAATCTCCCCTAATGCTTAAAAGTTGTAATTTATGCTTGAAATAAAAAGATTTTTAAAATTATGTGCAAAACAAATAAAAGTAATTGTTTAAAAAAATTAGTTAAAACTAACCATTGCTGTTGAAGTTCTATTTATTTGGAAATAAAAGGTTATTTCCTTAATTTTGTCTATAGGAAATAATAAGAATTTCATTCACAGATCTGTGCACTGAGTTCATCTTGAACTCAAACTGAAGTATGAAAGACTTATAGCCTGGTTTTGGTTTAATACTGATGTTTGGTTTTAAGGAGAACTCCCAGTCTGAGTAACCAGCTATTGTAATAAAAACATGAAGCTCAATATTTCCTCTGAGAAAATAATGACTTAGTTTTTACTTAAAGCTGTTCATTTGAAATATTTCTGTAGATATAAAATTTATCAATATCAACTGCTCCTGTCACTGGAAATAAATTATTAGGGCTTGGGGTTCTTTTTGCACATTTTTGAGGAGTTAAAATACTGTCGTTCCAAAATAGGACAGCAATAAATACAATTGCACAGATTAAGGTTAATTTGGGGATTATAATCAAGTGTACAGAGCCAAAATTGTTTTCTTTACAACAGGACTGCAAACAAAACAGATTATTCAGGTGGTAACTTACTTTCCTATATTTTGTTTTGTAAATGGTGATTTTTCAATATCAGAAACTAATTTTTAACTTTTTAACAATTTTTTAAAATTTTTTTACTTATAGCTGAGCATCATTGCTTTGTTTCTTGGTTATCCTGTATAAAATTGTTTCTGCTGCATCATCACTTCTACTCTAAATTTATCATTAAAATTATTCAGATTATGTAAAATAGACATAAATTATGTATTCCTATGGATATGAAATTTTTTAGAACCATATCATTATAGAACTGTTGTTAATTGCGCAAAGCTGAAGAGTCTATTTCATGTTGTTTCAAAGTAAATATCATTATTGTGGCAATTTAATTTATTACTATACCATAGACAGGAGCAGACTATTGCATCATTATATTAATGCACAATAGACTATCTTATGCTTCTGTCTATTCCTCAATACAGGAAGTATAACTACAGTCAATATTTTCCTTTTCCAATTGAGTGTTCAGGTCATGGAGTAGAGTTTCAGATCTGTGCTTACCATGGATTCAAGCTGTCAGGATAGGTATGCCAAAACGAATGATACTTTACTGCAAGTTTTCAACTCAGTTAAAATCCTTTCCTCTCCTTACTTATACGACTAGTGTGGAGCAAGGTGGGAACTGAGGTATCTAGTCAGTGGAGCTCAGGTCAGTACAATCAATATGGTCTGGACAGGTGGTTCAGCTTTCCCCAAAATAGACATATAAGCTAAGTCAATTATATACAGTTTTTTAACACTTTGTTTGGTACAAATATTTATATTTTTCCCAGCTCATCTGACAAAACATTCAAATACTTGATATATCTGACAGAACAGATCCTCAGCTCTGCAGAAACCCCACAAGAACCTGTAGGTGTTCCCAAAGAAACACCACCTACATTTTCCCTTCTTCGGGATGCTCTCAAGCTATCCGTGTAGTAAGGTTTGTCTGATTCATTAATCAAGTCAAAGAATTTACTACAGTTATTGGCAAAACTGACTTGTTTAACATTTTATGCATAAAGAAGACATGATTTTAAAGTAAGAGAATCATTTTAAGAGAATCTGGACTTTCAACATAAGCCAACTTTTCATCAGTACAGTTTTTATATTAAAAATCTGAATACTGGAAAACAGTGTCAATCCTTTATATAAATGATAGACAATATCATAGGCATAATAGCCAAATTAATACTATCTTTAGATATTTCCCCTCCTGATATTCAAGTATCCACATCCTTGTACATATTAGATAGATATTACCTGGATATTAGATCAGGTATTTGATACCAGATTTTAGATAGATGAAGTTTTAGATGCATTTTAGGTTAAAAACATATTTCTCTATAGGTGAGTCAAACTACATGCATTATATATTTTCAAAAACTTAGCAAAATTATGAAAGTAACTTCAAATTATAAAAAACACTCATTAAAACTATCCTAATTAATATATCCCAAGAACATGGAAAGGTTTGTTTGGATTGATTTCAAGCATTTCTGAGACAAAGAGGGTGATCAAATTTTAATGTTCATTTCCTACATGGCAACACATACAGCATTCTATAGCCATTGGATGTGGGTTTTGATGAAGTAACTACTTTGAAGATCCTATGCTTTGGGAAAAGGCAAAAAGAAGAAAAATGCATTTTTTAGTATTTTTGTTGCATATTGCTCATTTATTTATTTTAATTGCATGAAGTACTACTAGGACTGTGCTAGCAAGGTCTCTTTAAAGTAGGGTCGTACATATTCACCTAATTTGGTGGGAGGAGGGATTTGATACAGCAGAAGATTTGACTGAATTTGTTACTAACTGCATTTTTTATTCTAATCAGTTTACCCCTGATTCTAAAAAAAAAATTTCCAAATTTAAAATAGATTTTTCTTGGATATTTAACCCTTTAAAGTAAATATTATATTATTAAATTATATATAATCATATTTAACCTTAAAATAGCTTTTATCTATATGCATAATGAAAGATATAGATTTTATTACTGTTGATTTAAAATGTATTCTTGTAGTGGACATGGAATATTGGAGTTTAACAATGGTTTTGTAATGGCACTATCAGTTCTAGGAGATACTATTTTCTGCTTAATAACTTGCTGACAAAATCAGTGCTAATCAAAGTCATTTTGATTCAGGAGTGCTGTTTTCCATAAAAATTGGCCAAAAGAGAGGATATTTCTTTTCATTTGTAGCTCCTGGTATTCACTACAGCTCTATTTATAAATTGTCTAAGTCCCTTGGGTAAATTTCATCCTTTATATTGAGATAATAACTGTTTTTAACCTGACAGAAGTTTGATGAGCCTCCCACAGCAACTTTGCTTAAATAATGGGCATATACTCGTCAAAATACCCGTTAAAGGACTCTTGTATTTACCTTTTGTAGTGGTTTTAGCTAGGCCTCAAATTAGCAGGTTCAGAGAATCTGTGTGGATTGGTAGAGACAGCTGTCACCTGACTGGGTAACCAAGGATGTATTTCATACCAGATGATGCAAACCTAAGATATGGGGCAGCAGTGGGAGGGGTTAGTTCAGTTCCACCATGGCTGAGGTACAGAGAAGACGTGCTACCGTTATTCTGCCCTGTTAGGCCTTGCTCCTGCTGTTGCCGCTCCTTGCCTTTTGTTTGAGTTCAGGAAAATAAAAATATTTTGTTACTCTTTCTGTTTCTTGCTAGGTGTCTTTTAGAGTGCTTATGAATCTAGAGTAATACACTTTGTATTAATTGGGGAGTGGGAGGTTATTTCTTGTTATATATAACTTGTGTGTGTGTTATATTGTAGTTTTCTCTCAATTTTCTCTTTTCTGTATAAATACATGTAGCTAGTTTCAGCATAAACCTGGTTTAGAGGGTTTTTTTTCCTCTCCCTCTTCTTTTTCTCTTGGCTGGTTGCAGGGGGAGGAACCCTTTTTCTCTGTTCTTGGGCAGCTGGCGTTTTGCCAGCTCAACCCAAGACACCTTTAATCTGACTACAAAATATCAATGGATTTTCTTTATTTCATAAATTTGAAAAACCAATGGCTCATATAGAGCAGGTGAGGAGATGTGATATGTCTTTATATGGAAATCATACCTTGGTGCTTTGTGATTAATGAACAGTTGCAGAGATTCTCCATTTGTGATAACATTTATTTAAAATAACAAAGTTGTTGCAGAAGTTGTGTTCTGTAGTAAGGTGAAGCAGGATTAGGTCTTTATGACTGCATAGCATTTAGCACATTCCATTACCATAGCCAAATTGGCCATTTATTAAGTAATTTTAGAGAGAGAAATTATCATATAAAATATTCAAATATTATTTTCAATATTTTCACATTGTTTTTTACAATCACTAATATTATATAGAGTAGTTCCTTTATTTTACCTTTATTTCCCAGTCTTACTTAGAAATTCTGGCGAACAAACCAAAAACAGGTGGCAGGATTTTGAAAGCTTTAACTTCTGCAATAAAATGAGGCTTTGTACAGATGGACTTGTAGATATTAGTGCCAGTATTGTACCTTATCCATATGGACTACAAGATTTATGGCAGAAGTAGTTATTTTCAAATTCATCTTTGGATGCAAGTTAATGCCTCTGTGTTTGCATAGCTCTACCCTTCCTACTTCATGGTATTGGAGAAGCAGGAATAAAGGAAAATAAATATTAAAGAGGGTTTGCATGGTAAGTCAGACACAATGCATTAATTATTGTTTTAATATCTTAAGACTCATTCTCTGAGCATGGCAACACAAAGCATTCAAGTGAGAATGCACTGTGTCAGTGTTGGCTCAGTGTTTTCACATTTGAGGATTCAGGTTCCTGCAGGCAATGTTCTATGAGATGGAGTGCATGGAGCTAAGAGGCAAGAGGCAGTGAGTTGATGACATCATCTAGGACAGGAAAAACTTGTCACAAGTACCCTAAAGAACTGAACACTGTTTCCATCACAGGTCTATCCTCCAGCACTGTAAGACCCTAGGCTCCTCTCACAAGCTCATCAAAGTGGTTCTACATTAAAAAGATACAAGGATCCAAAAATCCACCTGATAGATTTATTAAAAGGGCCTTCAGTTCTTTTATACCTTGAAACCAGGCTTGGGAAGAATGCTACCACACTTTTCAAGAGGTCAAAATGACACAATTCTGATGGCAAATTTTGGAAAATAAGGGAACTTGGTGAAAGTTTAAAACAAGCATACAATCAACATACAGAATTTCACAAAGCATTGACTTAGAAAATTCCAACCCATCCAGATTTTAGTTGCCCAAATATCAAGAAGAGGAAATTAGGACAAGAGGAAGAAGGAGAGAGAGAGAATTAGTAGATACGGCTTTAGATCCAGCTACCACAAGTCCAAGGACAATAGGGCCGCAAGCACATGCAGGGCTTGTGGTGTCAGTTTTATTTGCTTTGGATTCCTGGGGCCACTGTCTGCCACAAGTGGAGCTTCCAGGCTGCCAGCCATGCTGGGGCTGGGTTAGGGGCACCAGGGGGTGTGGTGTAGGGCAATGTTCCCAGTGTGCCAGTGACTAACAGCGGCACCAAAGGCTCTCAAGAAGAGGTTTGGGACAGCACCATCTCACCTTAACAGAACCCAATCTGTCCCCTCCCACACAGTCAGAGTTTTTTTGAGCCAGTGATAACTTTTCAATAATTTTTTCCAGTCCCTCACATAGGAATTACTATACTAAATGATATACTGGGAATATTCTCAAATCACATTTATTACTAAAACCTGTGTCCTGCTATCATCCAGCTACTGGTCCTGCAGCTTGTTAGGGGAAGATCTAATGGGTGGCATATACCGTAAGAACAGTAGGATGGAATATTCTCACTGCTCTGCAGTGGTTACCTTAAAAACTGAAAAAAGATTTAAGATGAGGTCCATATTGAGAAAGGCTGTGGAAGTACAAACACAAAGGCACCAGCAGCATTTTTCAACAATCTTTTAGTAAAGGCTTTTCTATGGCTTTTCACCTTGCTTTTTAGATGGGAATATCCATACTTCAGACTCAATGAACACTAATTGCAAACAATTATTAAAAAATACAGAAATATAATTTCTTATATTCACAAATACAAAGATAGAGGTGTCCTTTCCTAGATTTTGTTCTGGTCTCTTTTGAGGATGGTTTAAAGTGTTGATTCATTTATAGATCTCTAAATAGATAGTGCACATGCTTTCCAGTTTCTACTGTTTCTGAGATATACAAAGCCATAAATAAAGCCAGTAATACTCAATGATCTTTACAGAAAGAAAATCATGAATGTAACATTTGCCCTTTAAATCTTCCATTGCTGTTCAAACATTCCAATTTTATTTTTATGAAGTTTTTACTGTCTGATTACACATAAGATTGAGGTATTCTTTAATGCTAAATGTTTCAGGACTGTGATGTGTCTTCAGAAACTGAAAAGTTTAACTAACTTCCATTTGTGAAGCCATTTGAGATCCTCCAATGAAGAGTATCCAGCTGGCAGCTGGTCACTAGTCATGTTCCCCAGGGGTCTGTGTTGGGTCCAGTCCTGTTTAACATCTTTACTGATGATTTAGATGAGGGGATTGAGACCATCATCAGCAAATCTGCTGATGACACCAAGTTGGGAGGGAGTGTTGACCTGCTGGAAGGCAGGAGGGCTCTGCAGAGGAATCCGGATAGACTTGAGAGATGGGTTGTACCCAATGGGATGAAGTTCAATATGGCCAAGTGCCGGGTCCTGCACTTTGGCCACAACAACCCCATGCAGCACTACAGGCTGGGCACAGAGTGGCTGGAGAGCAGCCAGGCAGAAAGGGACCTGGGGGTACTAATTGACAGGAAGCTCAACATGAGCCAACAGTGTGCCCAGGTGGCCAAGAAGGCCAATGGGATCCTAGCCTGTATCAAAAATAGTGTGGCCAGCAGGACCAGGGAAGTGATCCTTCCCCTGTACTCTGCATTGGTGAGGCCACACCTTGAGTATTGTGTTCAGTTCTGGGCCCCTCAGTCATTGAGGTGCTTGAATGGGTCCAGAGAAGAGCAACAAGGCTGGTGAAGGGACTGGAGCACAAGTCCTGTGGGGAGAGGCTGAGGGAGCTGGGGTTGTTTAGTCTGGAGAAGAGGAGGCTCAGAGGTGACCTCATCACTGTCTAGAACTACCTGAAGGGAAGTTCTAGCCAGGTGGGGGTTGGTCTCTTCTCCCAGGCACTCAGTAATAGGACAAGGCCGTACGGGCTCAAGCTCTGCCAGGGGAAATTTAAGTTGGATATCAGAAAGAAATTCTTTACAGAGAGAGTAATCAGGCATTGGAATGGCCTGCCCAGAGAAGTGGTGGATTCACCATCGCTGGAATGTTTTTATACTGAGATTGGACGTGGCACTGAGTGCCATGATCTAGTAAACAGACTGGAGCTGGACCAAGGGTTGGACTTGATGATCTCTGCGGTCTTTTCCAACCCAATCGATTCTATGATTCTACGATTTTATGAGTTACTAAAAAGGGAACTCTTGTAGTGTTTAACACATCAATTTGCATAAATCAGATGATATTCATGATAAGTTTGTGGATTTTATTCTTTTTGTCTTTGGTACTGACAAAAATCCCATAAACCACAGGAGCAGAAGTACAGAAAAGTCCATCTGAATAACTTAGTAAAAAATTCCTAGAGAACAAAACAATATAGAACAATACAAATTCTCCTACACACAATTATGCACGGAGTATTTCATACTAGCAGCACAGCAGCAAATGGGTAGTTTGAAATACTTGCAGAGAGAAACATATTTCAGATAAATTTGGTTTTGATAGTATGGCAAAAATGCTCTGCTTTCAGATGGTGATTTTTTTTCTCTAGCAAAACAAAATTTTCAGTTTAAAAATAAATTTTGTTTTCTACTGATCTAATTTTGTCCTTAGTTACCATGGGCATTATTTGCTTAAGCAGAAAGGAAATAACAGCTGTGAAGTTGTTCACATATGATGCATGAGAGCATAATGTAAAACAAGATACCCAAATCACAACAAGACACAGAACATTGCTCAGTCTAGAGCATGAATCCACATTACATACTGATTATTTACTTGGGACAATTTTGTGCATTGTGCCATCAGAGGCCCAAGAGTTTCTTGCTAAACATGCCACCAAAATTGTAAAACCAAAGTATGCTACAAAAAAAGTCACAAAGAAACAGAGTAAGCATGATATTAACTAATAAATACATGAAATATAATGACTAATTTTGTAAAGTGGAAGTACTAATCACCTCTGAAGATTGCTTATCTTCATGTGAAGTATTTAGCAACTTAACAAACTATATTTAAGAGTATTGTTTTCAATTTCTGTGTCACATTTAAAAGTTTCACTTACATGATTAAACGGGCTACCAAAATATCTATCAGCCTGACTTGGAAGAAAGTTTCCCAACAAGCTACAGATGAATGATGCTATTCCTCAAAGCTATTATTCTTCAGACTATTGAAAATATAGAATCAGAAACATTTAGGCTGGAGAAGAACTTTAAGATTCTGACATGGTTTAGGCCCAGCTACTCACTCCCCCCAAGTAGGATCAGGAAGAGAATTGGAAGGGTAAAAGCTAGAAAACTCATGGGTTGATATAAAGACAGTTTAATAGGAAAAGCAAAAGTAATGCACACAAGCAAAGTGAAACAGGGCAGCAATTCCCTACTTCCCATGGGCAGGCAGATGTTCAGCAATCTCCAGGACAGCAGGGTCCCATCACACCCAACAGTTACTTCAAAAGTCAAACACCATCACTTTAAATGTCCCCCCCTTACTCCTACTTTATATACTGCGCATGATGTCATACTGTATGGAATATTCCTTTGGTCATTTTGGACCACCTGTCCCAGCCGTGTCTCCTCCCAGCTGCCCGTGCACCCTCAACTTCCTTGCCAGCATGGCAGTACAAAAGACAGAAAAGGACATGGCTCTGAGTAAGCCCTTCTCAGCAATAACAAAAACATCTCTATATTATAAGCCCAGTGTTCAGCACAAATTCCAAACATAGCTCCATACCAGTCACTGTGAAGAAAATTAACCCTACCACAGCCAAAACCAGCACAGATTCCAACCATTACTCTGGCACAGCAAAATCCACCACAAAACTCTGTCCCCAAGAGCTACATCTACACATCTTTTAAATAAACACAGGAATGGTAAGACCATCATCTCTCTGGGCAGCTTGTTCCAGTGTTTGACAACTCTTTCTGTGAAGAAATTTTCCCTAATATCCAATTTAAACCTCTCCTGACAAAACTTGAGCCCATTTCCTATTGTCCTATTCTTTGTTACTGAGAAGAGACTGATCCTCACCTCGCTACAGTCTCCATTCAAGTAGTAGTAGAGAGTAATAAGGTCAGCCTCTTGGTCATCCTGGTCAGCCTCCTTTTCTCCAGGCTAAACAACCCCACCTCCCTCTACTGCTCCTCATAAGAGTTGTGATCCAGACCTTTCACCAGATTTTTTTTCCCTTCTCTGGACATGCTCCATCACTTCAATGTCTTTCTTGTAGTGAGAGGCCAAAACTGAACACAGGATTTGAGGTGCAGCTTCACCAGTGCCAAGTACAGTGGGATTATCATTGCTCTAGTCCTGCTGGCCACACTATTCGTTATCCAAGCCAGGTTGCCATTGACCTTCTTGGCCACCTGGCCACACTGCTGGCATATTTACAACTGACTATTAAAGCAGCACTCACAGGTTCTTTCCACCAGCCTGCTTTCCAGTCATTTTGTCCCAAGCCTGTAGCGCTGCATGGGGTTGTTGTGAGCCAAGTACAGGACCCAGCACTTCTTGTTGAATCTCATCCAACTGGCCTCAGACCATCAATATGGTCAGACCAACATAGTTCTGCATAGCCTTCCTACCCTCCAGCAGATCAACAATCCCACCTAATTTAATGACATTCAAAAACTTACTGAGGGTGCACTAGATCCCTTGTCTAGGTCATCAATAAAGATATAAAATAGGGCTGGCCCCAATACTGAGCCCTGGGGAACAGCACCATGGACCAGCCACCAGCTGGATGTAACTCCATTCATCACTACTCTGGGCTCAGCTATCAAGCCAATATTTAAACCAGCAAAGAATGGGTTAAAAAGTATGTGCATCTGTCCACACCATGGGCAGGCAGTTTCTCCGTGAGAATGCCATGGAAGACAGTGCCAAAAGTTTTGCTGAAGTCCGTGTTGACAGCCTCCACCACCTTTCCCCCATCCACTAGCCAGTCACCTTGTCAAAGAAGGAGATTAGGTCAGTCAAGCAGGACCTGTCTTTCCTAAACCCATGATGGCTGGGCCTGATCCCCTGGTTATTCTGCACATGCTGCATGATGGTACTCAAGGTGATCTGCTCCTTGACCTTCCCTGCCACTGAGATCAGGCTGACAGCCATGTATTTCTCTGGATCCTCCTTCTCACCATTCTTGTTCATGGGCTTTACATTTGCTAATTTCCAGTCATCCTGGTTAGGCAGAACTGCTGGTAAATGCTTAGAAGTGGCTCAGTGAGCTCTTCTGTCATTTCCTCTCTGCTCTTGAGTGGAACCCATTTGACTCAAGAAACTTGTATGTGTCTCAGTGGTGTAGCAGGTCACTGACCATTTTCCCTTGTATTATGGGGGCTTCATTCTGCTCTACATCTTTTTCTTCCAGCTCAATATAATTCCCTTTCTCTAGTCAGTTTTATTTCAACATCAAAAATCAGCTCAATTTACACTAAAACCAAATAGAAAAATTCCATGGTTCTCAGTCTGGCATAGTGAAGGCCCTATAGCATTTTGGGTACATGTGCAATGTCTGTTCAGCTGCATCACATTTATGTTGTGCTTCAGGAAAAATATACTGCCCTTCAAGCCCTGAGGGGACAGCTATTCCCAGACAACTAGAAACCATTGTACTTTAACACTGATGGCTAAAACGGCTCAAACAAATAGGGAACAACTCTTTCACAATGCTGTTTATTATTCTGTGAGGGGGAATAGCAATCTATGTGCATGGATTCTGACATAGATACATGCATAGTATCAGACCATATATATAATATAAAGAAAGCAGTGCCCCATGAGACATGGAGAGCGAAATGTAGAGCAAAGAAGGGAAATGAAAAACAGACAGTTTAAAATAACTTACCACTTGGTTCAAACAAATAGGAATTTTTTAAACTTATTCCTACTTCTACAATAATAAAGACATAATGCCTGCTCTTGGCATACTGCAGTCTGTGGTAACCTTCATTAGTAGGTTTATTATCTCTGAAAAACATGATGTTCTTATAAAGGAGGCCACACCTTGAGTATTGTGTTCAGTTCTGGGCCCCTCAGTTCAGGAAAGAGATTGAGGTGCTGGAGCGGGTCCAGAGAAGAGCAACAAGGCTGGTGAAGGGACTGGAGCATAAGTCCTATGAGGAGAGGCTGAGGGAGCTGGGGTTGTTTAGTCTGGAGAAGAGGAGGCTCAGGGGTGACCTCATCACTGTCTAGAACTACCTGAAGGGAAGTTCTAGCCAGGTGGGGGTTGGTCTCTTCTCCCAGGCACTCAGCAATAGGACAAGGGGGCACAGGCTCAAGCTCTGCCAGGGGAAATTTAAGTTGGATATCAGAAAGAAATTCTTTACAGAGAGAGTAATCAGGCATTGGAATGACCTGGCTGGAGAGGTGGTAAAGTCACCATCCCTGGAGGTTTTTATACTGAGATTGGACAAGGCACTGAGTGCCATGATCTGGTAAACAGACTGGAGTTAAACCAACGGTTGGACCTGATGATCTCTGAGGTCTTTTCCAACCCAATCGATTCTATGATTCTAAAGATGTGTCTGAAATTTCTTGACAGTACATATGGGCACAGGACTCTTTGTGAAACGACATGAGGCTTCAAAGATAGTACATGTTTAAAAATACAGTGTTAGATTACTGTTATACACCTGATTTTCAAAGAGATTTTGAAAAGAATATTGGAGGGAAACAAGCAGCAGTAACCACTGTCATTTGGATAGTAGTAATTAGTTTCTTTACAATGTACAGTTTAAATTTTTGAAATAGCAATGCTTGAGATTTCTCATGCCTTTTTAAAAATGTAGTATGACAGAAGATGTTGAAAGGAATGATTTTTAAGAAGGGGATTCATTAATTTGAGGGTTTATGTGTGCATCATTGTTCTTCTGTGCATACTTGATTAATATTCATAGTTTTGTTCATATAAATGCCTTCAACTATTTAAAGAACTTCTCTGACGAGGCAGTACAAGATGTAGTTACTGTGAAACAAACAACTGGAAATGTTCTGAGCTGTTTGGAAAATTTTATGATCCTTTCTAGCAGTTCCTTTCTTAGACTGGGTTTAAGGCTTAGTTTAGGTTGTTAATTCCCTGTACGTCAAGGTTTACACAGCACTTGAGAAGAGGATTTGTTTCTAATCACTACTAGAGTGGTATTTTAGACATGCTTTATGCATTGGTGTATGGACACTTGAGGTTTATTACTCTTTGCCTCTTGTCTCCCTGTCTGCTGACATTTTTCCTGCCCTTACGCTAACAGGATGGCTATAGCCATTCCAACTATATTCTCAAGCATCTAACCACAGTGCTAATTGTGAGAACTGTGCTACAGGTCACTTCTCTGTAACCAGACTCATCTGTAGCAATCTCTGGTAGACTAATCTGGAACACAGCAATGCAATGGACCATTCTTTCCATCATCCTAAGCCTACAATTCACAAAGTGGTACATCTCCTCTCAACTGAGAGACTCCCTAGACCTAGCAGATTTTCTTTGCATCAGCTACCATGTTCAGTACTGCTCTGTTAGACTTTTAAGACAGGTCTTGCACTTGTTTCTGTAGAGCAAAGACAGTTTCAGAGAGCCCAGATGGATTTCCTCCAGCAAACTTCCCATCTGAGAGTGAGCCAGCAGCCTAGGATGGCTGCACATCATGGAAGAGCAATGGCATATGCTTAGAAATAAATGTTTCAGCCCCAAGCCTTTTCACCAGCAAAGAACAGCTTTTATCTGGCTAAAATGTTGACCAAATGTATGTTGACCTAACTGATTCATTTCAGCAGAGCAAAACACTTGAAGTAATTATGAAATATTTGGTCTGGTATACCATTTAATTAACATATTAATTATTATTTCAGTGATCTCAAGTTTATTTCAAAGTCATTCTCAAATATTCTATAAAAGCAAAGCATGGAATTGTTTCATTCAGGCTGAAAGATGTTTCAAAATGAAACAAATTCTTTTCTTGATTATGTGTTCATGGAAGGTATATGCATGAACACATAATCACGAGATGGTTGCAGAATGAGAGAGTAGCTCCTAAAAATGAAAATGTGAAAAAAAAAAATTAAGAGTCATTAGGAAATCCAGTTCAAGCACATTGTGCATTTATGGTTGTGACAATTTGCCAACTTCATGACATGCAATTCCTGTCTGGATTATTTGTTTCATATACCCCACTGCCATGTCATGCTGAATTGCAGGAACAGGTCATACAGTCTTAGTCAATCACTTCTCACATTTGTGTCAAAGTTAGTGCTCTGGAGCATCACTCCAGTTATAATTCCACCAAGGTGATTTTTTTTCCCCTAAATAAAAAGAAGTAAATTTATATGCAATGTTTCAAGACGTAAAAAAATGCCAAAACACCCCAAACCAACCAAACAAATAAAATCAAAGAGTGTTGGTAATCTAGGTTGCTTTTTAAAAAATAAAAGGAAACAGAAATGCCACATTTCTGATACACTGAAGAGGAAAGCTGAAAATGGCCCAACAATTTACTTATTCATTTATTTTTATGTATTCTTCATCTAAAACCTTTGTAGGTTTTTTATTCATAATTAATGTAATTCTTGCAGTATAATTTGTAAAAAATATTAGAGGGTATTTTTATATAAAAAGGCAGCTATATTTTCATTCTCCTTTCTCAAAGGAATGCCTACAATGTCTTTTTGATATAGACCTACCTAAACTAGTGCTTTAGTTTACTTTTCATTTCTTTCTTATAGTAAGGTAAAAAATAGTTATATTCCACCTACTTGTAAGAGATTTTATTGCAATGTTTGTATATGAAACCATCTTGTTATTGCTTTAGCTCAGATAAAAGCTTAACTAGTCAAAATAGAAAAAGGGCTTATTTGATTCTCAAAATAAAAAGAAACATATAATAAAGCCTTGGTTTTACAAACCGTGTTTTAGAGTAAGTAGAGTTTGTCTTGATTAGTCTCCTGGTTTCAGCTGAGGTTAATTTTCTTCCTAGTAGCTGGTACAGGTGCTGTGGTTCAGATTTGGGATGAGAATAATTTTGATAACACACTGATGGTTTAGTTGTTGCTGAGCCGTGCTCCGTCAGGGACTTTTCAGATTCCTGTTCTGTCCTGCCAGCCAGGAGGTTGGGGGGCACAAGAAGCCAGGAGTGGAAACAGCCAGGATAGCTGATCCCAGCTGGTGAAAGTGATATTCCAAACCATATGGCATGTTCAACAATAAAACTGGGTTGAGTTGACTGAGGGGAAATGACTGCTGCTTGGGAACTGGCTGGCCATTGGTCAGTGGATGATGAGAAAGTGCCTTCTGCATCTCTTGCTTTGCATATTCTTTAATTATTATTTTATCTATTTTTTTATTATTATTTTCCTTTTCTGTCCTATTAAACTATTCCTTACCCCAACACACGAGTTTTACCTTTTTTTTCAATTCTGTCCTTCACCCCACTGTGGGGGAGTGAGTGAATGGCTGAGTGGTGTCAACTGCCGATTGGGTTAAACCACAACTTTTGAAAAGGTCCTTAACTCACCACAAAAGGAATTAACATAGCAGTGTTACATCTTCTTAGTAAGTATTTTTGGGTCATATAAGAAAAGCAGAAAACATGTTTAGTTCCAAGGATGAATTTTGAATTATTTCCTTTGGTGAATCTTCTCTTCACATCAACTTGATGTGTCTAGGTTCACTTTTTCTTGTGGGAATCTCATTTCTCCTGGAACACCTCTTCTTTACAAGATACCTACTGCCACACAGGTGCTATGAGAATAACGATGTACAGCCAGCAATCACAGAACTATGGCAATGGCTTTGTTCATGTCCCTACACCTTTTACTCAACCTCTTTCTCATATAGAGCATTTAATGTTCAAACTTTCCTCATTTTCTGGAAGCCTTCTGGGATCCTCCTTTCTGCAGAGAGCCTTTTTTCCAGCACAAGTTTGATACTTGTTTACTGTCTCCTGCAACATTATCACTGTAGTTTTTACTTAGAAGTATTGGTATTTTTAGCTCTTTTCAGAATACAGTGTTGATATTTCCAGCATGCTGTTCCCCTAGTGCATATGGAACCTGTCACTACATTCCAGTGAAGCATTTTTAATTGTTAGAGTTCAAAGTTAAGAAAAAAAATTAGAAAACTTGTACTTTTCTGATGTTCTTAAAAGGGAACATCTGCATAAGCAGCCACCTTGAATTCTAGTATTCATTTCAAACATAATATTTACACATGACAATGTGGAAGCTAAAAGAAAAAGAAATATTTCTACCAAAAAGGTACTTTCTGATGTTGCTTTTTTTATTATTTTAGGTTGTAATCTTTACTTCATACAATAATTATTCCATACCTCAAGTCTTCACTTAAACTATCTGAAAGTCTTTCTTACTGGAAGTTCATTAACTGGACAATGCAGAACATCTGATCAAGGCTTCTGTGTTCTAAACACATTTAACTTGAATACACTGAATTTGAAAGGAGAGAGGCATAAAATAACTAAGATCCCTCTGTGAGTGTAAAAAAAAATGGGCTATGTCTTTTCTCACACTGTATGATTCATGAGGCACAGTTGTATCACAATATAATATTCTGGAGCTGATCATGACAAAAATTTCAAAATTATTTTAATTATTGCTAATTATGTCAGCAAACATGTTACCTGAAAATGTAAGAAAATGAGCTGTTGGTTTTACTAGTTGGTTTTGTTGTTAGGAGAGAAGCTTTTAAAGCTGCTTGCAGTGTTAATTGCACATTTCTTTCCTGTCTTGCAGAGAATGACATAAAATCACTGATGTGTTTGTTTTAGTTTCCAAAATCTAATGTAAAGGAATAAAACTTACTTAGCATGAAGTTAATCTTGCTACTGTAAAATGCTTTTAGTGTTAAAACATTATGATACGTTTCTTTTGCATAAGAACAAAAATGTAAGGGCAATCTAAAGAAGAAAACAAGATCCATTTAAATCCTATCATTGTAAAAGAAACAAAATTCATATATTTTATCAAATACTAGCCCATAGTAAGCTATAAGAAAACATTAGCTTTGAACAAACTCTTAATCAAAAATGTCCAGCACACAGCTGGATAAACACATCATGTGGTGGGTGAGCAATTGGCTCACAGGTCGAGCACAGAGGGGAATAGTGAATGGGGGAACATCAGACTGGTGACCTGTCACTAGTGGGGTTCCACAGAGCTCCTTCTTGGGCCCTGAGCTCTTCAACATCTTCATAAATGATTTGGACACATGACTGGAAGGTATACTAAGCAAGTTTGAAGATGACAAAACTGGGAGGAGCTGTTCGCTCCCTCAAAGTCAGGGAGGCACTGCAGAGAGACCTTAACAAGTTAGAGGGTTGGGCAATCACCAGTCATATGAAGTTCAACAAGGGGAAGTGCCAGATTCTGCACCTGAGATGAGGTAACCCTGGATGTATGTACAGAGTGGGGAATTACATGCTAGAAAGAAGTGCCATGCAAAAGGGACCTGGGGGTACTGGTTGATGGCAAGTTGAATGTGAGTCAGCAGTGCCCTGGCAGCCAGGAGGGCCAACCCTCTCCTGGGGGCATCAGGCAAAACATCACCAGCCAGTTGAGGGAGGGGATTGTCCCGCTGTGTTCTGCACTGGGTTGACCTCACCTTGAATATTGTGTGCAGTTTTGGGCACCAAAATATGAGAAAGATACTAAGCTATTGGAGAGTGTCCAAAGGTGGGCAGTGAAGATGGGGAAGGGTTTGGACAGGAAGCCATATGAGGAATGTCTGAGGGCACTTGGTCTGTTCATCCTGGAGGAGATTGAGGGGAGACCTTATTGCAGTTACAACTTCCTTGTGAGGGGAAAAGGAGGGGCAGACACTGATCTCTTTTCTGTGGTGAACAGTGATAGGACCCAAGGGTACAGCCTGAAGTTGTGTCAGGGGAGCTTTAGGTTAGACAGTAGAAAGAGGTTCTTCACCCAGAGGATAGTCGGGTGCTGGAAGAGGCTTCCCAGGGAAGTAGTCACAGCACCAAGCCTGACAGAGTTCAAGACACATTTGTATTATATTCTTGGGCACATAGTGTGACTCTTCAGGATGTCCTGTGCAAGGCTGAGTTGGACTTGATAAACCTTGTGTAACCCTTCTAATTCAGCATATTTTGTGATTCTGTGATATGAAGATAGCACAAATAGATTGCTAGTTCCACTCAATCAAAACAGATTACTCATTGACTGTACATACCACTACACAGTTGTAAGAGTTACAATAGGCTAGAAATTGCAAAATTGTTTAGCTTCATTCAGAAGAAACTGGGAGGGAAAAAATGTATCAGCCATATCATACCAAAATTGTAAAGCAAAAAATGTAAAGCACCTCATTAGTGATGGCCTTCCATGTTTACAATGTAGAAAAGCAAGAGTATATGTGTATAGTGAAGGCCAAGGTTACAAAAATCTAATACTTGCTGAAAGCACCTTTTACTTATAGATATTTGCTTCATAGCTTCAAGCTACTGTGTTTCTGTACCTGAAAAATATCACTACTGTAATTTTGCAGTCTAGCTTCTTCTGATGTGTGCTTATGTAAACAAGGAGCATAAGCAGCTGTGACACGCATGGTCCTTCCATAGGCTTTTCATAATACATGTGCCTATGTCCTACAGAAAGTCACAAATTCTGTAATAATCAGTGAGTAATACCAGACTGAGGAGTTTCTTGGTGATATCTCCTACCTGGGCCCCAAGGAGGCAACACACCTCTCCTTATTAATTATGGAATTATTCCATAATTCTCAACAGTTACTCCAGAGACTGTTCCAACTAAAAGTGACTACCCTACAGGTTGTGAACTGCAGCAGGATGGATGAATGTGCACCACGTAGACTGTTTTCTCTGAGTAGAAAACAGAAAGCCAGATTGGCCCTCTGCCTTCTCAGTCTCTCCCCTTTCTCTCTCCCCCCTACTCATCCCATTTAGGGTTTCTCCGGATTTTGCTTCTTTTTTTCAGGGCAGTGTAGTGTAGTGTTATTTGAGGCAATTCAGTAACTTTGTCTCTTTTCTTTTTCATCTCCAAAACTGCCGGAATCTACATTTGTTTTCTGACTTTTCTTCTATTACCTCCAATGTAACCTTCTGGTGTATAAATTGTTTTCTTCTTTACCTTTTACCTCTCTGTGTCCTTTTCCCAGATCCCTATGCTTAAAAGTGCTTTCCTTCGCATTATACAGGAGATTTTGTCTCTTTCACATCTTCATTTTCATTAAAATTTTGCTAGATGGAAGGATATAGACCACTTCTGTTGCAACTCCACAAAGGGCAAGTGTCTTGATATTGAACTGCACTGACATAAAAACCAGATTTTGGTCAAAGGATACCTATGATACTATAATATATTTGATAAGAATGCTGAGACTATTAAGAGATAAGAATAAAAAATCAACTTAAAAGAGCCTGCATTACTCAATAAACCTGAGACCTTGCAGATGAACACAGGTTAGCCAACACACTGTGAAAAAGGAATCCTCATATATTGTAAGATCAAGCCAGACTTTGAAACTTGCTGCGTCTTAACGTAATCATGATCTCCAATAGACACTCACATGCCAGGTACGTGTATTAAATGGCAGCACTTCTATTGAAACTGTTTGAAAATAGTGCTTTCTTCTGCCTCAGGTCTGTTCCCTCTACATCCTCAGTGTTACACCTGCACACTCCAGGGAAAAGCTAAGTTTGCTGCTATTAGACTTTGAATTGAAAACATAGCAATGAGGAACTGCATTAGATTCTACATTCTTATAGAGCTTCAAAAGAATTCACATATTATGTTCCAGATAAGTAAAAAATAGGCTTAATCCATCTTTATTGTTTCAGAATTAACATGAATGAGGCTATGTCTTGAAGGCATTTACTGATCAATAGAATTGTTTTTACAGTTTATAATAAGGGAGAAATAGGTAACTTTAGGGACATTTGCAGGCATGTTAATTAGAAAACCTTAAATACATCCACTGAAGACTCGTTGTAAAATAGCAAAGACAGAACCTGGCGTTTTGTCCTTTGCAGTCATTTTTTCAGGATAAACCTTCCCCTCAAAAAGAGAACAGTGACAAGAATGGAGCACTGACCCTGATATTAACCTACTGCACTTGTTCTACAAGAACAGCTGTTGTTCATCTCAGTAAATACCAAATTGGCACCACCTTAATCCCCATTGCAATGAATGCCTTGTAGCTCCATTCTGAGAAATTCTTGTCAAATAGAAAATACCATCTAATTACTCCAAATATTTTTATATCTTTAAATATGTAGTTGGCAATTCTTTACAACAGAATAGCATAGCTTACTATACACTGTCTGCTACTTGCCAAAAGAACAGACAATATATAAACAGTGAAAATAAAAATGCATGTGTCATATTTGAGAGAAAATATGTTGCTTGTTCAAAATTGAATGAAAGCTTTATAGAAGTACAATGTTGTGCCCCAGCAGGTTTAGTTACTCAGACTTCGTTTTACTATATTGTGCTAGGACAAAGATTTATGTCTCTATTAGAATAAAATAGAAATAGTATAGACTACATTGTTTTTAAAGTAGAAAGGTGAGGAAAATAACATATTACCAGAGCCAATGTTGAACAGCACAAATAGACACAAAGCCATTGCTAAGCATTTCTGGAAGACTGTCCAAGTACCTTGCTCAGTTTTGAGAGCTATTGCAATGAATTACTGAGCTTTCCTTTTCCCTGTGGCACAGCAGGGGCACTCTGGGACAAGTAACAGTTTTCCCAGGTTAATTCTGGTACAGTGACTTCTGTTTTCTATCCCAATCAAGTGAAAAACAGGTTTTATTGTCAAGCAAGTTACAATTTTTTTTAATGTTCTCTATAAGCCCTAAAGATGTCTGTATGTTGAACAAATAAACATAAGCCTGGTAAATACTACTAAATCTTGTGAAAAAATATTTTCTATACCATTCTTTGCAAAGTGGAATGACTCTCGGAAGAGAAGAGCTGCCGCTGGTAATTTCATGTCAATGAATTTCAGCTATCTGAAATGTAGACACCCAGTTTTGAACTAAATGTGCTATGTTTTCTTACAGACATATAGATATATAGGCAATTCTAGACTATGATTAATTTTAGATGTCAACAATAGGATGAGACGAATTTCACTTCAGGGGTAACTATTACTCTTTTCTGACTCAGAAGAGAACCTGAGGTACCTAGCCAGGCAGTGGAGAACAGCACTACATATTTGAAACTTAACTGAAATTAATCCCACCCTGTTTGCCTTACAGTTTTGTCAGAAATATTGTAATTTGCATGTTAGGCAGGGATATAAATGTCTATTTCTCTTTGCATTGCCTCTGACTGTATAAGTGATTTGCTGCATCATCAATGCCAACATCTTAAACTACCCAAGAACATGAACACACAATGCACACTGAGCAGAGACGTGTCATCATTATTATTTAGGCCAGGCCAAGTAATCTACAGAAGAGACAGCTGTCAGCATAATCACAAGTATACCTAACACAATTACTAATAAAATCAAAATAAAGAACTGTGACAATACTTTAAAAAATCTGTAGAAAATGTAAATTATCACTGGCTGAATATCATATTACTAGAAAAGAGTAGCTTATGAAAAGCTAAACGAGAAAAAACATGCTGCATCTGAAATAATCCAGCTACTGTATGATTTTATAAAATGTGCTCTTAAGATGCTACAGGCAGCATTCAAAATGAAAATGTGCAGGCTAACATGTGGAACAGACTTTTCCCCAGTACATATGAAGTTTTCTAGTTTACATATGTGAAGTAGCTACTCAATTGTCATTTTAGATAGTCCATTTTAAGCAGCATTCACATTTTTTTCCACAGAGTCAGAATGCGTTAGAATGTAGATCATTCTGTTTTCTGTGTTGTACTGGCTCACCACTTAAAAGTTAGGTGGATAATTAAAGCAACAGATTACTTTAGAGTATCAAATGTCCCTATTCTATTGTTTTCAGTAGAAAAGAATGCAGACAGCAGAGAATGAAGTGGGAAAAACCAGATAACATCTACTTCTGATCATTTTTCCTTGTAAGATGCCAAAGGCCCCAAGTCCATCTACTCAGCCTCTCCTCTGCTAGGCTTTCCATTGTATCTACAACTTTTTCTAAGATGGCCTTTATATCTCATCTTCACTCTGGGTGGTCAACATCAACTCAAATTCCACAGTAATTTCACATGTATTGTAAAACTTAAAAACCTGTTATATTATCTTTAAAGAAATTTATGCCTTGGAATATTTTAACACACTCTACCAATGGCAATTCAGCTGAAAGACACGCAGTGCAAAAAAAAAAATTACCATCTTTAAACAGGATGCTGAACAGAATGTTGCTCATAATTCAGTAAGTAACATACTTCCTTCTGAGCCAGAGTTGGAGCACTGCCTCAGCACAATGTTTTAAAAGGTTCCTCTTTTAATGCAGCTGCCATCTTTCAAAATTTTTCCTACTGGTGACATTCTTTACACTGGTGAACTTACTCTTTGCACTCAAACTGTCCATTTTATCTTTCATTCAGGATGTTATTTATTTCTTAAGCAATTTTCTAACATTTCTTTGCCATATTCTCAATAACACAGGAAAATAAAAACAAGCAACTGCTGGAACCATAAACAAGTAATTTAAAATTATTATCTATTTAGTATGTGCTCCATACAAGCACATTTCAACACTCTGCCTGAACTGACTTGCAAAATTATCCAGGAAGCATTTCTCAGTATGTAAAGAGTATCAAAGGTTACTTTCTTTGCTATCTCATCATGAAGATTTCCTCTTCACAAAGGAATAAAACCCAGCCACAAGGAATGGCAGAAGAATTGAAAAAGAATCTGACAGTAGACCTTTAACAGGTCATAAGCATGGCCAAACTAACAAGTAGTGCTTGTCCTTGCCAAAAGAAAGTTTCTGTTCAAACAGTCACTAAAGTTAAGGTTTGGGATGGATTTGGGACAATGTTGTAAGTTGCTTCTCTCATGTTTTTAAACTCTCCCATAGCAAAGGCCACTGTGGAGGTCAGAGGAAACATTCAAGTCAAGATGGCGACAGGCATTCTGGATAAAGGCAGAAGGTTAGAAATTGTTATCTGAACCCTACTTACTGGAATACAAAATCCTTCTGCAATAAAAGTTGTCAGCAAATGACAACTTTTTTTGAAAATATTTTTCAGGATATTTTCCAGCCAGCTAAACTGAGATCTCCTTGGCCAAGTTTTCAATCTTGCGTAAATATGCACCAAAGAAATAAAATATTAAGCGTGTTGGTTTAGTTGCACTTTTAATTATTTTTGTTGGTCACATTTATTATTCCAGCAGGAATATGTCTACATACTTCCAAAGTCATAAGTTTGGACCACTATTCTGTCTTTTTTCAGCCTTTTTTCACCTAGTGTGTCACAAGGACTTCACATGTTACTCTTGCACTCTGTGAATATACAGGCCTTTGAGACGTCTTCCCCCTCCATGCAGTCTTGCCAGTACTGATTCAGCATCATCCTGTAGAAACAGAACGTACCTGACCCTTAGGACTTGTGGTCTCGTTCAGCTCTTTTTCCCTTAGCTTGCTTCTCCCCTTCTGTATTCTCAACTGTATGACCCATTTTGTCTTCTCGCCTGCATTTCTCTTTTTCTATTTTTTCATTCTGTTCATGTCCCTTTTTATTCTTGGCTCCCTTTTATTCCCTCTCTTTTCCCAGCAGTGCTCTTCTCTCTGTGTCATCTTCATGCTTTCTCAAGTCTCACTCTTCTTTTGTCTTTCTTCTCATATCTCTGTCCAATTTTCAGTGTCAGCCCCTTCCTTTCCCTTTTGTCTCATAATTTAGAAAGCTCTAGAAGTGCTTCTCTCCAGTTCACCACTAACATACGAGATAATTTATTACCTCCTAGTTCACTGGTAATTTTCATTGTTTTTCTTTCCAGAATGCTTCTGTAAATTAAAATGCCAAGACTAGTTCATTTTTCTCTTGGCTAGAAAAAAGGAACAGATTCAGATCATGCAGTCTTGGTCCATTTCCATCACCAGCAAGTGTGCAGGGGTCATAACTGGAATATGATTCTAGCAGCTGCAGCTGGCAGACCAGAATCCAAAATTTATATGAGCCCTGATGGACTCCTGATGGGGTGGAGTTGGCATGATGACATATATGTCCTGCCATAAGGAGAAATACATCTCAAAAAAACAGTGTTAAACATTGCATCATGGTGTCTGTTTCTCTGGAAGAACTGAAGGGCTTTTTTTCTCCTCCTAGACTGTAGTGTTGTGTTATAGCCAAGACAATCATTTGACCATAGGCTTTTGAGGATTTTTTCATGCAATGAATATTATTGGTGTATAATTCAGAAGAAGGTTGTGAAAAGGCGTTAGAAGACACTAGAGATCCTTGGGATAAGCGCTTTTTGTTTTCTCACCCTCCTACCACTGTTCCTTTTAATATTTCAGATAGAAGATTAATATATTCTTGAGCAAGAACACGAGATGAAGTAATATCCCTGGGGAAGGAAATTTATTTCCTAATACAATCTCTCTGCAGATCTACACACTCTCATTGCATGCAACTGTACTTTTAACTCAGCAAGACCAGAATTTTACCATTTATCTTCAATTTTTGCTGCCTCTCTGTGGCCAAGTGTGTAGTAACTGTAGGTCAAAGAGCCAGACTTCAGTGAAGAGATAGGGCTGGATGACAGCTACACATTGAGTATGCAAGGAGCTGAGCAAAACGCTACACACAACACTTGCCATTCAGTCATTTCAGCAGTGTTAATGCTACCAGCTGCCTATAATTCAGCAGTACAAGCAGCACCGAAGTCCCTCTGGACTGATCATACAGGAAGACAAGCCCTACTTTAGCATTACCGTGCCTCTTAAGCAAGGCACAAGTGACTGTGACAATCCAAGTGAGAAGACAGTGATGAATGGTTAATGTAATGCAACTATGCCTAAAGTTCATTAATTTATGTCTTATTGATTTATTTAGATTCCATCAACCACACAGCCTAGTCACACCCACTTGGTTGATGAATTGCTAACTGTATGCAAGTTCATTCCTTTAAGCAGTTACAGGCAGACGGTATAGCAAAGACTAGACCCACTGCCTTGTGCATGGCAATATGGATAAGGCTGTATGTCATGTATATGTGTTCCTTAGCATGTTGCATGCATTTATGCATGGCTTTGCTGAAATCAATTTTCCAGAATTAGGTCCCTTCTATATACTTTATGTAAGAGTCATGATTTTAAAAGGAGACATTATTTTTTAAGTTATTTCTACTCCTATTAAAAGTGCATGTGTGTGTGTTTATAAGCCTGTGATTACTACACCTATCAAAATTTTATAATTTTGATGAATCCTTCAGCCAAGCCTAAACACTTCCACCCATCCTGGTGGGGAAAGAAATTCTCTTTCTACATAAAGTATGTGAAGTATTGCCATTACTTTCCCCATACTTACTGCAATTCTTTCATTGTTAAATCTAAAGAGCAGGGAATTACACAGGGAAATTAATCTCCCTAGCCTGAGATACATATCAGAGTGACAAGTATCTTCATTCATGAAGCTCCTCAGTCTTCATAAACTAGAAATCTCTCCTGCTGCAGTTGGAAATGCATCTACTAGTTATATCACAATGTCACTTACAACACTACCATATTCCTTTTCAGGTTTTCTCTGCCAGTCCTTTGTTATATTGTTCATCACAGAACATATATTATTCAGATATGTTCCTGCTGATTTAAAAAGAAATTATATTAGAAGTACATGTCTTCAGATTGCACCATTTTCAACTCTGCCATCTTACTCAGCTCATGGCTGCTACCAGCTTTCCACTTTAGCATTGCACAGCTTGCACAGCAGGCCAGAAATGCATGATTGGTTTGGGGGTTTTTTGTTTTTTGTTTTTGTTTGCCAATGTTTTTCAGCAAGAAGCACAGAACCATTCTCAGCACCTGCTTTTAGGTCTTTGGTATGTCTTGAAGCAGAAGTCCTAAGGAACATTGTACTTCCCTAAAATTAATTAATTAATTAATCTAAAGACATCTGACTTTTTTCCCCTTCAGTTCCCTTTCTATTGCTGCAGAGAATGACTTCTGCATGATCCCACTGCGACCAGGCTATAGCACCGGGAAGCATAAATGCTGGGCATTTCTTAGAGGGAAGATTGGCTTTCAAACAAAAGCAACTACTCACATCTGAGGTCTGCCAAAGTCCTGGTTCAAGTAGGTGGGCTTCCTCCAATCTTATATTCTGGGAATGCATTCCCATCCTGTAGTATACATTAGTGTATATTTCTACATCAGCCTGCCAATACCACTAGAATTGATTTGTGTTCATGGTATATGATGCAACAGGGAAGAGGGCAGAGAAGTTTATTCTCAGCAGCAGTAATGGTATGTGAATATAAAATATAGACATCAATTTAAGATAGTGCTGACGTGTCCTATACCTCCCATATATAAAAAATAAGTTATGTAAGAATATAGCAGAGTCATCTCTCAGAATAATTTTCTTCTCATCTACCACCACTGATTTTAATGAATTTACTTTTGATTTACATTAGTATGCGAAGACAGTGAGGTCTACATTATACAAATATATAAATGTAAGGGCTTGAAAGAGGCAGACAGCTTAAAAGCTCAGAGACCATGAAAAATGTGATTATTTCGAAGTACATACTAAATCATGGTAATTTGTGAGTACTTGTCTCAGATGATAGCCATGTTAGAAATGTTTGAAAACTTATCTCTAGAATTCATGACAACAATTGCTACAGCTATATACTTTCTGGATATATCCTAGTGGTAAAAAACTGTACAAATAAACAAGGCAGTATATCTGTGTAGAACTGCTCTTTAAGTGAATGGAGTAAATATTAAGTCTACTAGTAAATTCCATACAAGTCTGTATGACTTACAACATCAAGCTTGATATATCTTGTACCACAAAGAAAAACATTTACAATGGAGAGCTGTGATGTGAGAAAAAAACATGTGCTAGGCATCAAGCCTGAGGAAAATCAAGGAAGAACTCTCTTCAAGAGCGCTTTCAACTACATCTTGTCTTTTTTCCATGTTATTAAAGGAAATTCCAACTCTCAAAATCAGAAAGTTCCACAGATGAAAACATTAGTGTTAATTCAATCATGAAAAAACCACACAAGCACACATTGAACCTTTTTTAATTTTTCTTTCCAGTTCACCTTATGAGGCTGTGGCCTTCCAGAAACCCTGCAGCTCCTGACAACCTCTCAACATAATTGTGATATAGATAACCTTCCTTGAAGGCACTTAAAAAAAATATCATGGAATATACCCATCCAGCTCTAAAAAAAGCTGAAAAAATATATGATCTTGTATATACACTCTATAATACCATTTCAGTAATCACAAATCTTGAACAAAACCTGGCATGAAATAAAGAGTCAACAAGGAATATTTATTACCATAAGAAGAAGCGGGAGTTTTCTCATAGTCTGCTTTCAGTTAATCTAAAAAGAGGTGTCACATTAAATTTATAATTATTTTATTTTGTACGCTAGACTTAACATAAATTCTTCTGCAATGATGGGAATTTGAATTATTCAGTAAATGCCAGAATTGGTATCTTAAGTATCCCATTTTTCAGAGTCAATCGATTACCTCTGCATTCACAGTGTTTCCATCCTAAAATTGAGAAATTTGAGCAAAATCATATATATGTTTATGTAAAGAATTCGTGTGTGGCTTTGGTGGATTTGTCCTTTTAAAAAACAAGTTTTTGTCCTATATGATAGTCTTTCTGTGTCTACATCATTGCTACACCTGAGAACTGAATGTTAATGCCACTTTATAGATGTAAATAGCAAAAAAAGGTTGTTTTTACTGTTTGGTTTGGCATTTGGTGATTTTTTTCCCAAAGAAGTATGCTTAACCGTTCTATATCAATATCAAATTACGAAAAAGAAGTTAATTAACTGGCAAAATTAAAAATTATTCTTTCTTTCACAGACATGATAATTTTCTTGTGGCTATACACTAGATAACATGTTACAATAAGCTCACATTATGCTGTACAGATGAATAACTACTTGCTGCTTCTAGTTATGTTTAAAACCAGAAAAATAGCAAGTGAACCACTTTATTGTATTTGAAGTCAATGACTTGCCATATCCAGTAGGGTCTTTCAGTTTTGTATGTAATTAAAAAACACACACACAAACTGTAAAGGGCTTAAAGATTTTAAATTAGCCTCTATTTTTTTAAGTTTTATACACCTAAATACAAGTTCTTCAATAAACATTTCATTTTATTAAACTTTCTTCTTAGACTTATTTCTATTACAATGCAAGTTGCTAAAACATTGCAATCAGGAAAAAAGTAAGATCTTGGAGGTTGACAATGAACAAGGAAGTTAGGTAAATGTCCATGGGTTGTGCTTTTTATCATTTTTCTGTTTTATTGAGCTATTGAAAAGGACAGTATTAAAAATAAATCTAGCAAATAGCACAGTTTACACAATGGTATTATATACAAAAGACTCAAACATCTGCCTACTCACAGGAAGTCACTGGCAGGCCACACAGACTCTTCATTTAGTACAAGGGCCTTCATCAACTAATGATCATATTTCAACTTTCCCCAGTTTCCAGACAATGTCTTACTTTTTCCTATTCCTTCACCTTGATCTACAATAATTATTTAGGAATACTACTTTTGATTTCTTATTTAATTTCACAGAATCACAGAATATGTTGAGTTGGAAGGAACCTTGTGACATCTTCAAATTTGCTTTGTATATCTCCAGTCACTTTATGTATTTATAACCTACAGCATGGTACAGCAAGAGTCTTGTGCAGATGCTAGGTTTAAAGTTGGTTATGTTTTCAAAGAACTTTGGAACAACAGTGCACCAGTTGCTATTTCACAACTGATTTATTGGATAGATTCGGCTGTGTTAGAACTTGAACTACCTGAAAGAAGGGAGGCAAGAGTATTTTTTCACTCAGACCTCCTGCACAGTTGATGAGTATCAGTAGTCTAGGAGAAAGAAAGCAAAAAGAAAGTAAATGGAGTGGTTACAACCCATGTCTGTATTTCTGAACTCGAAAAATCACTTGTATTATTTGTTATTTCTTGGTTCAGGAGGCAGGAATTCATTCCCTTTCTCATATGTAAAGAAGATTGCACTAAAATTATACTTAACTCTTACCAGTTTAGCTTCTTGAAGAAACAAACTATCAATTCCTTGTTTATTGTCTGTTTTGTCAGTAATGTGTGCTATTAGTTTAGCCATTATAGATACAACTATATATGGGTAAAGACATAAAATTGAAATATTGAATAAAAACAAAAATATTTCAGAATATTTTGTTTGGAGGAAGAAAAAAAGAGTTTGACTTTTCTCTAAAAAATATTACATTAAATCTAGCAATCATGAGACAATCACATGTCCTAGAAATGTATCATGGGGCAGAAAGACTTTTCAGCAATCCATACTGATTACAGTCCATAGAATTGCTGTCTGGAAGTTAAAGATTAGGAAAATCTATTATCCAAATGGTCTTGCAGAAAAAAATTCTTATTCAAAAGTTAAAAACTTATCTAGAGGTTATTTCCATTTTACTTTATATTTACTCTATTTTTTAAATACACAAGACTTTTCAAATGTTTGTGGTTTTCCATCTTTTAAATCTTAAAACAAACGAAAAAGGTATGCCAGCAGTCCTGCTACTATCAGTTACCAAATTTAGATGGCTACATTTGCATAATGAAGTTTTTATCTAGACAATAGAATTGTAGGATTTTTTTAAAAAACCTCTCTACTAGATTAAACTGGATTAAGCACACATTTAATCAGGTAGCATCATCTGGCAACAGAAAAGATCGCAGTGGTGACAGAACTTCAATATCCAACACACCAGCATTGCCCACATTGACTCATGGATTTTTGCAAAGCCTGTAATAATCACAGAATTTTTAGCATTAGAAGGGACCTCTGGAGATCATCTGCAGACCTTCCACATTCACATATACTCCATTATTGCTAGGACAAATCCTTCTGTGAACCACCTGTCCTACGAGCTCTTGCAGCACACTTTTTACCTTTATATCTAATTTAGAAACAAGTTCTGAAATGCAAATTGAGTCAAAATTGCAGTCATGGTAAGAGTTAAGCTTTGCAAAATGGGATGAATTCTGCAAGACCTCAGTTCAGTGAGGAAACCTGATCAACTCCCAGATTAGGTATCAGTGTCATTTGGAATTGGTTCTCAGATATGTTAAATATGTTTAAGATCCGAGTTCAAAGAGCAACTTGCGACCTGGTCCCAGCTGGTTCAGGTATCTTATCCTGAAGGGCAGTCTGTTCTCTGACAGCTGGAATTTGCATTAAAATTTGGGAAAATGCAGGTTGAAGATTTTTTTTTTAACTAATGGTTAATATATATGTAAAATGAAGAATTATATGAACAGAACTAATGGTTTCATTTTGATAAAAGAGCGGGAAGAATTCCTGATTTATCATTATGTTTAGAGCTGTCAGTAATACATAAGAAAGCATGATATGAACAACTACTTTGGTGAAACCTTAAATATTGGCAGCAGCATTCAATACAAGCAGATGTCAACAAGTCCTCTAATTCTTCTGTCTTATGAGATGCTGTTGGTCTCACTTTAGGGTTATAATTATTGTTTAGCAGTCACATCAAGGAATTATATGTATTGACACATTCAACGGGGCTCCCGTGACTATATCAAAAGCTAATGGCATGCTCAAAAAGCTTACTGACCTCCTGCTGCAATAATTCAGGTGTCTGTGATCCAGGGTCTGTCTGGGTACATCAGAGGAGTGTGACCTTGGCTTAGTTTTACTGAGAAAAATCTTGTTAAGTGAGAAAGTACACAACAAAGTCAAGCAAGGTAGGAAAAAATAAAAGGCAAGTGTAATTTCTCAAAAGTAATAGTTGGCAGATCAGGTGTTCAAGAGGGAAAATAAAAACCCTGGCACAAAATGTTATAAAACCTTTAAGAATAAAAGAGAACCTGAACAGACAAACTCAAAAACGAGGATCAGCCAATCTCAAGGAACAAGAAAGGCCAGCATTTGCACTGCTTAATAAAGGCTTGGGAAATGTCTCATCAGGATCACGAGCTTACCATTTTAGCTTACTCATGTTAGGTATCTATTATGAGCATTATCCAACCAGTAATTCCTCAAAGATGTATCCTCCTCACCATGTCCCCGCACACCACAAAAGTTGCCTTCGTGCAGCAATTAAGAGAGGGTTACATGACTAAGTAAAAAAAAAAATCCGATGGATGATTAAGACCACTACTAAAATTAAAATTTGGGTTAAGCCTTCAGTATTGCAGTCTGAAAGTATTTTTGGATCTTGGAAAACCTGTAGGGAAAAAATAAGGATAAAGGCTAGCCTAGAATTTACAGTTTGGATGAAAGGCAACATGAACTCCAGCCTCTAAATAGATTTCTTTCTAAGGTCCCAGTTTGAAAAAGCTAGTTTTGCTGATCTATCATAAAGATCAGTTCTGAGACTAAAATTTGGATAAGACCTTTTGTGGAAGAATATTCTACAACAGTTTAATGTTAAATCCTCAAGATTCTGAATAAAAGAGGCCTAACAGCTCTAGAGACTAACAATTGTTGACAGTTCAACGCTAACAGGTTTGCCTGGTCAGTGCCTAAGACTGGGCTTTAACACAAGACTGAAAGATCGTAAACTGAAGAACTGCCTCTCATTTTGTATTCTGAAAGGCCTGGAGAAGTATAGATTAGGGACTAATAATGGAATGTGGGTTCTAAAGTTATATACATCTCACATTAATTAAAAGCAAAAATAAAATTTAGGGATTGAAAAAGTGTGGGTTACAAAGCTATGTTTTGTTATTTCTGAATCATTGCTGTGGAGGTCAGAGGAGAACTGATCTCTTGTTACTATTTCTGCTGGTAGTTTAACACTCTAAAACTCAAATTAGGATTATAATCAGATTAGCATTACAGTTGGAAATGCTGTTTGAACAAACTACAAGTGGTAAATAATGGTTCTTATGAGGATATGCTTTCTATTTTATGTTTTGAATCCAGGTTAGGCTTAGAAATAGGGTTAGGATTTGGGGAAATTTAGACTGAAGAATCAGTTTTAAGACTTTCTGTAACAAAACAATAGCTAACAGTAATGTGCAATTACTTGTCCTGCTATGTGTGTAGATGTCTGTGATGGACTGAATGCTATTATGGTCTTAAACATTGTAAAAATCATAGAAAAAATTTTCCAAACTGCAAGGAAGAAACTGCCTGTTTGCAATCACCAAAGCACCCTCCTCCTAATGCCTCCTGACTGGAGTTTGGACTGTGACTGGGAACCTGAGATAGGACTATTGCCTAATTATCTCAGGTCTCAGCAGATGTAAATATGACTCAGGAAAGAATGTTTTTGTGCTAAGAATCTGCCCTAGCTGAGTTCAGTGGGTTGCAGGAGAGAAGGGGGTTGAATGTATGATGGCAAAATCTCTCCAAACCAAACCAAAGCACTAACCCCTCTCCCCTCTGGGAAGACCATGTACACAAAGGGAATTCATGTGAGAGGCAGCTGAGAAGGGTCATAAACCATGAAAGACCCCCAAAGTGCCCCCTTGACTCATTCCTGAGGCCTTCCACCACCAGAGGACTGCACATGTTGCAAGAGACTGCACAGATTCTCCCCCAAGGAAGTTGCCTGGGGAACTCCTGAATGTATATTAATCCATTGAATTCTATGTTTTGGGGGACTCTAACCACCAGGAAGACCAGAAGAACTGAACCAAGGAGATGCCACCGGGTTCCACAGTGGTGATACATTTTCTGTTTTAATCTCTGTCACTTTATTTCTTTCCTCTCCCCCTCCTTTTTCCTATTCCTTTCTCTCTCTCCTTCTCTGCCTCAAATTTACCATTAAATAAAACCCATACCATTGACTTTGGCATATGGTCTCATTTGCACCTTAATTCAGGCAGATGCATTTCTAATAATTTTAATAACCAGATCACAGCAATATCTTAAGAAGTTAAGGTTCAAGGTTTGAAGTCAGAATCTTAGGGTGAGGGTTCCAGGGTTCTATTGGCTGAATAGTCCTGCAAGTTACTCCAGGGTGAAGTGAGTGCTGCTTCAAGTAGGAAGACACATTTGACAATTTGACTGCTAGGTATAGAATCATAGAATCATAAAGGTTGCAAAAGATCTCCAATATCATCAAGTCCAACCTTTGACCAAACACCACCATACCATCTAAACCACAGCACTAACTGCCATATCCAGTCATTTCTTGAACACTTCCACAGATGCTGACTCCATCACCCTCCTTGGCAGCCTGTTCCAATGCCTGACTACCCTTTCAGTGTAATTCTTCCTCATGTCCATCCTGAAGCTGCCCTGTCACAGCATGAGGCCATTTCCTGTCTGCCTGTCACTAGTTTCCTGGGAGAAGAGACTGACCCCCAGTCTTGCAACAATCTCCTTTCAGGTACTTGCAGAGAGTGATAAGGTCTCCACCGAGCCTCCTGTGCTCCAGGCTTATCAACCCCAGCTGCCTTGGTCACTTCTAATATGACTTGTTCTCTAGACCCTTCACCAACTCTGTTGCCCTTCTGCAGACACACTCCAGCACCTCAGTGTCTTTCTTATGGTGAAGGGCCCAGAACTGGACAGAGTACTCAAGGTCTGGCCTCACAGTGCCAAGTACTTAGGGGACAAGGTTTTGTTGATCCCTTTCCTCACTTTACCAAGTATTGAAAACTATCATTCCATGGTTGCTGTGCCCAAGAAAGTCTCCAGGCACCACATCTCCCACCAGCTCTTCTCTGTTTGCAAACAGCAGTTCTAGAAGGGCACTGTTCCGGTAGGCTCACTTACCAGCTGTGTCACGACAGGGTCTGAATGAGAGTTCAGAGTATGATTTGATGAATTATTATATTTCTTACATCTCCTGCAGGGCCTCCAGATCATGAAAGACTAAACAAAAGATGTCGGAGGCCTTACTTTCATTACTACAGCACCAATTGCCTTACTAATCAACACAAATGCTCAGGTTAGTTAGGATTCAGGTTTTTAAAATTCTGGTCCAAACAGCCTAGTTCAATACTATGGAAAACATATTTTTTCAGTTTATGATTATGGTTAAGGGTAACATTCAGAAAAGTGAAGGCTCACAGGTGTGATACTGATTATTCCATTAAAGCAGAAGAAGAAAGATGAGGAATCGTGAGAGCAGGGGCTGATACGCTATTGCTAGTATTAATTTAAATATACTTGTTTAACCTTAATTTTGGTCTAAATTTTAAATGAGAGTTAGACTGTCTTCCTAATCCAGCTCTACACAGTTGAATTTACTGGTGGGTCCATTAAAATTTACAAATATAATGATAGCTGATAGTAAGAGAAATTGTTTTCCAAACCAGGTGCAGTTACAGGGCCTTTGATAAAATTCAGCACTGTGCTGAAATTACAAGTTGGCAAAACAGGGGCTGAGAGAACTGTGTTTATTGATTGGTCTTGGAAGGTCTTTTACTGCAATTTAAGGGTAGATAATAATAGACTATAGCTCTTTCAGACATGGGTCTGATTGCTTGATCAATAATGTAGACCAGTGAAGAGTGGAAATTTTCATGGAATATTTCAGAAAGAAAAATGATGGCTGTATCTACCTGAGCATTTTGTCACTTCTGTAGGGGGAAGAGTGCATTGTATTAAACCATGGTTTACCGTTTGGATCAATGAAAGCATTGGTCTTAGTGACAGAAAAAAACAGCTGAATGTGTGGTGGGTTTTTTTCTGATAAATCTCATAAGTCCTATAGGACTAAGTGAGTTACTGAAGAAAATCAGAAGCCAAACCATACTACGATATCTAACTAATGAAAAGGGACATGTGTTTTGTAAATCAGGCCAGCATTCAGGGTAGGCCTGAGTTTAGCTATCTTCAGGTTAAGTGTAGAAAAACCAAATGTTCGTTGAAGTGTCCGCAGCCCAACTTGTTTTGAAAGAGACAATTCAAACAAAGTTGATAGTTTTACTGCCAAAAAAACTGACCTATGTTTATTAGGCTTAGAGTTGGGCTTCCATCAGCTAAGTGCAAATGGACAGTAGTATTAACTTTGCTGATTTTCACTGAGATGGAATTAATTTTCTTCATAGCAGCCTGTATGGAGGTACATTTTGGATTCATACTGAAAGTGTTGATGACATATTGATGTTTTAGCTATTGCTGAGCAGCGCTTACACACTGCCAAGACCTTTTCTGCCTCTCAGCCCACCAGCAAGGAGGTTGGGGATGCACAAGCATTTGGGAGGCACAACAGCTAGGATAGCTGACCCCAACTGACCACAGGGATACCACATCATGCTCAGCAGTAAAAGCTGCAGGAAGAAGGAAACAAGAATCTTTGAAGTTATAGCATTAATCTTACCCCAGTCATCATTACATATGATAGAGCCCTGATTTCCTGGGAATGGCTGAACACTTGCCTGCATACGGAAGCGGTGAATAAATTCCTTGTTTTGCTTTGTGTGCATGAGTGGTTTTTGCTTTACCAATTAAATTGTCTTTATCTCAACCCACAAGTTTCTTCAGTTTTATCCTTCAGATTCTCTCCTGCATCCTCCTTGTGAGAGAAGGAAGCAGGGAAAGTGAGCAGCTGTGTGAGACTGCACCTACTGGGTTAAACCTCAACACTTTGTCGAGTGCAGTCCTACAGGCAGAGGTGAGAACACTGTGAACTGAACCATTTTGTTAACTTTAAGTCTGATGATTACTTTGGGTCCTCACACAAAACAAATCTTACTTTATGGTAAAACTTTGGATTCAGAATTACTGACAATCTTCTTAAATTTTATTTTCAACAAAAAATAATACTTGAGGATAATGCTTAAGCAAGTATAGCTTGAGCTATTCTCATGGATATGAGGTACAGAAGGTAGAGACTTCAATTTCATGAGGAAGAAACCTTTATGTTTAACTGGACACATACGTCACCTTAAGCACATGGCTAAAAGCACATTTTATTCCCCTATTTATTAAATGGGCTTTCCATAACACTAATCTCTGCTAAACTGCAAAACTTAAGCTAAAAATTAACTTAAACTTAGAACTTAAACAGATAGGAAATTCTGGGTGGTTTATTTTGGTTGGGATTTTATGTATATTTTGTAGTTTGGTTTACAAATGGACTTAAGAAAAGAACAAGACAGCAGTCTTGAATAGATTTCCTACACTCATTTGAATCATGACTTCTGTTTAGGCTTTAGGGTGGCTTCTACAAGTCAGAAAACCCAGAAGCAAGATAATTATTTTTAGGAGGTATTCAGATTGACATTAAGACACATACCGGTTTGGTTTAACTTAAAGTTAGATCTCACAGGGTTAATATATTTCTAAACAAAGGCTAGGGGGTAGGATGACAGTTATGGTTCTCTAACCAGGGAATGTCAAAACTGATGGTATAGCCTAATTAAAAGAAACCTTTGAGACAGATGAGAACAAGCATGTGGTTGATTTAATTGATAGAACAACCTTGTATTGAGGCACGAAAGAGGTGGAGAGCTAAAGTTATACTGAAGTTTGAATTCATTTACAGGAAAGGAATCATTGAAACAGACTGTACTGAGGAGAGTTTGTAAGAGACAAACTATACAGGTTTCATTTCAATTGATCAGTTCTTACGTGGCATAGTTTAATGTTCTGGGCTTGACCTAGGTAATGCTGAGTTAACTTAGGTAACTCCAGGTTGTCAGATAACTGACAGCCTGATAAATTTCGATCACATTTAGACAGATCAAATTACTCTTCTCAATTTTTCAGTTACCCAAAGCATATCAAAAAGGTAAGGTATGGTTAAGCTTTTTTTCAGACTGAGGTTTTGGGGGTCTAAGGAACTTTTTTACTCTTTCATTTTTTGCTTTGTAAATTGCTAACCCATTTTTTTGGTTTGGGTAATACAGACTTATTGTTTCATGTGTTTTGGACAAGAGAAAATGATCTTCTCTGGAGACCTTTCGACAAGATGTTTTCATGCCTTCTTCCACGATGAAAAAGGTGAGTATTCCCTGCTAGAAGAGATCCACAGAAGACAGGTCTTGTATCTTCAGCCTGTCTTTCAGATGTCTTTTGGTGCATTGTATTTGAAGCCTCTATGAAACTTTTTTCCCCCCTGTGTATCTGCCAGATATCAACAGAATGTTTCCTCCAGGTGGGCACTCTGCGGGAGTTCTCTGCAAGGGGGTAGAGGAAGGATGAAGGGATTGAAGACTGTACTTTATATGCAAGCCTCAGAACCAACAATAACTCCCAAGTCTAGACAAGGAAGGAGGCAGACAAGATTTCAGAACTTTCAGAATACTGTCATTCCCAGAATATTAAACTTTATAAATATTAAAACAAGAATAAGCAATCAGCTCTCATTGAAATTAACCCTCATTCCACATGGGGGATGTGCAGAATATAACACCACGTCACCTCATATTTTGGCAAAGCCTAAAAAGAACATTCTTCTCTTAAACTATATTAAGAATGCATCTTCTTCAGCTGCTAACAGCCCTTTTTTTATACTGTTGAAGATATATCTAGTTCCCTGAAACAGAACCTATACATATGTGGTAGTTTTGGCTTTAGTGTCAACTAGGCCTCAATTTAGCAGGCCCAAATGATGTGACATAGATTAGAAGGGACAAGCATCACCTGACTTAAGCAACCAAAGAGGTATTTCATATCATCTGGCATCATCAAGAAGTGTCAAGAGGTATAAAAAGAGAGAGAGGAGGAGCTTCTGTCTCCTTTTGTCTTTGCCTTAGTCCCACAAGGACACACTGTGCCGTTCCAGAAGGGGCGGGAGGCCCAGGCCCAGCACCAGCTTACCACCATGTTATCTTAGGGAAGTAAAATGTTTGTTCTCAGTCTTTCTCTCTGCTTGGGTCTGTCTCTGTGGAATTGAGTTCTCCAGAGTGATTTGTAGTTAAAATGGTGGGATTTGTGTTTGATGGGGAGTTATTTTTTGTTATTTTTAACTTGTGTGTGTGTTATATTGTAGTTTTCTTTTAATTTTCTCTTCTGTATAAATATATACAATTTGTTTAAGTATAAACCTGTTCTGAGTTTCCAGACTTTTTTTCTTCCTCCTTTTTCTTGGCCGGAGGAGGGAGACTATATTGGGCAGTTGGCATTTTGCCAGCTCAGCCCAAGACAGATACTTGGTGGAGAATGTGGGCAATGACCAAGGACCTTGGCAGTTGTCCCAGGACCTTGGCAAGCTTCCCGGGAGCATTGTTATAGAAACATACCTTGATATCTCCATTGTTTTGGTACTTCCAGAACAAAAAACCTAAACAACCCAAGACAATATACCTTAAATCAAAGAATGTCAACCAACACCATTCACTCCCAAAAATACCTCAGTTATTTGAGACACAAATAGTGAGCCTGAGGAGTGAAATGACTGATTTCAGAACTCAGAAAGGGAATACAGACTGGCAGATAATGACTACTGTTTCTCAGGCTCACTGTATTCTACCTCATACTTGTCCTCAAAGATCTGAAAGCTTGTGTCAAGGCCACATTTGACAGGATTTTCACATTGCTAACCCAAAGGTCACCTTCCAGCCAAATATCTATTGCCTACTCTAATACCACAGGGTATCTGTAGCATCTAAGGAAAGATTTCTGATGTTTTCTCTTACCATTTTTCTTGGAAATAGCTTTGCTATGTTGGCTGAAGCATCTAAAAGAGAAATTCAGTTGGATACAGTCACTTTTCCTAGACAGTTTCAGCCCCCTATTGCAGATGTTGGACAGGCCACAAAATCTGAAACATGATGCTAAAATTACAAGTACCCACCAGTACCCTCTAGAATAATTACTAGAGAAGTACTACATTCTCCATGTCTTTTTTTAACAGGATTAAAAAAAAAAAAAGAAGGAAAAAAACCCCCACACACTGAACCAAGTTATATGAAAGTGGAAAATAAACTTTTCCATTTTAATATTTTAGCCTTAAAAGAGAGAAAACATGAAAAACTTGACATCATATCAAATCTTGCAAGCTGCCACATATGAACTATTAATTAATCCCAGATACACACTGAAAGCCTAGAAAAGCGCCTGTGTGGAGTTGGTATTGTAGACAAGACAGCGTGGCCTCCTCAAATTTACAGAAGAAGCATTCAAAGGCCTTTGCTGTAACAAGATCTTCTCTAATCTGACAATTAAGGCTCAAGGATAAATTCCAGAAGGTTTTCTCAACCAACATCAAGCACACTAATGGAATCACTTTCATTTTTATTCAGTATGGCAGCAATAGTAAAAAAACTTTGCAATCTGTTCCTGAAGCAAATTAAGGACCAGAGCATGTAGAGCGATTCCAAATGTAGGGAGGAGAACTTAGGGGTCAATAGGATTAATTTTCAGTTCTTTGGCTTTACTGTGCCAGTATCACAAAGAGCATGATAGGTTTCCTTAGAAATTCTGTGGTAGTTTTAGAGGAATCATCTGTCATGGTGTGTAAAATCACTCAAGAACATGCAAATCGGCAGACTAATAAAGCCAGAGGCAATTCTCTTGCAGTTCATCATACTTGAGTACTAAAGAACCACACACCAGGAAGCTAGCTTATATTCCTTAAAATGTTAAGAATTTTTTGTTTGGGATTTATTGGGTTGTTTGGGGTCTTTGTTCATGTGTTTGTTTGTTTTTTAACTGCTATTCTCACTACTCCAAAGTACTATTCAGGATTATATCACTACTAGGGAGAGGCAGGTGCTAAGGTAGAAGGGGGAAAAACTGCTTGTGATCTTATGATGCACAAACACTCTAATTTACTTTTAACAAATAGATTTTTTTTTAACTTTCTGTTAGGCAAACACTTTATAGTAATGTGCTGTGTAACAAACAAAGTAAAATAGGTTCTGAAGTGCTGAAAGATGAAATTAAATGTTTAAGAGCCATATTAAATTTAAGCCAGTATTATGGAAATTTTCACCAGCCAAGCCAAAGATTTCAGCAGTAAAGTAACATTCAGCATAAGAAATGGAAGCAAAACTAGCACCCACTCACCAAAAGTCTACTTTTAGCTTTTTATGACTGAATTTCAAAGAATCACTTTGATAGGTAAAATATAAGTGCTGAAACAATACGATTTTGTTGTTTTGAGGCTATTTGTTGATTTTGGAAGTAGAGTGGTAGAGAGAGGAAAGCATTCTGGAACTATTGCTAAAATTCAAAAATCAGCATGTAAATGCTTGGTATTGATCTAAAGCTAAGCTTTCTGCTAAATGCATTATCTGTTCAAAATGGCTTATTGAACAGATCTAAGTGTTCCAGAGACTGAAGATGTCCAATTTTTATGCTATCTGTAGGGACAGGGTACAGCTGTGAAGATTAACCCCAAAGCTGCGGAGCCAATTAGATGCAGAATGCAAGCCTTGCCATACATTAACATTTTCCTATGAAAAGGCAAGGTTAAATATTCCCTGACATTGCTACCGCAAAAAGAAGGAAAAACTAGTTTCATTCTGACATTGTCTGAGCTCCAGAGAGGTGCACACGTTTGCAATGATTCTAGAGATAATTTGTAAATGTTGATACTGTCAGTTCCATATGCAGGAGGTGTTTGCCTGTGAAATGCCAGTATCTGACACAAGGTCAAAAGATTTTTTTCAGAAGAGCAAATGCTCTCCTCTGCTGCCATCTCCTAGGGTCTGGCAATAGGGAAAGAACAGTGTGTCCCCAAAGCATGTGATGGATAAGAAGCAGCAAGGATGGCTTTGTAGGCTCAAATATGTCCACTATAGATTTGAAGTTCCTTCTTTGTAGCTCAGGGGCAGGCTTGCAGTTTTCTTTGCCTTGTGTTCAACGCCAAAGATGACCTTTTGCAGGAACGTGAGTTGCTTCATGGCTTATAGACTGAAAAAAGGGTGTCCTCATGTCTGTTGATACTCTGCACTCAAACCAGTGTAGATTTCCATCACGTGACTGGCCAGGACTTCAAGAGAAATCAAGAGATGACATGAAACCATGGCTTCTGAACATCAAAGCTGTAGTGTGTCAGAGACCTAAATGTTAAGGGTTTATTACTCAAACAATTGGCCTTTGCAAAAGCAGTGGGTGCTTTGCTGATGATGTGCAAGAAAACAGCCCCGGTGCAGAGGGGGTACACACCCATCACCTGTGGCCACAAGCTGGGGTTTGAGCCAGACAAGGGAGAAGCTCTATAAGAAGCTGATGCCACAGGGGTTTTTTTTAATTTTTAATTTTTATAGATTTTACAAGTAATTGTAATTGTAGTGAATGCAGATTTTAGTGTACTAGTAATTGCAGTAGCTTAAATTCAATGTTTATGCATACTAACTCTTATCCCATATCAACTCCTCAAGATTGCATTAGCTATTTAGTCTTGTTTTCAAGGTAGAAAGCTGAAAAACACTTCAAGGCCTGCACCATGAGACATAAACATAGGCCGAGTGACCTCCAAGCCCAGAACACTGGAAACCTTCCAAATGCCCTGCATGGTATGAGAGAGATGAAGCATGAGGAAGAGTGGGCCCCTGTCTCCTCCAGACTCAATTCCTGATGGGGTGTGCCAGGGAGCAGGATGGGGCAGGACTGAGGGATGGGTGAATGGGGATTGGATGGACATTACTATAAAAACCAGGAAGCCAGTGTTTGGGGATGTGTGCCAATGTGTATTCCTGTAGGCCCAAGGCCTGGAAATTAAAGGACCTAACCATTTTATCTTATCATACACCAAGATGGCTGGGCTCCTGTTTTCCGCGGTCTCTTAAGACAACAAAGCAGATCCTGAAGAGGTGGGATAGTGCTTTTTATCACCCCAATTTCCTCCCTTACACAACTGGCTCAGCTGTAAAACTCCCTCAGCAGGGGAGATATCAGGACATTCACATTCACATGTAGACCTGAAGGTATTCATCTCCTCTGATGGGGCATAACCAGCTTAACTATGCTTATGAGAGAAGCAGTTGTCATGTTTTAGAAGGTGTTCTCATCATCAAAGATCAAAGATCCATCAAAGATTGCGAAGCAGCCCCTGATTAATTTCTGAGGCCTGCCACCAGAGAACTGCACTGTGATCCACTGTGTTACATCACAATGTAAAAGTACCCCCCAGGAGAGGTACCTGGGCATTCCCACCTGAACCTGAGCATACATTAAACCCACTGAACTTGGTGTTTCATGGGTATCCCCCATCCCCAGTGGATCAAGACTACAACCATCACTTCAACCAATGGACATCTAGATTGCAACAATCAAGTCTCATTGCCGGATCCACAGGTGGTGATATCTTTCCACGCTTATTCTTTCTTTCTCTTTCAATTTTCCTTATACATTTTCTTAAGTGTTAGTTTTATGCTTTTAGATAGCTGTATTTCTACAGATAATAACCAAAATGGCTACATACCTCCTCTTCAATGCAACCAAATTGTTCTGAAATAAATCTGCCATATATATATGTAAAAACATCAGTCATTTAGTGTCATTTCACTCTATTCCACCCCAAGGGATCTATTATTACCTAGAACCTCAGTTACCCTGCCTTCAGGGGCAGGTCATAACACCGTGGGACAGCAGATCTCAGAGGTTACTACAGGTTGGCCTTTCTTAGTCATTCCAAGAAACCATCTTCCTCTGTTGAGACACAGCAATCACTTTTACAGGGAGACTCCCAAAATTGTGTCTTAAGCAAAAATGTGGCCTTGCATTCCAAGTATTTACAGACTGATTCAAAACCTACCAGCATAATCATGTCTTTGAATTTATAAAAGTTTTTTGTATATTCCTGCACAAAAGGGAAGAACTACTGATACCAGAGGCAAGATTAATCAATAAGCGTTGAATTGATTCACATAATGACATTTCCCCTCAGCTATTCTGAATAATTTCATTCACTAAAGAGAATGAGACAGCCATTTTCATTTGCCAGTATGTCAGGGATTTCAATACAGACTTTGAATATCTAAATTCGTTTAGCTCTGTCCCTGTTTGAATCAGGCTTACAATGATTCACAAAGGCATTTAAGCTGTCATTCCACCTGAATTCTGGAGGTTAGTTTCCACTTTGCAATCACAATGAAAATACATAAAATAAAAGGATGCACTGGCTACAGATAAAGGATACCAAAGTAAGTACAACTGGTAATTTTTTACATAAACTATATTAATATAAGATTAGGACACTCCCTCTATTACTTTATTTACCTTTAAAAATACAGATTGCATCACAACTAAGGCTGCATGTTTTCAAGCTGTTCAGTGGAACCAAAAAAATACTTACAGGTTTTGTAGCTTTCTTAAATAGATTTTTCGTATCAGTCTAAAGCACACACTGCAGTGTTGTTTTTCTTCCAGTATCACCTTTTTTTTTTTTTTTGGAGAGAGAGAATGTGTACATAGGGCTTTTTACACAGAAAGGGGCCCAAATTTATGTGGAAAATCTGTGCTTAAAAATTAAAAGTTTTCACTTTATAGTAAGAAAATAAATCGTTCAGTCTTCAAAGCATGAAAATGCTGGAGAGAGTGTGGGTTCATGCCTGAAGGGCACGAAAAGTGACGTCAGTGGTTCCCAGAAGTTCAGGCAGTCCAAAGGAAGTTGAGGTCACCAGTACTCCCAGCCTCTACATGCCTTGGAAGACATCACAAGGAGCTGTACACCGGGAAGAAGGGCATGTACCTTAGTCCCTGTTCTCATAGCAGGGCAGGAGCCCCCTTTCCAGCAAGCAGGACATATCTGCCCTAATCAGGACACAAACCTGTGAATAACCTCTCCGAAAGTGGCACCTAAGCCACCTTGCTCCTTTCTCATGTAACAGGAAGAGAAGGAAGTACATAAAAGGAAGAGACCAGCACAATTGTCATGAGTCCAGCAGAGCTCCCCAGGTTCATAGACATCAGATCAGCGCATTCTTTACCCTTTCCTTAGGTTAAACAAGAAGGCCCTTTGTCCCAGCCCTTCTTTTGGGCTGGCATGTTAGGGCATGTTCATGACTCGGAGACTCTGAGCAAGATATGCACTTTTAAAGTCGCAAGTAGTGGCTTGTTGGCTAAGTTACACAAAAGGCAGGTGGGATTCAGTGAGCTCTAAATCCAGCCATTAGTATCCGCCCAGCCCAAGACCCGTAGGGTCTTTGCTGGCCAGATGGGCACCAGTCTAGCAAGGTGGGGTCAGCCTGCACAGCTCCAGGAATGGCTCCTCTGCACTGCCAAGCTGCCATTTTCCAGCAGCTCCATCAACTCCAGTGACTTGACTCAATTACCAAGTCATCCTGGCTAGCCTTCTTTCTCCCCAACAACTTCTTCCCTTTTAGGGTTTTGTCTTTCCATACCATTTTTTATGCTCCTGAGTCTTTGAGCTACTTGATGATCTGATATCAACTCTCCTACTGTTGACTATAATTTTATCCTTCTTAACTTTCAACAGAATTTCTCACAAGTCTTCCTCAACAAGTGTGAGCAAGGTTGCACAGCTGGGCCAAACCAGAGCTGGACCTTGGAACCTTGGGGCACAGGCCATTAAACATCTAAGAAAAGAGAGTGGTTCCCTCACCTTCTGCTAACATATCTGCATGGGAGCAAGCTTCTAAATCCTGGCTAGGATCATGAAGGAGTTAAACATCAATGGTTCACAACTGTTAAAATGCATCTTCAATAGCAAAGATTGGGGGTTTTACGGACTGCAACTTAAATGCCTTCAGGGTATGCAGGAGGCACTGTATTTAAAGTAAGAAACAGAGATCCAAACAATCCCTAGTGATTCAAGACTGTGGGTTTTTTTCAATATAGAAGGCAACTTAGGTGAGGAAAAACAACACTTACTGCAAGGTACTTGCCAAAGGAGAAAAGGCAGTAAAGCACATTCTGGTATAGTTCCTTGACTTTTTCTAGAACATAAAATATAGATGTCCCTCGGCTCATGAGGAGAACATAATTTCTCTGCCCATTCACTATTCACTTTTTGCTCCATTTGGAAAGAAAAATCTAGAAATACCTACTAGCACATCTAATTATAGCAAATCAAAGTTGAGGTATTCCAGTATAGAAGAAAAATAATGCAGCTTAGGAGTAATGACAAATATTTCATTTGCCTTTATAAAACTAGCTGATATCTGTAATAAATCTACTTATGTATTTCTCCAGAAAAATAAATGGTTGCATTTGCTCAAACCACACTTGAATCAGCTTCAAAAAAAAAAAAAAGTCTCATTTATGTTCTTTAATTCACCTTCAGTTTAAAAGGAAGGGTTCAGTGGTTTCCTATTTCCTCTGAAGTACTGATCTAGGCAACTGTTATGTCCCTGAGCTGCAAGAGGCACCCAGGTGCTTCACATATTTCTATTTTCACCCAAGCTTTACACTTTGGGTAATTGACACATAAGGAAAATCATAATCACAATCCATCAAGGTTGTTTCCGTGTGTGTCTAGCCAGATACAGGCTCAAACAGACTTTGAACAGAGTAAGTGTTGTACTAATGGGGAATACAGGGCTTGTCCTAACAGTGGAAGTCAAGAGGCTGCACACTTCTGAATATATGGGCTTGAAGTTTATTCAAAAAACAGGACTAATTTGATTCTCAGGAACTGATTCATAGGACTGACTATATGTCACAGTTTATCATGTTGGCTAGACCTCAGCTTATCATTCAGGTGACCTTTATACTCAGTCAAAAAAAAAAAAAAAGGGGGGACAGAAAGAAAAAGTTTTTAAAAAAGACATTTTTTAGGGCTCGGTTCAAAGTTTATGTCTAAATTAGATCACAATTCACAGTGTCAGACGTGTGGGGTATATTTTCATAATAAAGTCCCTCAGGTTAAAAGTTCCTTACTGCAGGCTCTTTCATTACATATATTTTGTTGCATGGATATAGCATTTGTTAAGGGGCTATATTCTGATTATTGTTACGCTGAACAAAATCAGAGATGTAGAGAGCTGTAAGAATCACTGTATTTCACTCACAGCCTGATCTAAATCTAAACCCAAAGTATCAGCTCATGACAACAATCTGTTATCCTCTGCCCTACACATCTTTCCAGCATTTCAGCTCATCCTTGAAAAGACAGCAGGAAAAAATTCTGCAGGAAGAAGAAAGAAGGGATGTTAGATACTACATGATGTGCATGAAGGCACTACCTCACATTTTTAACTATGTGCCTCAAGAGGTTTCAAGCTCTGCAAGCCACTGGTTTATCTTGGAGCACTAGGAAAAAGGCTGCTGAGACAGGAACCATGAGACAACTTTTCACCTCAGATTTAATTCACTTTGCTGACTGCTCTGTTTAATATCTTCTCATGCAGCACGGCATACTAAAAATTCACATGAAGTATCTGACATGGGAAAATTTTAACATTACTGCTAACTGTTCAATATGTGCAGACTAAAAGAACTAAACAGTACTTCTCTGACACATTTTCTGCTGGAACAGAAAGCTGAAAATCAGTTTAAAAAACACTGATTAATGCATGTCTTGTGATACCTCACTAATTAAGGCAAATTTCAGATTTCCCTACATATTGTCCACAAATTACTCCACTACTAATAGAGTCTGAAGTATAAAAGCAAAAATGTAATCAGATTTAATGATGCACTGTACACTGCTAATGTTCTCTACTCCCATGAAATGTTACAAGAGGCTCTTTCAATACCACTTATCTGTGGCATCACTTAGTCCTGCAACAGGTACAGTTCATTCTGTGATATCAGAGGATTTTTTATAACTTTGTAGCTGAAACTCTGTTATAATGCCTCTGCTGCAACCCGGCATTTAAGAAATAAAAATGCTGACTCTCCCAAACTAAAAAAGCCACATTTTAAAGGGTTGTAAACATTTAATTATTTTATGATTTAATGCATTTTTTCTCAGAGTAGCAGTTTTGAATATAGATATGAAAGCCCAGGCTGAACAGCTGATCCAATATATCTGGCTGGTAATACTGCTTTTGACAAACACATTTGATGAGTAAACATGTCCTCCTAGCCACCTACACTCATACCCATCTGTTCAGATGGCAACATGCCTCTGCACTAGGTAACATGCCAGTATTAGAAGGCCAGAGAAAAAAGGAGAAATCTAAATAACATTGCACTTACCACATCTTCCCAAATTTGATGCTACTTGTAACAAATAGCATTACACCATTGCAAACTGACTTTTAAAATTTTATTCCAGTTATGTACAATTACAGGACTAGTAGCACACAGGAACGGAGAATTGGTTGCTTGTATAATAATCACAGCTGCCAAAAATCCTTGAGATGGATTGCAGCTGGTAGTTGAAAAATCCATTAAGGATATCCGTCAATTTACTTTGAGCAGCTAGAGACAGCAGGTTCTGCTGGTGAGGACAGTTCTCTGGAAGATAGAAACACCTGGGACAGTCACAATTAGTGGAGAGTCTAACTACAAGGTCTGTCTCTATAATATTGGCTTGGAGTGGCAAGAAGTAAAATTCACACAGTCTGAACCACAAACCTTGTCATATGTTTGTTTTATAAACCTGTGAATTGTAATTTTCAAAAGGCACAAAATATCAGAAAACTTGTTCATCCAAGAGTCTGCAGCTAATGCACTCACTGCAGTTGTGTGTGTTTGCCACTGTGAAGTGGGAAGAAATTATTCTGTAATCTTAAAAAAAAAAGACATAAAACCTAATTTTACATTTCCAAGTATATAATGAGTAGTATTTTCCTATGTTTGAGTTTTGTAAATTACCAAAAATAATTTTGGTTGAAGTGCTTTGGGTTTTTCATAAATATATTGTTGCCCCCAGCAGCTTTTAGCATATGTAGGCATTTCTTTAGAAATTATGTTTTAAAAAAAATGGAAAAATTTCAAAATATCTCTTAGCAAAACTGATGAAGTATTCATTTATAGATGATCTGTAAAATTTTGATATGAGATTAGAAAAACATTTTCCACTTTGGCACTCAAACTCCATTTTCTAAGCTTTGGAAAATGCTGATTTTAATTAGTCTGCCATATGCTGCTGTGTGTACCTCTTTCTAAGCACAAAACCTTTGCTTTGGGATCTCTTTGAGACTTGGCCACCCAGATATATCCAAATCTCCTACTGACTGTACAAACTATTTAGGAACTATTCCAAAGCCCAGTGGAAAATATTGCTATTCCCCTTGCCCTGGTCCCCTTGCTATGATAGCTGTGCACAGTGGGGAGGTACAGTCCCACTCTTTGATAGGATTAGAGTTAACTCTGAGGTTCTTCATCCTTTCCGTAATAGAGAAGAGATGAGAGAAGTTATTAATTTTTAAATGTTTTGAATTGTAATAAATCTATGCCAAGAAGATGAGTCTTTCAGTTCTCTGAGGGGGACAATGCCAAATGTTACAGCCAGCCTGTGACTAGATGAAACAACCAAGGATGACAGCACAGAGAGGTGGACAGGGAGAAGATCAGCAAGTTTTCAGACCCACGCAAGATTTTTTGCCAAACTCCAAGTGATGCAGCACTATTTTCTTCATTGTAGAATCTGTAATGATCTGCCATTCTGGATGAAATTTTAATCAAGAAAAATCACAAGGAGGAAACCAAACAGAGATAGGCATTCCTTTAATAAATCAGGAAGAAAGAACCTTAAATCTAGTCTATTTTTAAGTATCATCTCTATGGATATTATATTTTCTGTGTTGAATTGCTGTTAGCATCATGGTCTCTGCAGTAGCTCATTTGCTCTTTATATAGTTGTCACGTGAAAGGGAGGAGGGAGACAGAAATGAGAAGATTTCTAGTCTTAACTGTATTAATTAAAAGTTATTAGCTGTAAGCGTTTCCAGACAATCAAATCCTTATGCACCCCAACACTGGCTGTTCTTTTAACTGACAGCACACAGGTTGGAAGGGGTTTTGACTTCCAACATGTAGCCACACTTCAGCCAGGGAGAAATAGCTATAAGAGTCATCAGAGTAATCAAAACTTTATAAACTCAGCACTGCCTGCTGAACGAGGACAGAACACAGGCTGGAAAGATTTCTGACTCCCCTATGAGAACCACACTTAATAGCAACAAGAGAAAGAACCTTTCTCACAACAGCTCCAGAAACAACATTTATTAATACAAATATGTGACAATAACTAATATGGGTTACTTAGTCGATGATAACATTTAGCTGCAGGATTGTACAAAATACCCCCCCAAAGACATCGGCACAACACAAATTTCAAGGACCACCCCAGCAGTATCCCACTCCCCATAGCAAACTTAACTAACNGGGGGGGGGGGGAGGGGGCGCGATGCAGATGCCATGAGGTGAGGTGGCCTCTTGAAGATATTGCAAAAGAGGGCCGTGCTATGTCTTAGCACTCCATCCTTTGTTAATCTTACCAGTTTGAAAGCCTTTGTCTGTTGTTACAGTAAAATCAAAAGTGAGCAATTCAGATCTATAGAAAGCCCTGTGAGACTCAGCTATCAGCCAGAGGCAGCAAGGAGCTCAGCCGTTGCTGGCTGATAGGGAGGAGGTTACTCCCCAAGAATTCACATAGTAGGAATACACAGGACTCTGCAGATGCACGAAAATAGCCAGGATGAAATAATATAAACATAGAACTTGTGAGAGATAGGTTCTAACCAATTGAAGTATCTAGCATGGTGGTGTGTAACTCTTTTAGCCAATAAGCTGTAGTCCTAACCCTATATAAACTGTGTGCTATGTCTAATAAAATGTCTTCACTTTGAATCTCATAGATTTGTACTGTGAAGTCCTTTCTCTCAGTGAAAGTTTGTTTACTTTATTTGTCCTCTGCTTGGAGCATCTCTCCAAGGGGAGCTGAGGCATCTCCCCCAACCCATCAGGCCTTATCAGCTCATCACCCCACAACAGTAATCTAAAATTCTTTAATCTCAACTTTACATTATGAAAATAACTTCAGCTGAAAAAAAAAAAAACAAAAAAAAACCCCAGCACTAAAATCTGCCGTGACATTTTGCACCATCTTGTTTTCCACTCTTGATTCAAAGTTTAAGAATAATGTAAACCATTCATTATTTGCTCTTCATTTTTACATCACATATTGCCCAAAAGACAACCAGCCCCTGTCCACTCACGGCTAATACCATAAAATAGTGTGATAAATAATGCTAACTATTTGTTTCTGTTCTGTTTTTTCAGCACACTGAGAAAAGCAACATCTTGCATAAGTCATAAGAAACATTTCTCTAGCAAATGTACTCATGGAAAGTTAAGTCATATATAATCTAGAAAAAGCACATAGTTAATAGAGAAATAGTGGGGTTGTTGTTGAGTTGAGGAGAATTTCTCCTCTAATGTTTGTTTTCTAACTGAATATTGCTTTCTACCTGTAGGTTCTATTTCTCACTGCCTCAAAACTCTACTTTTCCTTCTCATTTCTTACAAGTGACTGCTTAGAACCTTTGAAAAATAGCTATTCTGTACTAACTCATACCTTGGAGTTAAATGGGATAATACCATTTCAAGTCAAAAATATTATTCAGACTAGTTTGGGTTACAGGGTTGTATGGGTTATATGACAGAATATGTCAGATCATTATGGATGTGAGAAACTGAAGAAAAGTTCATTCTTGTTAAATTTAGTAAAGTAACCCTAAAGGACAAAGTGTTCATAAAGGAAAGAAAAGAGAAAGCTCTACTTTGAATATATTTTACTGTCTCAGCTCCAGAGCTGAGACTTCTAATCATGTGTTGAATTACTTCTAGAGGTATTCTTAAATTTCAGATATACAACCAGCCTGATACCTTGCTCTTCATCTACCTAAATGTACTAGATCTATCTCTAAAGCTCCATACTATTGTTCAACTGTGCAGCACAAGAAATAAATACAACTATAGACACAACGCAATTTGCTTGTATACAGTATCCTTCACACCTGAGGTAAAAAGTTCTTACGGACTAACTAAAAAGGAATATTTTAAGGAGTGATTTAAGTAGAAGGAGTAATTCAGAGATCAGATGGCAAAAAGTTCCTCCATTGCATATTTTAACTTTGGGAGAAAGAAAAAAACAAACAAACAATGAAGACACGGAGTTGAAGATCAGGTTGGGAAGAGTAATTTGTGATAGAAAAACAGAGCAAAGCCATAAAAATTTTTAACAGAAAGGGGTCTGGAACTTCCAGGGTGTCACACATCATTCTTCCACAAAGCATAACATACTACCTGTAACTTCAGTTGAATTAAATATCAAGGCAATTCTGATAATTTCACTTCGTTCCCATGTACATATTTAACCAATGGAACACCCCTGCAGAGCTGGTACTTGCCATAATAGCAGAAGCACACAACTGATAAAATGCTGGTAGTCAATATGAATGTTGTGCTATGCACAATCTCTTTTAATTTCATGGCAAAGGAGTTAGTATACAAGTGATAAGCAGACATGATGAGTGGCTTCCCTTGCTTGCAATTTGTAAGGTCTTTCAGTAGCCTTGGAAAAATTGTAGCAACTTAGGAGGTCTCTCAAGTAACACAGTAAATAGATAGCCCAAGAATATTACAAATTCAAAGAATCTCCAAGAAAACCAAAAGAACTGAATTTGCTACATTAGTTTTGTACAATCCTATTCCAAATAATAATAGGATAATAATGGGATAATGTTATGAAAACTACCTTCCTCATAAAAGATCTAGGAAAACTGAGAGCATGGGCTCTCATCATCAAAGAAAGTAAGAAAAAGTTACTCTACAGCTATGGTTCCAGTCCTGTGCTCTTGTTTATGTTCCGCATTTTTTCTCTCTAAGCAAGAAGTCAGTATTTGCCTGTACTAAAGAGGGTGAATCTTTAGTTTTACTTAAACTTTTTGTTTGTAAATGTATTTGTGGCTAACTAAAATCTCAGTTAGTGCTTGTAAGCAGAAGCAAATTGTTTGTTTGAAAACAATAGAAGGCTATCACAAACAAGCCCTTGGA
>VWZD01003511.1:26028-55519 GCA_013396695.1 Sakesphorus luctuosus | reverse complement strand
AACAAGCCCTTGGAGCTGAAGCAAGATTTGGGGAAGTTGTTCCCTATAAACATGAATAAACAGCATAAGAAGCATTAAAAAGCCTCCACCTCCACAGAGAGGCCAGTTTTCTCAAAGGCAATATCCAATTCCTATTTAGCATAGGCTAGGCAATAGACAGATGGTTTTTAAGTTTCTGGGAAATCCTATACTGCCACGCTTTGCTTTTCAGTTGGTTTCCTAAAATACAGTTCAAAACAACAACAACAAATCCTTGTTTTCTGTCTAGAGTTTCAGCAAGTAGTAAAATCTTTGAGGAGACTCTAAATGTCTCTCAACTTATTCCTACAGTGTCTGAAACAGGTAAGTTACTTACAAGTGACTATTACTGTAAGAAAAACAGACAAAATTTACCAAGTCTGATGAAACCAAAACTTGAATAAAGAGATCATACAGCCCTGCAGCCAGAGAAGCAGCAGAGCCTGTCAGAACAGCATATGTCCTCCTAGTTATGCTTCTTGCCTTTTTTTTTTCAGAGACGAAAAAGTATGCATTTAAAAATGAATGAAGGTAGGACCAAGCAGAGACTTTTTCAGCAATTGCTTTCATCATTCAACAATTTTTCTTAACCACAGCAGTTTCTCGTGAATAAACTCCACAGTATCCAGGGGCCCGGTGATTATTCTATGACTGAATAAATGTGACTGATGGGAAATCAGAACACTAAAACACTTGAGCATTGTGCAGTCTGACCAGGCAGACTTGCTGTGAAATTGTTTAGCNAAACAAAAAAAACACCAAAAAGAACAGGGAAGAAGTTCCATCCTTGCAGTTTCTGAGAACCACTCCGCATCTACGCTTTCACTTATGTTGATCATTTCAATAATAATAGATGACTAGCATTTGGTTTTATGAATATTCCAGAGATCAGTTTCCACTCTACATCAACACTTCTCTATGTGAGCAATAGGAATATATACTAAAGTAATGGATATTATTCATCCATTTTAAGGAAATTCTTCTCTGTCTTACTGCGTTACCTGAAATAAATTTCCATATTCTTTACAAAGTTGCTTGTGAATCTCTTTTGTTGGTTTCAGATGTGTAAATAACATCACAGGAGAGCCAGGAAAGACTGCTGAGCACCTGATAGAAATACTAAATGATGCAGAGTGGGAAAGAGACTCAGCTTTTCAGATTTATGCTTAGACAACATTTTCTTCATATATACTCAATTGTAAAAAGATTTTCTCAACACAGATTCTGCTCTAGAAATTCCATTTGGTGCATTGCAGACAATATCATACCTAGAAATGTAACAGCGAGCTTGAGAAGGAATCTTAAATTCTATTTGCCTTGTGGTATATTACAAATACTTTAACTCCTTATTTTTAAAGTCTTTATAAGCACTCACCCACTCAGATTTATCAGAACTTTTTAAGGGACAAGTTCAAGTTTAAAATTTTACTTTAAAGATAATTTTTAAATTAATTAAAAGTCTAAAACATCAAAATTAATGTAGCCTATGTGTTAGCATTATTCCTTGTCATACACATTTCAGTACAGTCTAAGAGCGAAATATGACATGATGGCAAAACACTGGTATAGAGATGAGAAATGATCCTTCTTCCATTAGCTACCAATCTCAATCAACAAACAAGAATGGGTGAAAGGAGAGGAATATACCATTTGTGCCAATAAAATAGAGATGGCTGCAAGCCCCATGGTAGTTCCATGGCTGATTCAATTTTATTTTCCTTATTCCAGGTTTTTTGTGAGAATCATGGAAATCAGCTGCATCCTTCAATCTCTGTGTCATCAGTTTTGTACAGCTTTTCTGGCAGCTCCCATTTCAGGTAGAAAATGTGATTTATGCTTACAAATCCAACTGTTTCTACACTTTATGCAAGAAATAATAGAAATTTGCATCCCTTGTAAGTTCCTAGTCATTACTATGATCAAAGTCTACAGTAGCAATTAGGTGATAGAGTCAATAGGGAATTACAGAAATACGTCCCTTAGAAGAATTTGAGAAGTCTAGTAATTAAGGGAACTTCATAAATTACATGTCTCAGTTATATTCAGTGCTTGAAAAGCAGAATGAAACCTTGTACTCTGCTGAATTCTTTCATGCTGGGCATCATACTGAAGCGACAGAGGGAAAGGGGGAACAGCTGCCTTGGACACCAGCAGGAATTCAGCATTAACAAATGGTCCCACTGAGTTCCTGCAGTTTGGGCTACTGATCAGTTCAAATCCAGATGCATACTTCTGACACTCCCATTGCCTGCCCACAGTATGCACTGAATTAAAAATTACTTCCTTTCACTCCTGTCCTGCTCTCCACAGTCACCCTAGCCTGTTTGCTGCTCTTTGATGTGTCTTTCATGCAGGCCACTTTGTGATGGTGACTGGTGTTTTCACTGCTGAAGGTAATCAGAATCCAGAATCATAAGCAAACAGCTGAGAATAATCCAAAATTTCTTGTACAGAAGCTTAATTTACCATGCTGTCCAGGTAAACATAGAATATAAGGGTTTTGAAATAATATGGGGAATCCTCATCAAGGAACCTGTTCGTGGTGTTCCTAACACCAATTCCTGGAATATCTATCATGATCACTCACTCAACCCCTACACCCCGTTAACATTTAAGTCACTCCAGGTATGTCAGCAAGTAGTTTTGGAGAGGATGTGTTGATTCCCAAACACATATTCTTCTCATCTGGATTATGTCACTAGTAATGAGTTTTCAGGCTTCCCTGTCTGATCCTTTTCAACCTGAAGTATAAGTAAGGAACCTTTGTTTCACAGAAGCAAGGCAAAATTATTCAAAACAGACTCAATAATTTCAATATCTCACATTCCCCTTATTTAAGGGATAGTAAATCAGAAGCTTTAAGGGTGCTTTTAGCCTGAGAAGACTACAGGCTGATTTTGAGCTAAAAGGAGATAAAAGAGTAACACAGAGAAGCCAAAGCTGAAAACTGAAATCTCAGAATATTTTTTACTTTTAACCCATTTGTAAACACTTCTTCTTTCTCTTCAGAATAAATCTGATAACTTTCAAGCAAAGGCAGTTATGGAATGGCTTAAAGCAAGGTTTTATATTGAAAGATTTTTTTCAACAGTAACTTTAGATGGAATTCAATTCCCATGGAATATTCAATTTCACAAAACTATGTATGATCCACACAAAGAATACAGCAGTCTAAGAAAGGCCATACTGTGTCAAGCCTAAAATCTAGGTCATCCAGCATCCTGTCTCCAGGAATAGTTGACAGAAGACAACTAGGAAAGAGCATAAGAAAAGGGCAGGAACAACCTGATGCTTCCCAGATTTGGAGATGCCTGAGAAGAAGCAAAATCTTTGCACTTAAGAGCTTATGATGGATTTTTCTTCCATTATCCATTCAATACTTTTTGAAAAGGGTAAATTAGATCTATTATTAAAAAAATCAGCAAAAAATTCTGCATTAGAATTAAAATACTTTAAGGTAAAGAATTTTCATAATTCATTTTGAAATAGTTTCATTTTGTTTTCTTCTTTATCCTACATTGTAGCATAACAAAATATTTAAAAATCAAAGATGAAGGGAAGTATTTCTACTTTTCTGAAATTAAATATTTATTATGAATCAAAACAATATTGGAGTGGGTTATGGTTTGGTTTAGGTTTTTTTTCCTTCACAAAGAACTTTGGAATTTGGGAGTATATATTTCACCTTAAAAATTTAGACAAATTTTGACATCTTTTGAAAACAGAAGGTCCATCATACAAATAGTTACTGTCATTGCCTCTCTGCCTGGCACAAAGCTTTAACACATATTGCGCAGGCTCTGCTTTCTAAGCTGTACAAACATTGGCTAATGCTATTTGAACATCTCCAAATCCATCTGAAGATAACTGAATGTACAGCAAACTATGTGCACCCAGAAAATGCACAGGGGAAGAAGAGAAAGCACAGGGAGGACATTATAGTCACCTGAGATGAAAATAATTTAGAATCTTTGGGGAAAAATAAAGAGAGAGAAGTTCAGGTTACAGAGCTTTTGTATTGTCATAGAGGTGGTTGTTATTTAAATCTCTTTTTATCATTTTAGCATTTTGGAAAATTATTTCCTTTACTTAGAAATGGTTCCTACTCAGTAACCATTTGTATATGACCCTACAGTTATCTATTACAAATATACTATATACACCTATTTCATAGAAAAATAAATCATCAGTCCTATTTGTTTTCATAAAATCCTAATCCATTATTCCAGATCGAAAAGGTCAATGCATTCATTAAAGTTTCTGACTGTAAAGACATCTTTTTCTGATGTCTCTCCTCTGCACAATATGCTTAGGAGACCTGATTAAGGAATTCTGGATGGGAACATACAATAGACAAGGTAGCGATGGAAAGTAGACTACTTTTAACTTTCTAACTGAAACAACAAAAGAGCAAGGAAATATAATCATGTTGCATCTGCCCAGGTAATAGAACATTACCGAAGTTGTGAACTCTTATAATTTTATCACTTTTGTTCTTTTTTTTAATCTCAAACCACAAGGAGGCCCTGAACTGAAGACAAAAGAATGAGACAATTTCTGTTTTCAGTTTCATATGGAGTAAAAAATATTTTTCTTCCCAAACTTCTTATTTTCAAGACAATTGATCTACTGGCTGGGCTCCTGAATGTGTCAAGGCATACCCTGTGTTCCTGCTTCTCAAATTCACCACACTGGAGAACCCAGAGATTGCACTGCCATTGCCACCAGATCTGAGAAGTAAGGCTTCATTGTTCTGAGAAGTAGCATGCACAGGGACAAAAGGGACACATGCCCAGGTATCATATCTTCCAATAGATAATGGCTGGATTAATAGACAGACCTAGGAAGGTCTATAGGACAAAATAACCTACATGCAGTCAAACAAGTACAGACATCTGGCTTGTAAATCAATAATAAGAGGAACTACTACTGAGAAAAAAAAAGAAGTATAATTTAAGAAAATTAGAAGTATTTTGTGAGTTCATACATTACTTTGATTTGGTTCTGCCCAGCAGCGGTTTTATAAGGGGCTAAAAAGAGAAGGTCACCTTCCCCTATCCCAGTACTGCTGTGATGTAGCACAACTAAGGTGGGAAGATGAAAAAAGATAACCCTCTGTTCATAGAATTACATTAAGCATTCTGTTTTGTGACAGAAAAATGATTGTGGTTCTTACCAACCTACCAGCCAGTCTGAGTTTTCTGCAAAAGTCCAGTGTAAAATGCACAGAATTTCTCCAGCATTTATTCTTTCCCTTCCTTCGTAACAACTGAAAGACTCAGTGTAACTTGGAGAAGACGTTTAATAATTGACTTTATTTTTTTCAGTCACAGAAAATAGAACTTCTCTTTAAAAAATAGATTAAAACCTCCTGATTCTGTCTGATAAAAAGTGAGTTAATTATACCACACTAAATTGAAGAAGGTCATACTGACATCTGGCGGCCTTTTGCAGATATTAAAATTGCTCCCAGCAATTTCAGCAAATAATTCATGCAAGAATGGTAACAATATCAAAATGACATTGTGGCTGGGTTTTATCTGCCCACATTTAGTAGGTATTATTCAAGACATGAGTGAAAAGACCAATCCTCATTACCATGCTGAAGTATGGCCTTTTAATTAGCTGCCATGTTAAGTGACATTTGATGCTGCTCTGGCTACAGGCATCAGAAAGCTACAAGCTTTCATAGACAGCAGTTAAGGGTGCCAGAGCTGTCACAACAACTTTGAAACTGCTCTGTGAGTTATAAGAAAATTTCATAATGCCACATTGCATTAAACAGTACTGCAGGCAGTGGGATTAAAAACTCTTATTGTTATTATTGTTATTTGGCGATCTAGTAGATCTAATCATGGACCATGACTCCATCACAGAAGGCACTATACTAACCATGAAAATGAAGGGCCTGTCCATAGTAGACTATAGACTAATAATAAGATGAGGAACAATCAACAGATTGAAGGTACTACAGACCAACACAGCAGAGTCCAGCCTCTGAGGAGATGTCATTAAATAAGAACACTTTTTAATTAAAAAAAAAAAAAAGAAAAAGAAAAAAAGAAAGCAGAACTGTGGCAGTATAAGAGAGCAAATCTCTGAAAATGAAGTGTCTCCTTCCTGTTAAGATAGCATATAATTTGAGGGGAAAATATCTCAAGTTCATCTATGGAAGGGATTATTTATGTAACAGGAGAAGAAGATCCCCTAAATCAGGTACAGCAAAGGTCTTGGAAGACACAGTGCACCACTACTGCTGCTGAGAAAGGAAAGAAAATATTGCCTTCTCCCCTCTGAATCAAACAGGGTTCTGTACTTTGGCACTCACTGTTGGGAAGAAATCTGCTATGATGTTTCTATAGTTCTAAATGTCTCCTGTCGGGGAGGATGAGAGAAGTGATCTGATCCACTCCTCCATGCACCAGACACACAAAGAAATCCAGATGAGACTCTGCTGTTAACTGTAATCAAGAATTTCATTTTAGATCAAGAGAACAAAATTTTGCCAGCAAGGATTTTCCTGTCAGTTCCCAGGCTGCTGACTGCCTCATAGGAGATTATCAAGAACTAGGGTCCCCATCACCAAAATCCACCAGAAACTGTACTAATCATTTATATAAACTTTATTCTGAATCTGCCCACGAGGAACATACAGATATTTCCCACAGAAAGGTAATTCTGAAGGATATTTCATAATATTTAAACTCTTTGTTTCTTTTTTGACATTTAGGTTAATTTAATTTTCTCTGCTTCAGTGTTGTAAGATTAAGAGTAAGGTAGCCTACCTATGGTTTATGGGCTCCATCTACAATATGACCCAAATAATCCATTCATCTTGCAGCCTAGCAAGTCTTCCCCAAGTCTTTCAGATGCAGACAGAAAACAGACCATAATCTGACTAAATTATTGCCATAGTCCAGCGCTCACATCCTGAAGCCTGGCATCTTGTCATTCCTATTCATATGAATAAAATGAAAGCAGCTTCTGACTGCAAAACCCAACACCCATGAGTAGTTGGTTGCTACAAGTCCATTGCATGAAGGGGCTCAAACACTTTTTGATGGTCCAACCAAAAGTCCTGCTTGTTGCTTTGCTTCCTCCACACAGGATCCTGAGTTCCACCATTTCGTGATAAAAAGGTACCAGAAGATGCAGTCAACAGGGAGAAGACGTGAGGGCAGGTTTGAGAGAGCAGGTTTGGGCAGCATGACACAGGGAAGGAAAGGAAATGAAGGACCTGAGATGAGAGATGGGCTCAGAAGCCTGTTTTCTTAGAGACCCTGGTCCATAAAGGACCTGAAAATGATCCCAGAAGTAAACAAGGAAGATGTTTTTGAAGTAGAAAAAAATCTTCAGGCACAGAAGTCCACCAAAAAAGGAGGTATGGCATAGAAAGGAAAAATATAATCTAGATGTAAACAGCTAGGTTCTTAATGTGTATGGAAGAGAAACTTTCTAAGCAGATGCTGATGAGCTTGTAGAATATGACTGCATATTATGAGTCCCCTGCAGGCAAATGACCAGTCACAATTCTTAAGCTGAAATAAAAAATATTGATGGAATTTTTTTATGGTAATCACTCACTGAAACAAACACATTAGGCTAATGACTTGAAACCAATAAAATATCCCAGTTAGTCCATCAAAATCAAAGCAATGTTCATGAATTTTCTGACAGCCCATTTCATGTTACTATAAAGCACCTGCACCTGCAGTATACTTTCAAGTTAAGTTCATTTTTGGTTCTCACTGACCCAATGGCTTTTAAAATCTTTCAGTTTGCACTGTTATCCAGTAGACACTTATAATAATTATGTGATTGTCAATATAGAACTATTTCTAAGGAGAATTTTTTAAAACAATCATGATATATTTTAAGGACCTAGAAAATCTTCATGGCATGTTTATATGAAGTATCTACTTGTTAACCAGTACAGTTCACTGGCTGTACATTTAGAAGGCAGAGAATCAATTTATTATCACTAGTGTTAAATTCAATGGTGTAGTGTTTTTGAAAATGCGTATGTTTTATTCATGTCCTAGCCAGCTATCAGCATTGGTGAAAGCCTAAATCACAGTAGGAAAACTGTGAAGATTTCTAATCATTGAGGAATACATTCATCATTTTCTACATTAATATGAAATCAGCAAGTCTTCAACAAACTATAGTATACCAAAAACCAAAAAACTCAAGCCAAGAGAACTTCTCACTCACAACCACATTCAAAAACATCTAAAATAAGTATTCACTGAAAACAAAAATAATTGAATATAGATAAACCAGAGAAGTCTACTTCTTAGTTGTAGCAATATGCCACTGCCTCAACATTATTTCTGTAATACAAATCTTTGTACATAATGAACAGATTTATACAGAAAAGCACAAAAAGTGTAGCTCCAGCAAAAGAAAATGTAAAGTTGAAACCATTGTGGAAGGTAGCTGGGTTTAACAGCTGTTTCACATCCATAGCCTCAAAAGACTGCTGGAGAGAAGCTTTTTGCAAAACATATGCTTACTTGGTCAAGAAAATCATATAGCTCCTCATCTCAGCTTCTCAGCACCAAAATTCGTTCTATGGGCACTGAGCACAGCCTGCCACTCTGGAGCTCTTAAGGTGATGAAGAGCTTTGTAGTTGAGTTATCCATATATTTTCTAGATAAATAAATAAAGAGAAACTACATCTGATAGAAAGCTTTATGCAAATGTTCGTCCAGCATTGCTGAACTGTGGAATACACAGCAGCACAGCAGAAGGAATAGCTGCCTGTTGGTATCTTATCTAATTGGTGTCTCATTAGGAAAGAGTACTGGAAAGAACTTGCACACATGAATTTGACCTGCATCACTTTATAATGCTTTGCTCCCTTCAAAACTCCGGAAGGCCTCCTGACCCACTCAGGAGCATGCAAGAATTGGCCCCCCAGGTAGTGAACTCTTGCTTAGCATTGTACTGAAATTTTGTTTTACAGCTTGTATGGAATAATGCCAATGGAGTGCAGACATTGCCTCTGGCAGTCACTGATTCAGCAGGTTAGGCTGGGTCACTCTAAAAGTCCAGCAGCACACCTGGCAACAAGAGCTGACTGCAGGAGAAAGAGACCTTTGAGCACCAGCTGAGTCCCTGGAATTCTTTTTCTCCACTTCTAAAAAATCTATTATTTTGAGGATATTCACACAGATTATATAGAAAATTGTGCCTACAATGTATTTGCCTTATCATGCTCACATATCTGAATGCAAACATTAAAACAAGACTGAGTAAATTCTTTGAAAGAGAAAAAATTTACATGATCAGTGTCCCCATTATAAAAATAAATGTGTCTCCAGGTGTATGTATCATACACAAAGCAACTGCACAGTCTGGTGTTTAATACAAATTATTTTAGGTAATTTTTGACTGTTGGTGAGAATTGTTTGGATCAGAGGAGGTGACCTTAGAAAAATTAAGAAATTAATATGTGTGAGTATCTATTGATTACTCAATAAGAATAAGGCAAAAATATTAGCTACTGGTAATTATTATCTCACAAACTTCACTTTAATATTCACTCTGTTCAGTTTCACAGCAGCAGAAGCAAGAGTGCACATATGCCCCAGCACTATTTCAGGGCATTAGTTCATGAATCCAAATAATGAGGGTTAGAGCAGCATTAACCTTGGGATACTTTCTGTTAGAAAATACTCTCCACACCTTCTTAACTATTACCATATTTACACGATATGGTAGAATTGTTAGTATTTCCAATTTAAGAACAGTTTTCATCCTTGGAAAATTTAAATTGCTCCTGTAGAGCTTTATTTATTGAGATGAAGAGTCCAGGTAGTGGAACAGTTTTAAAATTTACTTAAGTCGATATATAAATTTTAAATACTAGATAGATCTTCATAAGCAATAATCAGTATCCAGGGGCCAAACCATAGCATTGTGCACCAGCTCTCATTCACAAATTGACCTCTGCTTAAATTAAGTGGGAAAATTTCCTGGGCAAATCTTCAAACTTAGGTCTCAAAAGACAAATCTTTTCTCTACTGATATAAAAAAGGAATTTTTCTCTGTCTTGTAAATACAATACCCTGCATGAAAGCAGGACTTTCTGATTCACGTACACAGGAAGATCTCATTGCAAAACAACCTGTGCAAATTTAACAAAGTTTGTATTTCCGTCCAAACGAAACTAAACAATGATGAACAGTAGAGCACTGAATCCTTTCCACAGCAAGACCTTGGTTACTTACACTACTGTGTGCCAACAGATTTTGATCACAGAATGGGCTAGGCTGGAAGGTACCACTGGAGATCATCTAGTCCAATGCCCCTGCTCAAAGCAGGGTCACAGAGAGCAGGTTACCTATGACCATGTCCAGCTGGACCTTTAATACATTAAAGGATAGACTCGAACACCTTTCAGGACAACCTATTCATTGGTTGGTCACTCTCAGAGTGTTTCCTGTTATTCAGACAGAATCTCCTGTGTTTCAGTTCATGTCTTTGCTCAATTCACACCAGTACATCCATATCCTTCTGTAATGGAGAGACCAGGATGGGAGTGAGCACTCCTAATGTGGCCTCCCCAGTGCTGAGAAGTGGGGAAGGAGGACACACTCCATTTGTGGGTGATGCTGTGCTGTTTCTAGAATCATAGAATCATCAAGGTTGGCAGAGACCTTTAAAATCACCAAGTCCATCTGTCAATGCAGCACTAGCACTGTAACCCCTAACCCACTAAACCACATCACTAAGCACCAGATCCAAACACCTCTTAAACACCTCTAGGGATGGTGACTCCACCAGTTGTCTGAGCAACGTATTCAAATGTCTGACCACCCTAACAGTGAAAATTATTTTTAATATATCATCTGAATCTGCTCTGTCTCAGCTTAAGGCCATTTCCTCTAGTCAGGGAATGACAGAATATGCTGAGTTGGAAAGGGCCCACAAGAATCATCAAGTTCAACTCTTGCACAAGACCATCCCCAAGAGTCACACCATGTGCCTGAGAGTATTGTTCAAACATTTCTTGTACTCTTTCAGGCTTAGTGCTGTGACCACTTCCCTGGGGAGCCTGTTCCAGTGCCTGACAACTCTTACAGTGAAGAATCTTTCCCATAATTACCAACCAGCCAGAAAGATTCTTGCTATTGCCTCACTGGGCTTGAACCAGCTGGAAAACTATCTCTACCCATCTGAATGATTTGCCCTAAGCCATTTTGCTAAACTACATACTTGTGTATGAAAGAAAGCTGCACACTAGGAATCTCAGAATCTGAAATGCTGGGCTCAGAGTCCTATCACCTCATTTGAGCTATAAAAGTTAAACACCTAAATATAACCTAATCTCCCAGGATCTCTTCAGAGCCAGAGGAAAGAAGCAAAACAGAGAACAGTTCAGGCCATTGTAAAGGCTCTAGGGCAGATCAAATGAATCCTGTTGTGCAGCTCACTCTTTCTCCACACTATCTGAAAGCCAAAGACAACTAATTTAGTCTTCAACATCTAACCTGTATATCCCAAAGAAAAGCAAGATGATCTGCCTTATCGCTTTATCCTCTTGAAATTTTAGCTACTTATAGAAATAGGGAGGTGAAAAATTATCAATAGCAGCTTACATTCCTTAGGCATAAGATCTCATGTCATTAGCTCTAACCCTCCACACCAAGACAGGATGAAATATACATACACCATTATTAAAAGATTTGTTCTCAGGAATTTTCATTAGTGGGAATCCCATCCCATCTCATGCCTTGTTCCTGAGGAATCCTCATAATGAGAAATTGTCCTTTAATCTCAATTCTCCCTTAGAGAAAAATAAGACAATTAAACTCTTGCACACAATGGACATGTGGAGTAACAGGTCACTCTCTAGCTTCCTTTTGCAACCTCTTTTAACCTCCATAATTCCTCTTCCAGAATAAAACAAACGTTCAGTCTTTCATCCTAAATTTTATACTTTAAGCTTCTGATTATTTTTATTTCTTTCTTAACCTGCTCTCTCCAATTTATCAGCATCTGCTTTGACATGAAATACACAGTATTGGCAATGAAACTCCAGCTGAAACCTTACTACTGCCTGCCAACTTAGCAGAATGATTAGTTGCCATGTCCTCAGTACAAAACTTGCATTAGCATATCACAGAATGACACTTCTCCTGAACGGTTTGGCATTGTGCTGCTTAGTCAAAAACAGTGTGTACTCATTCAAATCCTTCTTTTCTATGTTAACTGTAACACTTTGCTTTGTTAATTCTTAGCAATGAAGCTTTGTTCTGCCATTTTGCTGCAATGTCTTCTTGATATCCATCATTAAATCATCCTGACACAGAACAGTTGTTTTCTCCTTATCTTCACCACGCACTGCGATGTATCACACACAAGGGAAGAATGTTTGCTACAGAATCATTTTACTTTCCATGTAACTTTAACAAAATAATGAGTAAAGTTATAGGAATTATGCAGTCAAATATATCCTATACCAGGGAGAATGACGACAGACCATGAAGCAAAATCCTCCCCAAAACAGTAAGCTTTCCAAATTCATGAAGATAGCTAACCAGAACAATGAAACGGGTGAATTAATACAAAATGTTATCAGAGACAACAACTTTTTTGTCTTACAAGCTTAATTGCTCATGTGTAAAGTTAAAACACGTTGAATTAAAACAAATAACTGAGAAAAAGGAGAGGGAGACTAACTGTTGAAACATGGACACATACCTCTAAGAGGTTTTCAGGCTAAGGAATGTGATATCAGGATATCCATAAAATGATATGGGGAAGGAGAACTGTAACAAAATGGAAGTGTCTTAGCCAGGGCAAGAGATAATTAACCCCACTGACAAGGTACCAGTGAGAAGTTAAGATGGCAGCAAGAAGTTAAAAAAAAAGATAGAGAAAGGCAAAGGTGAAGCTGACACCATGTCAGCTTCAACCAAAATGAAATAAATTATATGAGGCAGAGGAAGAATCCAGTATAGCATTAATCCTTGATGACACCAGTACATGCAATATAACAACAAGAAAAAAACACCTCACTGTTGCCATGAGTCCGTAAGAAGGACTCTGAGCCAAGTTTTGTAGGAGATAAGATAATGGGTAGGTACTTTAATGAGCAACCCTGCTCATCCAGGAATACATTACCGTGTGCTCCAGCAAGCTTTGATTCTACAGTTTTTATACTATAATCTATCCAATCACTACAGTCCACATGTCCAGTTCCACCTCTGTCCCTTCTCAGGTTCCACCCCCTGTTGAATTGGGTCTGGGGTCGCCAAGACCCTCCGTCTTCCTCTTCCTCCTCTTCTTCAGCACATAAAGGTCTTTTGGACATTCTCCAGGGCTCCAGGTCACTCTGCTCCGTGTTTATGTTAGCTTCTAATCTGGTACCTTGAGAAAGAGACTAAATAGCTGGCAGATCTTAGCAGCCTGTTCTTGGAGCAGGGGTGAGAGACAGGCAGGACCTTATACTGTAAGCTGCTAAATATTAACCCACTACAAACTACTGCGTTTCTACTGTGTTTCTAAAATCTACAAAATGTGAAAAATCAAAAACTAAAGACCCCTTGGCATCATCACCAAAACCAGGTTCTCCCCAATGCACAGTATGGAACAATGATCTACTAACAAAGAGCATGCCAGACATCCTGAAGAATCCAGCCTTAATGTGAAGACTACATCATAATTATCAATATCATTTAGTCCAACTATGCAGCAAATGTCAAAGCAATCATTACACAGTAAATTGCCAGGGAGTATTCTTTATCTTCCAAAGAAGAGACCTAGAAATGCCATCAAGACATGAAGGCTGTATTTATGGAACTTTTCTTTTCCTAGCTATGTTTTTCCTCTTTTTAATATGTCTTTGTTTATAAATTATATCCACTTATGCATTCTACTAATTAAATTTTCTCAGAAAAGAATATATGCTTTTATTTGACAGAAGAGAAACAAAGAAAGCAGGAGAAATATTTTCCTTCTTATAACTTGGCTTTTGACACAGTGAATAAAAGCAATGACTGCAGTTTAGTAGTCTATAGGCTTAATATTCTAGAGAACTAAACAAGTTACTGCAGTCTTAAAAGGAATCAGTTTCTGTAGGATGTCCTCCAGAAATGCATTTACATGAACCTTAGATGTTTACTGCAGATATGTGGATAAGGAATAGATGTGCTCACAGACAATACAAATATGAGGAATTTGAACAATTAATTTGTCCAAGGACCTCTGTATTAGAAATATTTCACAGGTTTCTTTTCATCACATTCCCATTTTAGTGTCAAAGAAAAGGCACAAAGAAGAAGGTGAGAGGTTCAAGTCTATACAATTATCAAAATTCAAGAATACTTAGCTCCACCTACCTTTCTTCAAATTATATTTTTGAGTTTAATTGATCCTCCAAAAGCCTAGCTGTACAAAAGTGAAACTAACTGTAATGACTTAAACTGGAATGTCAACACTTGTGCAACTAAAGTTGCTCAAGTTTAAGTCAAATCCACAGCTAAAGTAGATTTGCAAACAGCAGTGACAACTAGTGTTGATTTTCATAACCTCCAAGTGCCTAAAAATCTTCATTATTTTCTCCTGTGTAGGGTTTTCAGAACTCACGAGTTCTTTTACATCAGCTCCAGACTGAACTGCAGAAAACTTCAACCAAAGCTCTGTTTAAAATTACAGCTCCTTTACAATGCAGTTCTCCAGATTCTGACTAGTACAAATTCCTACAGGAATAGATCATCTGCTCAGACCAAAGAACTGCCCATACCAAAGAACTCACTTCCTCCATTGCCTTGGAGCTTGTCTGCAGCCACCATGCACTTTTCTGTTCATCTCTATTGTGCCTTCATTTTCCTTCCATTTCTTTTCACCTGAATCTTTTTCCTCCTACCCATTTTTGGTCTAATTTATCCTACTAAATGTGTGTATGCACTAAATCAATGGTAAAACAGTGCAGAGAAAAAAAAAAGGTGCATAAATTTGTGGTTTGCGATTCAGTCCAAGTAGTGAAAAGTATTGCCCTTTGCATTGTGTTAATTGCATTTATCTGTTTACCCATACTTGCTTTTAGATATACAGCTGCTTTTCCTGCTTGTGGCAACAAGATATTGGCAGCCAATGCTCCACATGCATTCCGGACCAAACCAAGTAATAAATATAAATGAGTCTGATATAACATTTTCCTACCTAATTCTCCAGTTGTGCCTATGTGAGCTGCTCCCGCAGCTTGTCACACTAGAAGAATGCAAAAATTATTGGGTATTGGTCTCTTTGGAATTAGTTTGAGGTCTGTATTTATCAAGAATAAAGAACATATATGCAAGTAACCAGCAAAAGACAAATTTTTATCCCAACAATAAATAATTCAAGAAGGAATGAACAATATTATTGCTTTTTATTATATTTTGGGAATTGAGACTTTAAAAATCTCGAAGACAAATTTGCAAAACTTGACATGGATTAACTTTTTTTAAAAAGAAAGAATAAAAAGATGTGGGTTTTTTCAGGATCATCTATTTTTTTCCCAGATCATGAGTTTAAAGACGTGCCATCATAGAAACATAAAATCAGAGAATGGCTGAGGTTGGAAGGGATCTCTAGAGGTCAAGCTGCTTTCCAACTGGTCACTCAAGGGTACCCAAGGGCTGTGCCACCCCAGTGCAGGATGTTGCACTTCCCATGTTTTTAACTTTATGAGGTTTCTGTCAGCCCATTTATCTAACCTGACCAGGTCCCCCGGGACAGCAGCACAACACTCTGATATATTAGTTGCTCCTCCCTGTGTCATCAGTATGCATGGTGAGGGTACATTATATCCCATCATGATCATCAGTGAAAATGTTCACCAGGAATTGCTAATCACTGGCCTCCAACTAGATGTAGCACCTCTGATCACTACCCTCTAGGCACAGCAGTTTTCAACCAGCCTGCTGTCTGTTCATCCGGTCCTTACTTCATCAGCTTATCTATAAGGAAGCCCTCTCCGTGTCCACTAGTACACATATTGATTTTGATTTTAAAAAAATCAACAGATGTGTTTTAACACCAGAATTATTTTTTCAAAGGGAAATAGAAGTGTCAGAGTTCTTAATTTTAATTATCACCTTTTACATGATACTAATTGACAGCACCTTAAGAGACAACCCTACATGCTCTATTTATGCCTCTGAATTACAGGTTTGGCTTTGATGGAATGAATGTGTTTGAGCATTATTGTCAGGCACTGTTTGAAAACGGTTTTGATGATTTTTTTTTTAATAAGAAATTAAAGATACGATGTTTCTGTTTTATCCTTTCTTGCTTCAGCTACACCTGAAGGCTTTCCTACAATTGTGTGCCCTCCAGGACAAGAGCAACAAAAAACTTCATAAGATTGCATTTCAGGAGACTGCTTCTCACTGGCCCCGATAAGATCTACCTGTTATGATGCTGTTACTAAAATTAGAGAGATGCATCTGCCGAACTTAACATGCAAACAAGTCCACATACAAAGTCAAGAGTACGGATTTTTATTTAACAGTAAATGTGAGGTAGAGAGACATAGAAAGAAATGGGGAAATTATCCTGGGATAATCAGACAATGGTACCACCTTTATCTTATCTGAATTTCTGGGCATATTCAGGGAGGGGTGGGTTGCAGTGAGCAGTTGCTTCCTTGCACAATTTGCTACAGTGGACAAAAGTATTTAAGTGATTTTAACAATATTTAAGCCATTAACCATTTCAGTCTCTCACACTAACTTACTGAAGTGAGAATGCAGGAGGATGGAGAAAAGTAAAAACAATTCGTTTTTACCCAAACCTTAGTTTAAGTTATTGACCCATTTAAGCCAGAGATTTAATAGTAACCTCAGTGGAGCAAAACCCGATGCCTCAAAACAGTAATTTGCATCAAACAAGTTAATACTGCTAAAGACAAGTCATTATCACTCATTAAATTCTCCTAAAACCAAACTCTATCTTCTTTTCTGTCTCAGTGTTTACTGACCAGTTTGCCTGGGGCTTCCTACAAAGTACTGTGGCTTACATTTCACCAAATGTTTTGTCAGCTGCAAAAGAGTTTTTAAGTATTCTTTTAATTACAATTGGGACTGACAAGTAAGGTAAGTCCTTGCACTTGCAAATACTTGAAATGTTTCAAAATTTTCTTAAAATTCAGTGTGTTTTATTCAATTTATCAGATACAGAGGTTGAACTGAAGTAATTCATTATGTATATGGAGAAGAATTCTTTTTCTAATTACTTTCTAAAACATATAAGTATGTTTATGCTTTGATATTTAGTTTAGCTGCATTTCATTTAACCATAGGTCAAAGGAAAAGTCAAAAAATTCAATTTAATCAGTGCCAAACAGAAGCTATGTAGAGTTTTGCAATTCTCAGACATTTTTTCTCTTGAACTATTTCACTTCATTTGTGCAGGATTTACACTTATTTTGATCTATCCAGAAGTACAACAGGAGTGAAGTGCCTTCCATGCAGTGAATGTCTTCTAGCTGCACTCATGCACAACAAACAAGGACTCATGGTTCCTGGTATCACTGGAGTTATCTATTGCACAACACCTTTCACATGTTCACCAAACCCCACATTCCTGATCTCAATTTGCCATGGTCAACAGTAATGTTTGAGGAAAATAAAGGGAGAAAGACATCTGCCATAAACCATTTTAAGCATGAGAATAGATGCCTTCTATAAGAAAAAGTTTTTAGTTGGATTCTACTATTCCATAACAATGTCTCCTCTCTGTGACTAAAAGATATTATAAAGAGGTCAAGGACAAGGAACTTGGGAAAGCTTGTAACATCTGGTATTTATTTTGGTATCAGTGAGTGATATGAGTGGCATCAGTCACTCCTCGCACTGTGATGGCTGCAAGTGACATGCAAGTAAATACATCCTTCAGCAACCTCAGTCCAAACATCAGAATTTGTCCCAAGATACAAGCTATCCATTCACTACAGATAAAGCAGAATATAAACATACCTGCTAATCACAAATTCAATCCCAGATTCTGTCACAAGGCTAACAATTAACATTGCATTTCAAAAACTATTGAGCTCATTGATGTCCAAGAATTAAACCTTAGAATTAGAATTCAGTGCCTAACATGCCATCAGCGCTTACACACAAGTCATATCTGCACAGCTTGCATGTATTCAAGACAGCATGTAGGTACTTTGAGCAAGCTCAGTAGTATTCCTCAGTGTGGACAGATGAATACTGTTATGACTAGAGATTTTCTGAGTGTTTAATGACTATAGGTTGCTTGTTAGAAATTGATTGCTAGTAAAACCTGGTATCTCTCCTATTGTCAGAAACTTAAATCTAGGCTGCACAGTACACAAATAAGTGCACTGCAGGAATCAGTCCTGAATTGGTATAAATCCTGACTTCAGAAAGCCTAATATACCCTTTCATCTCTACCATCTACCATTCTTTGGTGTGGCCTTCATTGTTTCTGTGATAAGTGCGAGTGATCATTATGACCATGTTTTCATGAGTTTGATCTCTGATGTTAGCTTTAATAATTCCCTGAATCTGCTCATAACTTTAAGTACATGCTATCTCTATGCTGCAAGCTGTCTTTCCCTAAGAATTTCTGGTGATTTTTTGGGTTCTTTTGAAAAAAAGAAGGCAAGAGCATTCAGACAACCACCTCCCCCAAGATGAGTTACTTCTAACTTTGTTAGACCTACATGACCATTGTATAAAACTGCCACAAGCCACTGCATCCTCTCCAGGCTGAGAGAACTTATGGAAGACACTGAGACTGAAAGCAGTCTCTGATTAAATTTAATTTCAATTATTAACATTTTTAAATCCACAATACATATTAATTAATAAAAATATTTAAACAATGTTATTTTAACTAAGATCTAACTTTACCTATCACACTACTTGATTTGATCCCACATATTGACATTAGAGTGCAACAAATTGTTCACCCAATAATGTGGCAGAATAGGGGGACGTTCATGGAAGAATCGTTTTCAAGCATTATTCAAAATTCCTGAGGGAATCACTTGTAATTTGTTCTTAAGTGTAAAGATTTCTTATAGTTAGATCACTAATACTTATCCAATGCTCATCAATCAGAATTTAAAATCAGTAACAGAATAAGCACAATTAGCATACATGTTCAAGCTGAAAAGAGTTATTAGAGTGGATTAGAAAATTTGAAGAAACACTTTTTACAGCTTTGAATGTAAGTTAGTAGGAAAAAGCAGGGCTGTTGTCCCAGTAAAGTGGACAGTAGTCTTGACACTGAGTTAAAGGACAGTAGAATCATGCCCCAGCTAGAGAGATGTCAACAGTCAAGTTCAGAATTCATGAACGAATATGAACTTAGCAATAAAAGTTTATACCTTCAACCATAAGAAAATGAACCATAATGTGGTTTTTTAATTTTTCTTACAACTATTTCAGGAAAATGATTTGTCTTAATTCTGATATATTTTGTGTTAGGTATTGTGCATCAGATACTCCAAGTGCATTTTAATAGTCTAAATCAAAAATCAGAGAGTGCCTTCTCTTCAACTTAGGTTGTAACAGAACAATGGCAGGGCAGATGTTTTTAGGGCCTGTAGGTGCTACTATAAAGTCAATTAATAAATGAAGTGATAATTATGTTTAATAAGTCCATCATGTGAGGTCAAAAATGAGTATTTGGTTTGGGTTTTGTTTTACGATAATAAGTATCCTGCTACTTTTTAATGCTCTAGCAATTATATTATCATGAAATGATAAATGATAATTTATTATTTGTACTGCTGTATGTAACCTATTAATCAATAAGCGCTTCTATCCTCCAATATATGAAGAAGGAGAGGAACAGTAGGTTGGTCAAACCCTGTCAAATAGCCCATCAAAAAAGAGCCTTATTTTGTGTGCTTAGGCATAAGCATGAAAGTAGCCCCACTCTAAATGGGACAGTGACCACGCATCATACAATAGCATCACCCTGCAGCTACGGCAAGGAGCCAGCAGGCTTTGATAGGGAAACCAAGAACTTGGTGTTTTGCTCTGCATATCCACAGAAACTCTGTTTTCATGTGTGCATATATGTGCATATATAGTCCTATCTAATCAGACATCAAACACTGTGTATGTATTTTGTATGAGACAATGTAAGAGCTTGCCCTGACTTCTCCTTTATTTCCACAAATAGTAACAGAGGAATATATTTGTGCAGACTGTAGCATCCTTCTTTCCTCATTTAAACTTGGAAAATTCTGATTAGGACATCCTAGGGTGTACAAGAGATTGATGTAATGCCCCTATTTCTAGCAATGAATCAACTTTTCTGTGTGATACATGTACCTATTAATTATGTAGTGCTCCCATTTTACAAAATCTGTTTGCAGACTCCATCTGGAATACCAATTAATTATACAGTACATATTATAGGCTTTATTTCTGTCCAGCCTACATTCAGCTAGTCCCTGTTATTCACTATGGTTATGTTTATATGTCATTTATACTGTTTAACCCTTCGGTCTTCCCACATTGTATTGTGATCCCCTAAGACTCAGCTACAGGATCCCTAACCAGGGTTCCTGAAAGTACTGAAGGTCAGCACCTGACTAATACCTGAGCTTGAAACTCAGACTAAAGGAGCGGTACTCCGCAGTCCAGAATACATGTGAGAGGGATGGTAAGACTTATGCCTCACACAGAGACAAAAGAAAGTCTCACTATGCTCACCAGGCCAAACCCAGAGCTCAGAATTAGATTAAATATGCCACATAAAAATACTCTACGCAGATAATTATGCCACCTTCCAGGTGTAATGAGTGTAATCGTGTCTGATATTATATGTTCCTAGTTTGAAATCCCAAGGCTACATTTCACGTAATTTATCCTATAGCAATTGATATTTTAACAAGACACTTGCTATTTGCATTACAATTTGCACTTTTTAAATATGTTATTCTCTGTTCAAAATGGAAGGGGGAAATGCAGCTTTTAGTGGTGAGTAAGACACTTCACAACTGTTGTTATGGGTTTTGACCACTACCTAGACAAGCAGGCTGCCCTTGGCCCATTAACAGAAAAAAAAAAAGGTGTAATTAAGTGATTCAAACCCACAAAAGATGAATGAAAGAAACAAAGATTGCTTCTGTTGTCCCAGTTCCTATTTTGTCCAAATTATCCATACATCTAAAAATATATTTTGATTCAGATAAGATAGAAAATTAAAATGTCTCAGTTCCCCATGGAATTTCTTAAAGAAAAGCAAAAGACAAAATGGAAATAAAAAACATTCTGGTTGCTGAGATCTTGCTGCCCTCGTTCTTCAGGAAAACTGATATTTGAGATGGGGAAGAAAGTCAGCTGTTAACAAGGTTAAGGAATTTCATCAGAAGCAACAGAGTCTGGGTATTCAGTTAACAAGGAGCAGGAATGCCACTTCAGGTGATTTTAGGTAACACATATAACATGTAAGAAATTAGAGCCAGAGTTAGCTTTTCTGCACTATGTAATGTGACCATAGAAAGAGTCATTGTGGTGTTTTAGTCATTCTCCCATTAGTTCACAGATTTCATGTCACATATAGAGCACTGAACAGCCTTAATGTCACATGGGACACATAGATTTCCCCATAATATTTGTACATCGGTGGACAAAATTAATTGAGTTGCATCTCATCCTATGAAAAAGAAAATAGAATGTTGTACTGTCAGTTAAATGACTACTGTAATTTACATGAATGATGTCTTAGAGGTGTCATCCTTTAAGAGCTATTCTTTATTACAAGACATGTTACTGAGAAACCTCTGACATACTGTGGCTTGTCCTAAACTTTTTTTTTGAGTAGTTTTCATGGAAGCTATGTAGTTCTTTTTTCCACCTCAGTTTCCATTTTTTTACCTATTCTTTGCTTTCCAACTTAGCCTTTAGTACAAGTTACATCTTACTACTTCTGGGATCAGAATGTCTTTCTGTTCCATTTATACATCTAGAATATTTACAATTGCACTCTCAGAGATCTATAGACAGGTTCTCCGAGCACTTATCCCTTGACTAGTTTTTAAGACTATCTAAATTGGAATCAGGTCTCCAGCTAAGTCTATGTCATAAGGTTATAAAGAATCACTGAATGAGCTAAAATTCAGTGTCCCAGTTCTTCACTTCATAGGATCTGCAAGCAGTTAACTTATGAAGACTTGTTTCATTGTGTTTCTATCGAGAACGTGTTTAATATCCATAAGGAGATAATCAAATTCTTTGTGAAAACAGAGTGAAAACTATTAGTTCTTTCCTCCTCTTTGAGTGAATTATTAGGTCAAAATTAAGCACTTCTGGCCAAGACCAACATTCCCTTCTCCCCTTCACTTCAGACATTATTTTTATTTTCTAAGGTCATTTCTAGCAGCTTCTTCACAACCTGTGGGCATGAATGTGAAACATTCATTGGTCAATTTTTAGTCTAAATAGGATGGGTTATCAGAAGCTTGTGCTTTTCTACACTATGCCCTAAACATTAAAAGCCTTCCAGGGAGTGATCTTTTAAACATTTAATTGCGCAATCAAGTTTTATAGAGTTGCTCACATGCTTGAAATTAAGCACCTACTTCAGTATCATTCTGAACTAGACTCTAACTCTTCTTTATTGCCAACAGTTACTGAAGCTCCATTTTTTCTTTTAATTTTACCTAGCCTGTCAGACAAATATACCCATAAAACCCGATCTGTTATTGTCACTCATATGTACAATAACCCCCAGCTGACAACACCTGAGCCTGAAGTAGATAATAAATAAAAAAGCTTATACCAGCCAGGGATAAAACAAGACAGTTATAGCAATTAATTTGGGTTTGAAACATTTTAAATAATTTTAGATTTTAAAAAATATAATCTTATTCTCTAATAAGAAAAAAGTAAATTAACATTGCCTTAGAGATACCTCTCGAGCTATCAAACAAATCTCTGACAACATGAAACATAACCCTACAAAGATGCTCTGTAAACAAGATACAATGTTTGATGACAACATTCTCCAAATTTGTGCAAATCTGATACGAAACTTTAATTTGTATGAAGGCATGATCTTGCAAATCTGTGCAAATAGCCAATTTCTATTAAATTTCTTGGAGTTGATGAGTGCATGGCACCTGAATTTTGAAGGATGCAGCCACTGTCTCTTAGACCATCTTATAACTGTCCATCATACAAAATCACGTATCTAAAAAATCAGTGGGTCTTTAAATTCAACTTTGCATTTTGCAAAAAATTCAGGTACGATATTTAAGGCTATCTCTTGTCAGATGTAAGCCAGTCCACCTTTATATCCTCCCACTTTGCACGTCTCCAGGCTTTTATCAAAGTTAATAGGCTGATACCTTTCAAAACATGTAAATTCATACCTGTCAAAATACATGGAGTCACACCACCACCTCTTTCCACACTCCATCTGCTGCATTTGTTACTTCTGACTGCACTTTCTGCCATGCCACCTCCCACTTGGGCCTATTTGCCTGTAAGATCAAAAATGTTCACAACTGGGATCAGCTCAGAAACTAGGAATGATTCTGGCATACTTTCTCATTCTAACTTTGCCTGTATTTCTGATATTACTTGAGAGGTACTTTGCCATCAGGATACTTTCTTCTGTTGTAGAACACAAAATCTTATTCATGTTAATACACTAGACTGTCTGCAGAGTTAAGTGATGGTTCATTAATAAACACACAGAGAGTCAAAAATAGGAGACCAGACAGATCCCCAGGTAGCTGAGGACAGCACTCACACCTGGCCTCCTGCTCTTCTCAGTGGAAGCATACAGACATCAGCAAGCAGAGAATCTATTTCATGGTTCCATCATGAATCATTCAAACTGATCCAAGTTTTGCCATGTGGGTAGTCTTTCCACTATTTTTAATATCACTGCATTGAAGTGATACCAGTAAAACTGAACAACATGCAATGTAGACTCTTCAAACAGTTACCATGACAATACTCATTAGATGTTCTATACCAAAACAAAATGCTTCAGGTTACTTTGAAAATGTGAAAAAGCTTGAACTTGTTCAGTTTTGCCCTAATTCTGTCACTGCAAGTATGACACAAAATGAGCAGTACTTTGATATTTATTTTTTTTCAGTCAACTTTTTACAGCAATATTTTCCCAAAATAAAATGATTTGCTTATACCTCACATTAAAAAAAGAGATGCAGGGAAATGAGGATATATCATGAGGGACACACAAGCAGAGTCAAAATAGCATTTAAAAAGAGGGAAGAAGAAGAAAGAGCACAGTGGTAGTTGAGAGAAAATAAGCATTTTATTTCACAGTGATGTAAGGAAAATAGAAAATCCTCTGTAAAGGCAAGATATCCTTTCAGTTATGTTTATGAAAGAGGAATTTAAATGGGAACAGACTCAAAGAAGCACCATCACAATGATTATGAGAATGGAGAATTTTTAAGAACACTTAATGTGTCTTATGAAACAAGTTAAATTACTTTCATCTGCTTATTCTAGAAAAGGAATATGATAAACTTTTATAAAGGCATTAAGAGCAGTATTTGAGAGGGGAGACAATCAACTGTCTATTAATTGGCCAAGAACATATTTGCACAGAAAAATAGAAGTTTTCTTGTCACATGCAGGGCTAATTACCCTATGATCCTATGATCTTTTCCAAAGGAAAAGTACAACTTTTAAAGCTAAGTGCAGAAAGGCAGAGATATTCCACCTCATACAGCTGCACTGAACCTATGCTTCTCTCTGTCACAGGATGCTGGCTACGCAGCTGTGCAGCCACACAAGCGGTCTTCATTCTCACTCATTTGGATCAGAGGTGAGTCTGTTTCTGTCTGATTCATAAGGTCTTGCTTGACAGGTAGGAGTTATAGCAGAGAGTCTTTAGGAAAGTCTTGTTTAAGGAAATCTATAGAAGCTCTGCTAAGCTACGTGAGGATGCAGCAGCTTCCCCAGCATTTTTCTAATAATCGTTTTGTTTGAGGCATGAAGCTGTTCAGTGAATGATTGCCACTGGTACTGTTTTGCTAGAGAGCAGAAGTGACAGGTGATCCTAAGTCTGTTCTCACCAAATGAAATTCTTACATGACTCTGAATCTGATCGCAGAGCACCAGCAATGAAGGAAACCAGTGACTGATCACAGGGACATTTTCAAGTTGGGAGGAGGTCAGGCAGTTTCTCTCTGTGTCTGGCGAAAACTCAAGGTATCATGGCTGCATCTGACCAAGCAGAGTCAGCTTCTCCTTCGCTGATTGACTGAACAGCTCAGGACACATCCTCTGCCATAAAGAGAAGGTATTATCCCCATAGGAATACCTACAGCTGTGCCCATGCATTGCTTGGAGAGGAATAGCTGGTATGGGCCAAAGCCAGGACGGGGAAAGTGTGAAAGATTAGAGTACAGCACATGCCCTTGAGCTGTACAGCTGCCACATACAGGTTTGGCTGGAGAAAACAGTTTGCCCTGTGACTTGTGACCCATTACATCTCTGCGACAACACTGTCCTGTTTGTCCCTGTAACGGAAAGTAGTGCACAATTCTAATGATAATGCACTCAGGTGAATAAAATTCAGCTGACACCACTTCCACTTAGTTATATTGTTTCTGAAGTGCTAGCAAGACTAAAAAACTAGTAAAAGTTATTTGTAACACTAGCAGGCACGTTTATGAACACAGAGGGTGAACAGATGTGCTGAGTATGGAGGTGCTATTGTATTTAAGAGCACAGCTAAATATGCTTAAATATTGTCCATCATCCAGTCAGCAACTATATGAGTGAGATCAGCACAGGCAATTTTTCTACAAAGGCAATCTTTAATGTACTGTTGGGTGAATAATACTTTTTTTAAGCTATTCTCAGAACATAACAATGTTTCTTATTTACAAATAACACAGCTGGTCACTGCTTTAATCTACACCTTTCATTCATTATGGATAGGCCACAACATACGGTGATAGGTCTCGCAGTCTGGGGATCTATTAATCTGCGATGAGTTGAGAGGTGATTTATCTGTGAGATAGAGGAGTCTCCTGGGCTCCCTGAGAGTGACAGTGCTATCACGAACTTACTATTATTCCCCCACAGTTGTCCACAGCCAAGCCTGCACCTCTCCAGCCAGCAATACAATCTCCAGCCACAATCTGGACAAAAATTGGTGGTGTGTTTGAGGAACAGAAAAAAATCCCAGGCTCCATGTCAAAAGTCAGCAGCAGCAGCTTGCCTATACAGGACACACATGCAGAAGCTCACACCACAAGGATTTTGCACTGTAACATATTATACCGTTTCCTGAACTGTTGCTATTGTCAAGGTGCAGAACAAATGTCCTCCAGTGTTGCATGCCCTCAGTGTCCTCAGGCTGCCACAGCCCCATTGCAGCAGCACAGACTCAGAGCAGCCAGTTCTGCCAGCACAGGCCCCAGGACATCCTGAAAATTGGCAGGTTTTAGACCATTTCTCTGTTTGTTTGTTTTTTTCCAGTTCGGTGTATGAATGCCAAACAGCCACCTTCTCAGCTCGACACACACCCAACACTAAATTCCTACCTACCATCTTTACTGATGGAGAAGAAAATTCTGTGCATGAGTTGCTCTAGATATACATAACTAAGAGAGATGGACTTGCCCCAAATTACACAGATAGTTTTTATTTTGGTAATTTATGGCTATGTCAGTTAACCTTCCTGCCATCTGCAACTGGAGCTGAAAGTACTGTCCTGGCAATTTCAGAACCCTTCATGCCAGAAGTTTCTTTTATTTGAAATGGGGAATAAGCGTTGCTCCACAATACAGCAGTCAGTCATTTGACTGAGTGTCAGAAGCAGCTGTTTATAGAACAGCTTACTCTGCAGACACCTCCTGATTTTACTTTAATTCTCCTAGAGCACTTCAACTGTAATGAAAATAATAGTGGATATCTGCCATGGAAAGATTTGAAACACATAATAAGATATTTAATCACTGGAAGGAAGGGTATATTTTTCATTTTTCATTAAGATAAATATTCCTTCAGTTCTGCTTGTATGCAACAGTTTTCCTTCAGTTCATAAAAACTACCTCCATCCTGAGGATTAAAGAATGTCCTGCATCATTACGGATCTGATTTTTCCTGACTGTTCAGCTCTTCTTGAAAACCAGATCCTTCGGTTACGTGCAATTTAAGTGAAAGCCAGTGAGGGAATCAGGTGGCTGTGCACTGCTGCTCTCTTGTGGTCTAAAATGGGGTTTCCGAGAGGGCCGGGAAGCCAACAGAGTCGGGTTCAGGAGGAGAAGGGTCTTCTGGGTGGCAAAGGATGCTGTATATGGGGCATCATGAGCCCGCCAAAGAAAGAGACAGGAGGATAACAGAGCAGGGAGGATGGACTCTCTCCCGCACTCCGAAAACAGCAGGCAGAGAGCAGAGCACCCTGCGGTCCAGAGCAGGGGTAGGGGCTGGGTGACTCACCACCTCAAAGTAAACCCCCTACCCCAACCCCGTCATCCAACTACAGATCTTCTAAGGAGGTTTTCCAACAGCCAGCTCAGCAAAACTGCACCCAGCATTGCTCTGCTCTAGGCAGGACTGGCACTGAGGCACAGCTGGATTGATAATCTCCCTTGTGCATATATTTGTGTACCTGCTACAATGAATTCAATATCCAGTGTTTTGTAGGAAACAGATACGATTGCTCTGTATAAATTAATAAACACAATTGACTACTGGATTGCTTTGAGATGTGGAGGTTAGAGTTAGGGCTACAGGCTGGAAGGAGGTGAACAGTAGAGTGAATTATCATTTTGTACCTTATGTTCTCAGTAAGATAAGTGAGACAAGGGAGGAGAAATAGGGCATGTGAAGCTCCTGAGTGGAGTTCTAATAGGAACTAAACAGCATAGATAAATCTGTATCAAAGAGGTAAGGCTGTAATGGACTCCTATATTTTATGTTGTACTCTGCCTTTAAATTGGACCATACATTTCAGGAAGGACTACAAGACATTAGGACTAAATATAAATGAGAGGAAAACTAAGGAATTTGTTACTAAGAGGAACAAGATATATCCAAGTGGACTTTAAACATTCAGCCAGCCACAGACTCTGGATAACCACAGCAAGACTGCAGAACAACAAGCATTTACAAAATGGAGAAAAAAAAAAGGCAGTCACCACAATCCCAGAGGAGAAAATCTATATTTTGGAAACGAACATCAGCTTCAAATTTACATTTAAAGAGTTTGCAAGTTTCTGGGACTATGGGCAGGAGACTACAGGACAATGCAAAATACTGGCATTTGGAAGCAAGGAGAGGGAGGCAGTTAAAATTCTTCAAATGGCACAACAAGACTGAGAAAGTCCTCACTCTGAATTGCAGATTTTCTTTCTAAAGAGATTTCTTTTCAGTGATACTGTGTGTTACTGTAAGTTTGTAAATGCTCTTGCATTCACCTTCCGGTTTGTCTACTTCCTAACTCATGGCTAGTTCAGGAGAGAAATGAAAATAGACTGACTACCTGGACACATAGCAGCTTGCACCCTCTACATTTTAGGAACAAGAGATTAGAGCAAAAGAGAATGTGTCCATCTTCCTTGGGACCACTCACAGAGCAACCAGCATTAGTACACGAAGCTTGTTGCTACATGAACCTAATCCACCAACTCCAAATGTAGAGGGAATGGTGTCTTCATGTGTCTCTAATTCACAGTACCACCCACACATTCTATGCAGGTGGTGGCCATCAGTCTTGCCTTGTAGGTAAGGACAAGATATATGTTAAATTACCCAGGTTTTGTTAAGTACCTTGAACTGGAATCAGAATATTAAATAACAAGACAGAAAACTAACAAAGATAATGTGTCTACTGCATTGAAAACCACATAAACTCAGACCTAGATTCACCCTAGCAATATGTCAGAAACAACTGAGGATCCTCCACAGTCTATAGGCTGGGGAGAAGGAGGAGTCTCCAAGAACTATCAGACACCTCTGTGCCGACACACTAGAGTCTGCCCCAATCCTTGTGGGACCTGGGTCTTCTCAGAACTAGTTCTAATCAGAACTAGCTTCTGCAGACACCTACCTTCAATTAATGCTGAGCATTATTACTGCTAAATGTAAAGGCTTGGCCCAAGATGACAGACATTTCCTCATGTTCTTTCTTCACTGGAAAAAAAATTAGTTTAAAAACAGAAATCCAAAATATACTTTAATAATGGCAAGAGCTGAGGAATTTTCAACGTACAATAGCAGATCTAAGTGAGGTCTCGCTATCTGGCTGTGTGTTTCAGACCACATTCCTGTTGATTACTTTGGGATTATAGAAGCCAATGCAGAAATTCTCAAAAGAAGGAGAAAGGCGGCATTTGCCATGAAAAGCAATAAAATCATTTTGACAAGCACAGCAGCAAGCTAACCCTGTCAAACCCATGCATCCATCATGCTACCACACACATCAAGATAGACTGCTCAAAAAATGCTACTGTTTAAAAAAAAAGCAAACCATAAATACCCCTCCCCAACA
>VWZD01003511.1:0-25977 GCA_013396695.1 Sakesphorus luctuosus | reverse complement strand
AAAAAATTGTAAGTAGTAAGTAAAGTGGGTTTATTCCATTTTAAATGCATAAAAATGTAAAAATATTTCAAGTGTAGGCCTGAAAGAAGAAGAAACTCCCAAATTTTAACAACAGACTTATCCTTGAATAGATGCATTAAAATAGTAAAAAGCCTTCATTGGAGCAAGAGTAGACAAAAAGCTCTTGATTATTGTTTAGTACCATACAATAATACAATCATACTATTGGACTCCCTTCTCTCTCCAAAAAGCAACTGTTAACAGAAAAGAAAACACAAAGGGAAAACTAACAACTTCTTCACAAAACCAGATTACTCACACTTCATGAATTTACCAAAAGGAGCCTGACCATTTTCAATTAGCAAGGGTGGTAAGTTTCATTGCAGAGAATAAAGAACAAAGGCAAATAAGACACTGCTGCTGGTGTAAGGGCTGAGAAACAACAGATGCATAGGGAACTTTATGAGATGGACCTGTGTCACCACCAATGCCTTTTTTACAGACATTTGAATACAAAGATTTGCAGGCTACCTTTTAATTTATAAAAATAGAAAATATTTCTGTTTTTTCAGCAAACATAATGAAAAAAATGTGTAAAATGTGTACCCCATTCTGGTCTATCACTAAGAATAAATTTTCTGACAGGCCATTCACTGATATGTATGGCATTATATTTCTATATGGTGGCCTTCTTATATAATATCACCAAACACTTCAAGGGAAAACTTTTCTTCTGAGAGATTTGTCCATTTTGAGTGGCATATGAATGACAGAGAAAAAAAAGGGACTGGCCAGTCCATATCTTTATTATTTAAACCGGTTTTAAGGTCTATTTTTAACTGCTAAAATTAAAGTGAATGAAGGTGGACAAAAGAGTAGGACAGATTAACTTTGCCTTTTTATTTCATAGAACGTGTATCTTCCTGGAAATCACTCATTACACTCTCACTGGCCAAAATATGTCCAAAGCCTGTTTCTCAAAAAGTGATTCTTAATTGCTTAATTGCTTTTCTTAATTTAAAGCCTAAATTTAGGCCTACTTAGCTAAACCCATAACACTAGGGTACAGTCTGAATCTGGATTGAGCACCTGCCAAGCATGCAGCTTTATTCAATATCTAAATCTATTTTAACTATTCATTACTTTTAAATGAGCAGAAGTTCTAATAAGAAGTATTACATGAAAATTACACTGCCTGAATAATAACTTCTGCACAAGTTAAAGACTTGGTTGAACAAACAAGGCCTATTACAGCTGCCTCCTGAGGGGAAAAACAGCCCAACAGCTTACATTTTCAGTGAGCTGTCCTGTCTCCTTTTTGACCATGATGGAATACATTGCTCCAAAACCAATCAATAGAAGACAGCCTCACAGAGGGACTACCTTCTAACATTTCACAGAACAGAAAGAGTGTCAGTGAGACTTTTTTACATATGTTCATGTGACAGAAATATAGAAGAAAGCTATATAGTAATCAGTTCTTCTCTTCTGTAAAGTAACCTCTTCCCATAGTGATTCCCAGTAACATGAATGAGTCTGAGATAAGAGTGGAGGGAACAGGCTTGAAACAGATTTGCATCAGTGTTTTACACTAGTTGCACTTTAACATTCATTTCAGCTGAGGCATTTTTGTGTACTTATCCAAGTCAGAAAGAATATAGAAACCCCACCATGTGAGGTGGAACCACAGCAAAATGAAGTCATATTTCTGAAAGGAAGATAAATCCCGTAACAGACACTAACTCAGCTGGTTCCAAATATTTTCAAATTAATGATGTACCTTTCATGTCTATTTGACAGAGGTGAATTGTTAGAAGACAAGTAGCTATATGAGAAAATGAAGAGCTAAATCCAGAACCAATTCACCCCTGACAGCCTTTGAAGGCTCTCAACACGATGTCTACAGGAACAGTTTGGTTTGGTATCATCTATCATGTAGCCTAATCAGTGTAATCTTCCCTGTGTATCAACTGCTCTATTAATTATTTACTCCTGGACATATAAATCCTTCTTAGCACTGCAGTAGTAGTACTTCTGATATGATATATAATTGTATAGTTTATAAAACTATAGTTGATGTTTTAAAACATCTTCTGCACATTTGGGAAAATATTGTACTTCAACACACAGTTTAGTAGATTGGATGTATGCAGAAACAATAAATCTGTCAGTGAAGCTGTACGCAATTCTCTCAATGGGTACATACAAACTCTACTTGCTTTATGGACATTCTCCAGGTAAAGAAATGCTGACATAACTATCTCATAACATTATACAGATATATTGCTTCATCAAAGGCAGCATTTCACTGCACAAATGATGACCTAGCTGACTGTAAGGCTGATATTTGAAAATCTTTAATTTTAAAAATTCCCTTTTTTTAATAATTTTCTGGGTTAATTAATTTTAAATCACACATTATGGTTTTTTTAGATGTTGGATCCCTTCTTTACCATCACTGCTGTCATAAGTTCAGTCACAAGCTCAGAAATCAGTGAAGAAGCCCAAGCACTTCCAAAAAACCCACAATTCTAAAGCAGTAAAGATCAGAAGTAAATATAACACAATTTTTTCATATTATGTTTATGGATTCCTCTCATAGTTATTTTTCATGGTTAAGAAAGAGAAAATCAGAGATATGACTCCAAACTTCTGGAACCAGACAGCAATCATATCAGTTGCTGTTAGACGTCCTCATAGCATTCATAAGGACCACTACTATCCATTCTGCAATGAATAGAACAGAATGAGAATGATACAATGAGAAAGGTATTTGCAAACTTCAACATATGCCCTAGAGACTGCATTCTTACTCTTGAACAAACATTAGCACACATGAGATCAGATTGGGCAAATATGTTCAGAAATAACGTGATGGATTTTTCCCTAGCGAATGCTCACTAAAGCTAAGAAAACTTACTTGTGCACAACAAAGAACACTCACTCTTCTTTACATATTACTTGTTTTTAGTAATCAGGCTATTCATCATTCATCTGCTCCCTAAAACGTTTCATGTGTTTAAATGAGAAGCAGTAACAATACTGCATGACTTCAGTGCCCAGTCACAAGATGAATAGTAAGAGAGTGCCTACCAGTGGGAACATTTTGGGAGTGATCCATGGGAGGAATGGCTTGAGGTATCTAGACTTTCAGCAAAAATCATAGCTAGCTTCTAAGTGTTAGCACTCCCATTTGGGTCAGTAGGAACCAACACTTTTAGCCACATGCAGACAGACTCTGCAAGCAGTATATATCTTGTTTAAATTAAAAAGGAATTGTTTATTGATAAAAACCAGCATAAATCTCTCCAGTATTTCTTTCCCATAGGATTTTGTATCTTTTCATAATGGCCTTCATTTTCTTCACAATGTCTGCCTCAACAACCTTACCTATGTCTGCACTTTTACATTTCATATCTTTCTGTAGATCTGGAGCTGTTTCTCCCTATAAGGCAATTTCCTCAGCAGTGTGAGCCAGGGATAACCATGGTCAGACCCATGCAAAGTAGAGCCAAGGATCCTTGGATATCACTGGTGCCAGTCTGGGCCAGGGGGGAGGTCACAGATGAGTTTACAGTGTAAACAGATTATGTAAGTGACTGCTTAAATGAAATAATAAGTTATTCTGTCAGGTGCAAATACAGTTGTGGTTCTTGTACTATTCAAAAAGAAGATTTTGCTTCTTGCTGGCAGCCAAACACTCTATCCTGCTTCAGAGACAGCACTCAGGTTGACCAGCTTCAGAGAACAACCTCTGCTGAGCCCTTCAAAAACAGTGCAGCCAAAGTGAACTTCACACTACAAGAATCTACCAGATACAGCATGAAAATTAAATACTCAGGGCTTCCAGACATGCAATTTCAAAGTACCACAATAATAGATACAGTATAATGTCCAAAAAGGCAGCTAAATGCCTCCCTGACATCCGATCCCATCAGATCACTGAAGCCAAGCAGGGTCAGTCTCAGTTAGTATTTGGATGGGAGGCCTCCTGGCAATGCCGGAGGCTGTAGATTCTAGTCCCAAGGACTTCACTGTCGCTGTCCAAGCTCGCTCGGCCATGGCAGATACACCTCAGGAGTTAAAGGGTGGGGCCAGTTCTGCACACGCTGTGCCTCATCTAAAAAATCCACTGCGCAAGCCGGAAGGGCACACCCACGTGGGGAGAGCCCTTCCCAAGTCTTCGTTCGCGAAGCCTGTCCATACATACATAATGTCCAAAGATGGATAAAACTTCATTCCTGCTTGGGGGGCCAGATCGGTACAGAGGCTGTACATCCACATAACCAGGGAGAGACAACAGTAGAAAGGGCTATGCTACTACCACCCCTCCAACTTCTCCCATTTTATACCTCTTCCTAATACAATACCAGATTTGTCCACAAGATGGTGGAAATTTTTCAAAGATATAAAGGGGTCTTGAGGTGCTTACCTTCCATTTGATGCCCATGAAAACTTGAGGCTTTACACTTTTTTGTATCTTTCAAGGTACCACTAAAAATACTTCTGATTCAATTATTATATCTGTGCAGGATAATAAAGTTAATTCTGCTTTGTGGTGGTAGCAATCTGTGTCCTGAATCACATTGCCTAAATGTTACATTAATAATCCTTTTGCCGTTTAATTTCTCTTGATGAACACTTCAGAAGTGGTGAATTTATTCCCCAAAGCGTTATAATGACTCTGAGCACACAAGAGAATACATTTGGGATTAGACTTTACATTTGGTTTAGTGCTTTCAGGCTCCTGGACATTCAAAACTAGATGTAAGAGTATTTATATGGTCCATTCAGTTTCTTATTTGTACAATCCATCCATGCTTTTAGCTTACAAGTGAAAAGGTGTAGGTTACAAGGATTTCCAAAATATAACTTAATTATGAAAAATTTAATCAAGAAATTATGTTTTCTTACAGCTTGAAGTAATTCCTAAAAATCTAATTAAAATCTCTTTAATTGGTGCTGGTAAAATTGCTCAAGCATCAAAGGAGACCCCCCTCTAGTAGAAATGATAAAATCATTTTACAATTTATATGCGCTATCACATCTGAGGAAAATGTGGCCATTTGACACTTTCTAAAGATTCTTCTCAAAAACGTTTGAAGAAAAACTGTGCATTAAGTCATATTGGCATTGTACTGCACATGAAAAGAATAATGAAATTGTTTGTTCTGGGAAAACTCATTGTGCTGATTTAAAGGTAAACTGGCAGGAACCCAACACAAAAGAGATTATAAATCAGAGTTACAATTAATAAGAAATACTACCATAAATGCAATGATAAAAAGACAAATTGGTTTTAACGCACAAAAACCAGAAATACAACCCAGTACCCTGGGGCACAAAAAGAATGGTGTTCGTTAGCCCCTGTGTTGAGCCCTACGTGGTCCCCTTGAGTCCAAAGTAAAAGGAATGGAAAAACCTGTTGATGCAGAAGATAGTCACAATCTGGTCAAGAGTGGTGGTCATAGTCCTGTCGAGGTTCTGGTCCTCTTCTAAATCTGATGAGCGGTCCCAGAGGTCTCCAAACTCCAAGATTATATACCCCCTGGTTCAGGTGAGAATGCCCAGTACCTCCCCCAGGGTGGGGAGTTCCACAATGGATGATCTGACTCTGTGAGTCATGGGGTATATTTGGAATCGTTGATGGCCCATTAGCAGACATGACCCCTGAGGCTGGGTGTGAAGATGCTAATGCCTCCTTGGAGGAGAGTTATCACACCTGAGTCATTGGTGTGAGGACCCTATCTCACAGGTTCCTCTAACACTCAGCTTGTAGCCTGAGGAGTCAGATGTGCCCTGGTCAGCAGGCCTGGCCGCTCTAACTAGGACACTAGTATTCTGAGATACCAAATGCCATGTCAATCAGCAATGTTATCTGGAGAGTACACTGATTTATTACTAACTAGGTGAGGCAAGGTGCTCCATTCTGTCTGATGTACATTCTTATTCATTACACAATAGCTTTTGAAATTTAAGTCTGATCAGTGTCAGAAATCCATGTCTCGCTAAATGTCATTCACTGTAGTGACAGTCAAAAAAAATCATGAGAGGAGAACTTGGGTGTTCACAAAAGCAGTTCGCCTCTTTGTATCAGCGAAACTTGCACAGGTATAACTGTCCTTGGAAACATTGGCATGCCCTAGTGACATGCACACAGAAAAGAGCTTAAGCCTATGCAGTGCAGCAGTTGTGTCCACACAGCCTTTCATCACATGTGCCAAAGAGTAAATAGGTTACTGATGTTGCGCCTCTCACTCCACAATCCTCTGCCAGCTGTATGTTCTATGACCACCACAGCACACTCTATAGAAAGAGTTGCAGCTGCCACAAACTCCAGCCACTTCTCTGAATGTCCTTCAAAATCATAGTACAGACCTCCATTCATGGCAGACAGTAAGATGAAGACGAATACTAGAGCCAGTATCTCAGGAACATATGTTCCTTCTGACAGGAGAAATAGTGTAATTGTGCAGTGGCACATGAAGAGCTGATGGGATGCACATTGAGAAGGCAAGAGGGAGAGAGCAGAGGGAGAAATAAGAGGAGGTATAGAAGGAAAGGAGTCAGAGTGTAACATGGTCAAAACAGAAATGGTACCATGGAGAGTCAAATGCAGAGTCCCTAAGGTTTGAAGCTGGCGGTGAAGAGCTGCACAGATTTCCCAGAACTGACAAAGAGGATGGTACAAAGACAGGGAATCTCTAAAGGAGGAAAACAAGGGGAGGCAGCAGCTGGAAAGGCATGTGTGTTGAGAAATGTGTGTTGAAGCTGCCTTCAGTAACATCCGTGAGCTCATCAACAGAAGCTATGAACTGTGCAAGTCACTGGTATTTAACAGAAATAACTTAGGCCAAAATCACCAAGAACTTACAAGAGTCAGTGAGAAGGGCACAAAGTTTACAAGTTAATCCCACTTTATCATTCCTAATGTCATCTATTCCACTCCTTTCCATACAGCATGGCAGAAAAATGCCAGGTATTACTCAGCAGCTCTCCATCTCAGTGCACTGGTATTAATGCAAGACCCCTCCTGTTTTTTTTCTTCTGCCTAGTGGACACTCATCTGGAAAGTGAGTACAGACGCTGTGACCCAAAAAAATCTCTGGCTCCCAGACCAAAAATGCTGTCTTCTTCATTAGAGGAACTTCAGCACTGCCATGGATGTGCTCATTCTACATCACAAGAAATCGGGAATGCAGCAAAGATAAATAGATCATAGCATCATAAAATAATTTAGATACGAAAATACCTCTAATATCATTGAATCCATCCATTTCACATTGCCAAGTCCAGCACTAAACCATGTCCCTAAGTGCCACATGCAGACAAATAAATATACAGATATATAAAAATACAGACACACATCCACACCTGTAATGAATTCCCAGCAAAGATTGCTCCTAGTCCTGTGACAAATTATGTGACCAACATTGGTTTCTGCCTTCCCTTAGCCAAGAAGTAAATGTATAGATAAAGTTTTGGGGGTACAGAGCCAGGAAGAGCATGAGAGATCTAATTCTGGTTGTTTAAAGGTTTCCCCTATAAGTCCTTCGGTAGTCCAAAAGTAAGACCTCCCTCTTCCTTTTGAATACACTTTTCTGGCCATGATGGAGAGGAAATCTGCCATTCCCTGAATAATAAAGTGTTTTCTAGCAGTCTCATTTTCTTTCTTTTCTATGTGTTGCTAAGAACCTGAGCATCAGTTCTACCTCCTTTAGCTCAGCAGGCTCAGTCTTGTTTTGTGAGTAGCTCAATTAGCTATTAGTACATTTCTCACATCTACTGCCTCTTTCTGATAATCTTTGAAAGATCTCAGATGCAGAGGAGAAGTTGCAAGGGGGTTAAAATAGAGGTTTGAGGGTCATTTGTATAACTGAAATCTGATGCTTCCAGAGTTAGAAGACATTCAAACCACAGACATTTGCACTAAATTACATTGTTCCTTGTTAGGCATGAGTACAGGTGTGCTGGGGGGGGATCCAACAATGGCTCCCTGCTTAGTCACATAACGTACTTTTTACTGACTGGTTGCTGCTGTGGTTTCTACGATTATAATTAGTGCTGATAATGGTAATAATAATATTACCAAAGCTTGGTAGAGCTCTCAATAAGTAGAAGTCCAAGAACTATTAACTCCTCAATGGAACAAATGGGACTAACTAAAGAGCCATTTACTTTCCAATGTGCATCACTGTCTGACACTAATAGGACTGACAATTGCCTTTATACATGTATGTGACCATAATTACTTATGGTTGTTGTCTGAAGTGCTGCCATAAACTAAGAATTTAAAAATTTCAAATGCTTTTAAAGAAGCCACCTGCCAGAAGAATCAGGAGGGAGATCTGCATATGAATTCTTTAGAGACATAATTTAGACCATGAAATATTTCAGTCAGGTTTGTTTGGTTTTTTCCTCCTAACATGCAAATGGAAACTTTCCATTATTATCAGACTACATTCTCATCACATGCTTCTGCTTAAAAACTTCTGCATATAATTAGTCCATGACTGGTGCACAGCCAATGGCAGCTCTGGGTTTGGGCATCCATGTACCAGTGCAAACCACTGTGCTAATACAGAGCATCAACATCACAGTAATTTCGACAGAGCCAGCCCAGCTTAGGGGATACATACTTGATTCTCCCTAACCAGCTCTGCCAAAAAAGTAATTAGCTGAATTATAAGGCCACCTGAATGCAGGTACATGGTTTTGAATTTAGTGGGAACTTTTTGTGTGTTTTGATGTGAGTTAGTATGTTAAGCTGCTGAAACAGTTTTGAAAGTCTTACCTCTTGTTCTTTTTATTTGGGGTATGAGCAGGGGTTAAAAGGTCATGTGAATGAGTTAGAAGACTGTTATTCATTTATACGCACTGTAAAATTATCTGCTGGAAGCATGCTGCCAAGCAGAATAATAATATAGGTGCTGTATTAAAATTTGCACAATTTTATCTAGCATCTTCATTCCTCTTTTATAGTCAAGTAAAAATCTGTCTGATATTATGTTCATTTATCACAAGCAGTAATTGCATTTTTAATTAACGATGCAAAGTTATACATTGCAGGATTCAGAACAGACTGGTAGAGCTGAAGAACTACACTGTTAGTTGACTCATATTTCGTACTCTAAAAACACATGATGAATGTAGGTGTTAGGAAATATACCATGGGAATAATGTTTTAAAAATTAACACACAGGCTGCTTGCTCAGTCAGTGCAAACAAACAAACAAACAAAAAGAAAAAAAAACAACAACAAAAAAGGGGCAACACTGTCTCTTTTACAAGGAGGGTGTGACAATAAACACCCAGTTATGCAGGCAAACTGGACTCAGATAAGGTTGAGCTCTGTAGCCTAGTCATCAAGATGCCTTTTGCTTCCAAAACTGAATAATTTTTACACTGTACTCATTACAGCTGCTTACACCATTATCTTTAGCCTTTTCTGTAGTAGAGCATTGGAATATCTGCTCCGAGTTAAAAGTCTGTGCCACAGTACCAGTGAGTCTGGCACAGACTCATCACAAGGCCCAACAGTGACAGACCCTCTGTCTTCATGTCAGAGACAAACATTATTAAAAATTGCTAACAAAAGTTGGAAAACAGCACAGGACCAGATATAACATGAAGGCAGGTAAGTGTTCCTTTTGCATAATTTTCATGGACACATTAAGACTGTCAAGGTATTTCTGTACAATTTTTAATTACAAGACTGGGTGTGCTCACTCTTACAATTAAAATTGTGTGTAATTAAAATGAAAGTGTTACTATGTTTTGGGTTGAGCTGGCAAATTGCTAACTGCTTAAGAACAGAGAAAAAGGGTTCTTTTTTTTAACTAGTTAAGAGAAAAAAAAAGAGGGAGAGGAAAAAAAACTTTTAAACTAGGTTTATGCTAAAACTAACTACATGTATTTATACAGAAAAGAGAAAATTAAGAGAAAACTATAATATAACACACACTTACACAAGTTATATATAACTTTTTACTTTTTAATAAGCACAGATTTTATTATTCTGACTACAAATTATTTTTAAAAAAAGTTAATTTTCTAAAGACAGACTTAAGCAAAGAGAAGAACTAAGAACAAACATGTTACTTCTTTAAGATGACATGATGGTGAGCTGGTGCTGTGGGCTTGGGCCTCCCCGTCCCTCCTGGGACAGCACGGTGTGTCCTGCTGTAGTAACAGCTACGAAGCAACTGCTTAAGCCAATCCCACACACTGGATTTTACTCCTATTGAGATGATGTAAGATGGTACGGAATACAAAATTATTGGCTAGAAGAGGTCAGCTGTTAGCTAGCCCAGCCCAGCTCAAGGCAGCTGACAATTCTAGGCCTAATATGATCTTTAAAGCTTAAATTTAGACCCACCTGGCTAAACCATAACACTATTTTCCCCAAATGTCCGTGCTAAAATTTCCTCCTCCACACTTTGGTTATGCAAAGTGTTGCATTGACCTGAATGGAAAATCTTAAAAGCATCATTGTAGGAAAGAAATGTGGGAAAAGGTAGTAAATACATAATTTTCCTCACAAATATGCTCTGGTTATTGTTAACAGCAGAGTTGAACACTGAAAATCATGTTTTGGGGTTTTTTAGACTGAAGCAGCTCCTTACTAGCAGTTGATTCTTTCATTTAGCACTGCGGAAACTAATTCTACTTGTATGAATCACTCCCTTATGTATGCTAAATATGGACAGCAGCTGCAGATTTCATTGCTTCCTCAATGCTTCTGAAGTGTAGAAAAGTGCTGTGTACATTTAGGGCTACAAATGTCTACAGGCTTCTTTTTCTTTATCAGACAAGGGCAGTTAATCCCTGGAGGAGAGGAGGTGCAATGTGGGTTTAGTTTGCTGTTCTCAGTCCCAAACATGATTTAATTCTCCTGCATTCCTTCATAAAGCAAACAACTGGTTGCCTGCTTCCTATTCCCCAGTGATTCTGCTATTTCAGGCTGCTTGTCTGAATCTCCTTGAGGAACCTTCTTTCTTCCAGCTAGACTTCAAAAGAGAATTATCAAGTGTGCATGGCTGTCACTCTGTGTAACTAAAAATTAGTTTTTCCCTTAGCATCTTCTTTATGTTTTCTCATGCACTGAATTTTTTTCAAAATCTCAGCTTCCTCTGCACTTCGAACAAAACCTTCATCCTCTCTCTGCCCCATATTTGTCTCTAGTCACATCGAGACAGAATTCTGATGGGAGCACACAGCTGTATTGATTACTGAGGGACTGTCTGAGAAAGGATGAGGTTGAAGATGATCGTTTTTACCATAAAGAGGCTGTTGTTGGCAGAAGCCAGAGAGGAGGTCCTGAGGGACACTCTTCTGCTAGGAGGAGTGCTTTGGGTAAGACAATAAGACAATTTAAAGTGGATTTTAAGAAATGGAAAAAACTGAGAAAGACTAAGAGAGACAGAGAATATGGCGGTGAAATGCACTGCAGGGTGAGAAGGAGATGGCAAGTACAATTCCATTCCTGAAACACAGGCATATAGGGCTATTTGAGGTACTGTATGGTACTTTAGACATGTCCATGGACCTGGCAGCTAAAATACCGAAGATAAGTGATCTTTCCTGGAGTTGCAGGGAAAAATTTTCAAGGATTTTTTAAAGAAAAATAGATTCCTATGTGTATTTGATTGAACTATAACTGGTATATGTGGCAATACATGGGAGTTAGGGAGAAAGGAGGACCAGTCTGCAAGGAAAGCACAAAAAAGTAATCACAGAAAATGGTAAAAGCAAAGTAGAAAAATAAGGACTTGACAGGTAATACAAAAGAGAGAAAACATGCTGAAGAGTGTAAAACACAGAAGCAAGGGATATCTGAGGTAAGAGTAAACAAGCAAAGGGCAGTGCTGCTTTAAAGTTAAAGCTGCATACTCCACTAGTACAGTACTGGCAGACACTCAGTACATAAGTCAGGTTAAACTTCAAAAATATCCATGTCCCACAAGCCCCCAAGTTCAGCATATATCTTATTCTGCAATATCAGACACTCATCTGTAAGTGTATTGAATCAATCTGTGGAGGTTCAGATAATTAATTTTATTTAAAGTCAACACATTTATTATTTTCTAAATTAAAAGCTAAAACTAAGGACATTCCATGAATAACAGGTCCCCAAGGTAATGCCCTCTGGTGCCTATAGGTCCCCAAGGTAATGCCCTCTCAAATGAAATGCATCACATGTCTGGAGAGGCTTTAATGTGATCTATACATTGCATTTGTTGCATATGTATATGAGTATTTCTGTATACAGCCAGTACTACTGCATATGGGGTTTAAACATTGTCACAATTTCAACAAGTAAGATAAGCTCTCACCTGCTAAACTCAGTATCATCTCCTGCCTTACTAGACTGAATCTTGTCTACAAATTCAGATCAAAAGAATGACTCATTTAAATATGTTTCTTCCATGAAGTAGAAAGGCTTAGATATATTTTACCCTACCTAGGAACAGTAGTTGACACTAGGTGATCTCCCCCATTAGCTACTTGTTTGTAGAACTGGAAAGATGACATCAGACCACAGACCCTGGAAGACGAGAGAACCAAGAGATGAAAATGAATGGACTGTTTTATTGTTATGGACTATTTTACTGTTTTATCCTCAAGTTTACATAATGTTTGATGAGTACTGAAAATTAAACATACGCTCTCAACCTAGGCAGCACCCTATGGACCCTGCCCAGACCCTGCTCCTCCCTCTTTCTGCTGCTGCTGCTCCTGCTGCAATCCTGTGCTAATAAGCTACAGCGCTGCAGAGAAGATGTGAGGTGTGAGTAGCTGCAAAACAGCCTTGCAGAGAGACCAGGGCGAAGCGGCAGGTCGGCGACACGCGTTTGTTTCCAAGAGCACTGGAGCCCACCCAGCAGCCACAAGCAGTGAAAAGCTCAAGAGTTCATGGTCCCAGCTGCCAGGGCAAATGTGGCTTTTCAAGCCTTGTCTTTAAGAGAGGGCTGCCCAGGCCTACTGCAGCTTGGCTGAGAAGCTCCCGCAGAAGCAGCCAAGGTGTCCCATGAGCGGCCCACAGCACTCACCGCCTCTGCTGGTCTCGCCTGTCGATGCCAACTGCCTGGACATACCAGCGCCACCGCCTCAGCCAGGCCAGGTCGCCGCGAGCGGCTGCCTGCTGTCTTTCCCCCCACCTCCCCCTTTGTTCAGGTTGGTGAACCTTCCCAGCAGTGGCACATGGAGTCTAAAATATGCATGCAGCGAGAAGCCCAAAATCGGGATCTGAAAGAAAAGCTGTCCACCCTGCATGGGAAGTGTGAGGAACTGGAGAAAAGCAAATGGCAGCTAAAAGAAGAGGTGGCAAAACTCCATTTTCATATGGAATAATATAACATGGCAGATTGTAGGCAAAAAGATCAGTGTAAAAGGGAGGTAGAAGAAAAAGTCAACCAGGAAAGAAGACAACACCAACAGGAAGTCAACCTGTTTATTCAAGTCAGTGAATTTCTCCTGTGTGCCTCTGAGTCCTATGTCAACTTTTGCTGTGGCCATCATTTTTTAGTATTTGACTTTTGGAGCCTTATTCTGTGTGTTAGCTCTGTATTCTGTAATTCCTGAAGTAGTTGTGTAATGTGCCTGAGGGTCCCTGAATCAAAAGCTTGCCCACAGCAGATTCTAGGTTTGCAGGGCTTGAGGGTATCTCTGTCCGCTGGACCGGTTGGTTCTCACTGCTCATCCCTGAATGGGTTCTGCCATTTTCAACTCTCATGGCCAGACACAGGTCCTGCTTTGTCCTTGTACGAGGGGTAGAAAAAGTGCTCAGAAAAGAAGTCACGGAAGAGGCGGAGGTGGGGGTGACGGGGTGGAGGTGAGGGACACTCTTAAGGATGTCTCAGGGAATCCTTTTCTATATGCCCTGCCCTACAGAGATACAGAGATAGTGTCCTTCCATTAGGAGCTTTGAATAATAGTGCTACGTTGGGTTCCTTCTCAAAAAGAATTATTTACCATGGTAGCTGTGAGGCTCTACCTTCATAGCTGACAGCAGTGAGGAGGCACAGCTGCCCCTCTCAGTAAAGCCTTGAAATGGGGTGCATGCACTTCTGTGGGGGAGAAAGTTCTCTTCTTCTTGATGGTGGCAGTTGAAGTTGCACTGTCTGCTTCAGGCACAGGCAGCCTCCCAGGACACATTAGGACAAAACAGAGCCAGTTGTTGGGATTCCCTGAGAAGCCAGGCAGAAGAAGAAAGTAGAGATCTTGAAAGTACATTGGACAGGATGAAGAAAACCCAACACGAGAGTACTTTTCCAAAAGAATCCATGCAGGCAGAAGTGGAAAAGTACAAAGAGCTGTATCTGGAGGAAGTGAACATCAGAAAATGCCTAGCAAAGAACCTGGAAAGGTAAGTCCATGCTTTTTTGGAGTGCTAAGAAGAGACTCCTTTTTCCTCATGCATATTCCTTCTAAATCCCTCTTCTACATCTTGCCACAACTATTGCCCTACATTGGCCAGTAGTGCCTCCTGTAGTTGCCAAGCCACCGAGACCTATTTGTGGCTTTGCAGTATCAGACGAGAGACTACAAGAAGGATGGAGAGTCCATTTACAAGAGTGTGTAGTGACAGTACGGGGGGAAGGCTTCAGACTGAAGGAGAGGAGGTTTAGATTTTATATTAGGAAGACATTCTTTCTTGTGACGGTGGTGAGGCTCTGGAACAGCTTGTCCAGAGAAGCTGTGGATGCCCCATTTCTAGAAGGTCTCAAGGCTGGGTTGGATGGGGCTCAGCACACCTGGTCTGGTGGAAGGTGTTCCTCCCCACAGGAGGAGGGTTGGGACTAAAGGATCTTGAAGGCCCCTTCCAAACCAAGCCATTCTGTGTTTGTGTGACGTCAGTGTGTTTATGGGGGACTATGGGAGACAGGCTGGTTGTTCTTGTGTTTCACTGTTTTCTTAACTGATTTGGTGTTCAGGTTGGAAAAGCTTCTGACAATAGATAGGAGGAATCTGAGGCTTAATGAAGAGAAAGAAACAGAGTCCCAGCAGGAAGAAATGAAGAACAGATATTCAGAAAAGGTCAGTGAAGTTGACAGATTACAAAGAGAGAGCTCTGCTTTATGTTTGCTGTTTTGGTTGTGGTGTACCTCTTTTGAAACCTGTGACACGCTTTCCCTACATTCTTGTCATGCTGATGATCTTTTTCCCTTGGCTGCATTTTGGATTTGATTGCCTTTTCTTAATGCTCTTTCTACTGTTACAGTAGCAGATGACTATAACTAATACTGATGCAGTTACCCTTATGGATGAGGGTGCAAATGCTCAGGGCAAAGCAGTAGGGGCAAGGGCTCCTGAAGGGCCGGCTGTCCTGCAGAGGAAGGGCAAGCCAAGAGTGGCAGCAACTGTGGCAGGGTCAGTGACCTCACACACCAGGGAGCCACCCCACAGGCCCTCACCAAGAAGAGCAGAGCAGGTGCAGGCAGGATCAGCAAGAGTCCAAATCGCCAGGCTGGGCCTTAGGGATGGGCAAGTGTGCCATCCTAGCAGGACATCATGTCCATGGGCTGAGACCAGTGGGGACCAGCTCAGGCCTGGCTGCAGCTTGAGGGAGGCTGTGACAGCGTCATTTAGGTCTGAGAGAGAATTCATTCTGTGGAAGAGAGGAGAGGAACACCACTGTCATTTGCATGGCAAGATCAGCCCCTGAGCCCTGTCTCAGGCACAAGCTGAGCAGGAGGCAGTTGAGTATTTGCTTTTCTAAACAGTGTTGTTGCTGCCCAGGGCTCGATGAGGAGAGGTGACACAGGCAAAAGGCTGTAACTTATTGCTCACAGGGAGCTGTTTCAGTCCATCTTGTCAGGGCACCCAGAAGTATTGTTCCCAGAAGTGGTTTTGAGGTTGCTCTGGGTGTTCTGTAGTGGTATGTAATCTTTTATCTATTTCTCCATTCTCAAGATTTGGTGCCTAGAGCCACCGTGTGTCAGAGTCACACTTAGTTTTGGAAGGCATCGTTGTAGAATCGGTTACTGTCTTTGCAATGACTCCTTTTTAGTCCCAAAGCTTGTAGCATTTTTGTATGAAGAACTGAGAAGCGATGGGACCCTGAGGAATCCTAATGATTGGAAAGCTGTTCATGTTGGACAAGAAGAGCCTGGTTGCACTTCTAGTACTTCTGAGCCAGCAGATGATAAATACAGTCTCCATGGCCAAGTGCCTTAGAGGTTTTCACAGAATTCACTGCCTTTAGATGCCTGAATTTTTTTTTCCTTTCTCTGTACAGGTTAGTGAACTTTCCCAGCAGCTGGATATGGAGTCTAAAAAATGCATGCAGCTAGAAGCCCAAAACCGGGATCTGCAAGAAGAGCTGTCCAGCCTGCATGGGAAGTGTGAAAAACTGGAGAGGAGCAAATGGCAACTGAAAGAGGAGGTGGCAAAACTCCAGCATCGTTTGGAGACCAACAGGGTGGATCGCAGCCCCACAGAGGAATATAAAAGGGAGGTGGAAGAACGAGCCGCCCTGGAAAGAAGACAACTACAAAAAGTCAGCCTGGTTTTGCAAGTAAGTGAATTTTTCACGTGTGTCTGTGAGCACTATGTCAACTTTTGCTGTGGCCATCATTTTTTAGTATTTGACTTTTGGAGCCTTATTCTGTGTGTTAGCGCTGTACTTCTGTCTTTCCTGAAGGCAGTGGGGGAAGCGACTGTGGTTACACAGGAATGCTTTCATGGGAGCGTAATGTGCCTGAGGGCCCCTGAACCGAAAGCCTCCCCAAGGCAGATTCCCAGTTTGCAATGCTTGGGCATATCTCTGTCTGCTGGTCTGGTTCTCGCTGCTCATCCCTGAATGCGTTTTGCAACTTCAGCTGTCACGGCCAGACACAGAGGTCCTACTTTGTCCTTGTACGAGGGGTAGAAAAGAAGTCACTGAAGATGTGGGATTGGGGGATCCTCCCATTGTCTCTGGGGAATCCTTTTCTATAGGCCCCATCCTACAGAGGTAGTGTCCTTTCATTAGTAGCTTTGAACAATAGTGCTAATTTGGGCTCCTTTCCAAATAAAAAGAATTCTTTACCGTGGGAGCTGCAGGGTTCTGCCTTGATTGCTGATGGTAGTGAGGAGGCACAGCCACATCTCTCAGTAAAGCCTTGAAATTGAGTGTGTGCCATTTTCTGGTGGAGAGAGTTCTCTTTTTTCTTGGTGGTGGTGGTGGTGGTTGGAGTTGCACTGTCTGCTTCAGGCACAGGCAGCCTCCCAGGACAGATTAGAACAAATCAGAACCAGTCATCATGCTTCACTGAGAAATGAGCTACAAGACCGAATTAGAGATCTTGAATGTCAACTGGACAGGCTAAAAAATACCCAACGAGACAGCACATTTTCAAAACACTCCATGCAGGCAGAAGTGGAAAAGTACAAAGACCTGTACCTGGAGGGAGTGAGAACCAGAAAATGCCTAGCAAAGAACCTGGAAAGGCAAGTCCATGATTTTTTGGAGTACTAATAAGAGACACCTTTTTTCTCATGCCGTTTGGCCCCTGTTTTAGAACCGGGCCTGAGGTCTGAGCTTTCTTTGGGAAGGGGAGGGTAGCCCAGAGTTCCTATAGAGGTGATGTACCTTGCAGAGGAAGCTGCATAAACGCCTGGCTTTCACAGACTGCTTTGAAGCCCTAATGCTGAGCAGTCTGAAGTGTTGGTGACACTTGCTGCTCCTTGCACTTTGTGTGCAGGCCCTCTATACAACCCCTTGGCTTTCAGAAGTCGAATAATAGTCAAGAACCTGGAGGGTAACTTTGTGGAAGTGTTGTTCCCAAAGATGATGACTCTCTGTGTCCTTGTGATTGTTTCAGAGCTAATGAGAGACTTGCAGAAGCCAATGCTAAGCTCCTCTGTGAGTGCCATCAAAGGAAGTCTTCAGTCCCAAGCAGCATTTTCAGTGGACATCTGGCTGCAAGTCCAGTTCTGCATTCCACTGGACTGGGACATCTTGGCGGCAGTTTGGGACTGAACAGAGATCTCGGTCTTGGAGGCAGCTTCATAGGTGCACTCGAGAACACACTGTCAGCAAACATGAGGATTGAAGCCCGTGTGGCCCAGGTAAATACTGCTGAAGAGTATCTCTATGCAAGGTTATCCTTTTTGGCCTGAAGTTAGAAGCCATTCATGGTTCCATGCCATACTCTCCAATATGCCAGAGCAACTGCGAATCCTCGGAACGATACGCTCTTAGATATGGGAAGGCCAAAGACTTTTGGTCATTAGGTTTGTACAAATTTTCCAGAGTGCCCAAAGGCCAAAGAACTATTTACATCTAAGCAATGAGCTGTGTAATTATATTCTTTTACAAGAGAAACTCTGATAAAGAATGCTGTGGTGTAGGAAGTTTCCCACAAAGTTCTACATTAAATGTATGGTATGTGTGAGCTATTTCAAATGGCTGATGTCACAAAGAGGGCCAAATGCCATCAGACACGTGTTAGACGCCCTTTTCTTCACCAATAATCTTCGTTCTAGCAGTTTCTTCACTGCAACTTGTATTAGTATGTTAATAGCAACAAAGGGCTGCTGCAAAAACAGGATGATATGAGTGCGGTGGCATAACTTTGCTCTTTATACTTGAGTGCAGGAAGCATACTGTGGAAGGGAGGCATTTGGTCTTGTACTTCCTGCTATGTGTTACCACATGAAACAGTAGAATTTCCCACTACTTGGGAAGTTTTCATAGCCTGCTAATTTTGCAGTGATGCCTCAACCTCTGCAATAGCAGTGGCCCAAGTATGCCCTGTAATTAGAAGTCAGTGGGATAGCACATCCCTCACAGAATGCAGAGAGCATTACACCATGAGATGTGGAAACCACCTATCAGTAGTTGTAATCAGAGGGGAACCCATGTAGCATGGGATTTAGGCATGGCCAGGCTTCTGTGTTGAGGCAGTGTATTTTGTTGTTGGGTGAATGTGAGAAGTATGTGTTCACTTTTAAGGCCATCTCAGTTCAGGGGTGTCCCCCGCACCTCTTTTGGAAAGAACCCCTTTCAAAAATGTGTTTACACACAGCACCTGGTTTAAGAAAAAGAGCTAAGAAGATGAAAAGGGACCAAGCAGCATAGGTAATGCGTAGTAGGGATGAACTTTTCTGTACCACTGTCAACACATTTTTGAGGGCGGGAAGGTGGACAGACATTACAGAAAGTTCTAAAGTTTTCTTCCTTGAGTGAGGGTGAATCAAACAATTGCTAAATCCCCCAAAATATTTTACGTATTTCTTACCATTCCAACCATGTGCTCTTAAGAGAAAGATAGAAATATCAGCATGCCTGTTTTCCCTCAATCAAAGCAGATGGTTGCTGTCTGGCACGCAGATTTACTGGTGTGAATTTATCTTCCCTGTTACTAAATCCAGCTGTTCATCCTGTTGGGATGATTTTTCCTGTAGGGAACAGCTGAGACTAACTGCCTCTAGCCTCAAGTCACTCAATATCCAGTGTATTCAGGAAAGTCTTAAAACCTGATCTTCCCTTTCTGGGTCATAAATAGAAGGAACTGTTGGTGATGTGTGTACCAGAATTTGGAACTGCAGCCTTAGTCCATAGCCCAAGGCAAGGAATGCCTGTTGCAAGACATGTCAGCATTCAGCTGATATTCTGCACGTGTATTTGATGATTGACTTTATCCATCCCTTTGTTGCAATAACTGCACTGTGCTTTCTTCCTGGATGTTTTTGAGTTGCCCACTTATAATGCAGCCGGTGAGTTACAGGTTCTTTTGCACTACCATTAATGTTGCTCAGCAATGAGAATGCTACATCCTGGGAGACCAAGAGTTTGTCTTCACTAAAAATCAACCTCCAAACCAAGTTGTCTCTATTTGGCATGACATTTTTAGGTTTTATCACATTATCTCTGGGGTTTAAGAATGTTTTAGGCATTTTAACAGGTACATTTTGGTAATATTGCATCTTACCTGCCTATTTTCTGTATAATTCTAGGTACGACAGGAACTGGATATAAAAATTGCTAGAGACCTTCATCGAGGTAATAATGTCTCCTTATGTTAGGAGTGGTTTTAAGGAATCAGGTGGCTATTTCTAACTCTCGACAGCTCTCCAGCCATTAATTTCAAGTTCCTGTGCTAAGCACAGGGTTTCCTTTTCTGCGAGCCTTCCAGCTGAGACTTGGACATTAAAACCTCCCACTTATCAAAACATCACATAGAACGTTATGCAGTTGCCTGGAAAAAGCTGAGTGCAAACAAGATTGACCTGTTGCACCCACACAGAAACAGCTGTCTTAAGCTGAAGTTGCCCTTCACTAGAGTTAATCTCAAGCACAAACATCAAAGGAGCCCCGAGATAAGATTTTTAGAAACTTCAGCCATGGCTTCTCCTTTCTTGTACATCGATGGCATTCAGCACTAAACCATACCATACACATTCTCTGCTGTTAGCTCTTGATTTTTGCTATGATTCTATGATTCATGGCTTGTCTTTGTAGCTTAGGTCTTTTTCTGAATAAGCAAGAAGAATAGGATCAGAGACAAAAGATAGCCTTCCTTTAGGAAAAGATTATTCTGTAGTCTTTGGCCAAATACCAGTTCAGTGCTTGCCATACATAGCCTAAAACTTGCTGTGTAGTTTGAGGCCAGGTGTGCAAAGAGGAAATCCACCTATTCCATGGTTAATCTGTTCCTCCAGAGTCACTGCTGCACAGTGAGTGGTGCTATGTAATAGTAGTAGTGTCCCAATAAATCACTGGTTTGATTTTAAGGAAAGCAAAGACTTCAGGTTGAAGAGGTCTGCAGGGGGCTATTTTTAGCACTGACATCATTTGTGGGTGCCCTGAAGATGTTCAGTGTGTAACCTCTGGAATGTCTTCCACTTGCTTTAGAAATGCTGTTGACTTATAAACAAACATAGGAAAAAAAGTGTTTCTTCCTTTGTGCCTAGTGCTTTTACTGTAATGTTCCCTCAGAAATTATAAAGTCTCTCTCTGGATTGCGGGCGCTCATATTGTCTGTAATGTTCTTGCAGGGCTTTATTTTGCTCTGTCTGCTGTAAAAGTAACACCAGGAATCTTGTCAGTTTTCTTTCCAGACACTGTTGGACCTAAAAGTGGATCTGCTAGATCTTCAAAAAAACGTTAATGTGCACCACGGTCCCCTTGGCAGAACACTAGAGGAGTAATAAGAACCACATCCATTTTTTCTGACTAGGCGATTGACTGATCTTGAATCTGGACCTTGACAAAACCATTAAAAATATTTCATTCTACAGTGTAAGCATTAGCATTCCCTTTGCTCTGTTAATTCCTTTCACTCAATGTGTCTGGAATACATGAAGGAGCTCAAGTCATCGAAGCTGGTCATTGTGATTCACCAAGAAACCAGGTAGAAGAAACAAGTAGAGATCTTGAAAGTGAATTGGACAGGATAAAAAATACACAAGACGGTACTTTTCCAAAAGAATCCACACAGGCAGAAGTGGAAAAGTACAAGGAGCTGTTATCTGGCTGAAGTGAAAACTAGAAGATGCTTAGCAAAGAACCTGGAAAGGTAAGACCATGCTATTTTAGAGTGGCAGGAAGAGACTCATTTTTCCTCATGCATTTTCAGCTGCACCGGTAAGAGAACAACACAGTGAAGCCAGGTGTCTGTTGCTTTCAGGGATTGGGTGGAAACAACAGGATAGAGAGTCTGATTTTGAAGGACACTTGTGCTTTCGATTCCGCTACTGCACACTGTTCATCTGGGATTGGAGGTCTGGTGGATTTTCTGTCAGACCTGTGTTTCTTTTTCAGCCTTGACATTAAAAACACAAGATTGGAAGGCACAGTTCATCAAAACAGCGAAAGGATTGAAGCTCTTCTGAGAGACTTTCTTGATGAGACGGATACCACTCTCCGCAGGAATCAAGCAGAACACCAATGTGCAGTTCAAACCTAGCAAAGCCATTTATTGCAAGCATCTGTTAAAATATACAGAGCTCAGGGAGGGTATTCAAGGCATGGGGCAGGACAACTGGCAACCTCCCTGCATGGGGGGAGGCATAGCGGGATTACCCAAAGCTTTTGACCTCCTTGTAGACATAAAACAGACCCAGCTGGAGTCGGGGGTGTGTATGTGCGGGGGTTGGGGTGTACAAATACGCAAACACAGTTTGCAGCACCTGCCAGCCTGTCTCAGAAGATAACCTGTCCTTTATGTCTTTAGCTTTGTCTCCACTGTTTATGGTTCAGGAGTATTAACTCCACATCTGCCAGCTTCCACACCCCATTCCAATATCTTAATCATTCTTATTTTTTAAAATTTGAAACTTGTGCAGAATTACAACGAATCATACATTGCATACAAAACAAACAAGGAATACAGAGCCCAACACGAAAATAGAAATGGACCCATTAATACCAGAATAAACGCTTTCCCCAGCTAGGGTCCTATACATATTTAGCCTGCTAAACGAGCCTTCCAAAGCCTTTTCAACTCATCAGTGCCTTTATGTATTGATTTAGAATGATCACTGTTTCCCTCAGCATTTGTTCTTATGAATCTTCTTTAAGCTAGCCTTAAAAAATCATTAATACTGGCTTGTAAATAAATAACTTTAACCAAACAAATAGCTTTAATGACTTTTTAGGGCCTGTATATTCCTTGACCTTTAACCTTTATTTGATGGCATTTTTAACATAGGATTTTTTCCTGAAAACTTTCATTTAATTTAAGTATTACTGCCAATGAGTAACTTTATTTAACTTAGGTTTCTGTATCTTCTGCCTTTCATCAGTGAGTGCTTGTGTGCAGATGAGGCAGTGTGGCTGTGCAATTCATACACGTTCATATACTCACACACATTCATTTAAGCCGGCCTTGTCACTCATTCATCCACACAAGCAGCTTATGATTATGAACTGAGAAATTGTCCTTTTCTCTTGTCCTTAGATTAACAATGTTTTCTTACACCTTTCTTTGATCTTTGAATTGCTGCTTTGAAAAGACTATAACCCTGTAAAATAAACATGTCTCGGCTTCATGTTCAATTTAAAATTCAAAAATTCTTTAATAAACATACAAGCTTATACTCCCCCTTTTTCCCTTGTTCTTGCATGGCAAATAAGATGGGTATCATTTCATATTTGCTGGTTTAGGATCTGTGAAAAAATTTGCTGTGATTATTGCAAAACTTGGTAAAAATTATTACATATATAAAATTGTCATTGTATTAGTTTCTGTCATCTATCTAAACAATTTACAGAAAGGTTAGTAAGGCTACTTTTGAATTTGCTTGCTTGATCAGATTATCGTTCAAACACAAACTGAAAACAAATGTTAGTACTTAATGCTAAAGATTAACAAATTCTGTAAGATTACTGTGGTTCTTAACCACTAAAATAGGTTTTTTTACTAATTTTGTGGAGGCTTCATTAATGAGCTGCAAAAAGAGAACTGTTGATAATTTCAAAATTCTGATCTATATTATCTACATATCACTGCAGCATAACTTGCAAGTGCTGCAGCTTTTAGGGCAGAGAAGGGAGAGTAAGGAGGGAGCTTTCTGGGACTCTGCCTAGCCAAGTCACTCCAGCTGCTACTGCAGGAGTCCTACTACTTCTGAGCACTCCAACTCCAGTGTTGACTTCTCCTTGAGCTATTAGAATACAGTAAAATATAAAGAAGCTCATTAAAACACTTAATGCAGGTAGGAGCAAAAGGAATGAACATTTTTTAGCAAATGAATTGATGTTATCAGCTCTCTTCACCATTGCACAGACCTTTCACTTCCAAGCTGCTCTTTTGCTCAAAAGAGTATTTGCTATAGAATAGCTCATCACTCCTAGATCATCTGGATAAGGAATGGACAGTAGCCAAAGTAAGCTTCTTGTAACATCTTCTTAGGATCTTTAACAAGGTTAGACCTGAAGAAAATACAGAACTGGTACATGGGAAGGATGGCCATTCCTGGTCCACAGGGGAGTTGCCATTTAGGTTGAACTACCTCTAGCATACTAAAATCTATTCTGGTTGCTCATCAGTGCACTAGACACATTTCAGGTTTGCCATCTTCTATCCTTTCAACTATTAAGACACTCATTCACACCATAAAGAGTATTGTTAACAGTGAAAATGGTAATAAGTTTAGGAACAAAGGTTTTAAACACAGCTTAAACTTTTCAACAATTATTACTATTCGCAATAGGTGTTGAAAGGGTTAGAAAAGGCCTTTAAAGCAACAGAAGTTTGGAGAGGAGGGCAGTCTCTAGGTGTAATGGAGAGCACTTTCAACTCTGAATCCCAAGGTTGTGAGTTTGAGTCTCAGTAGGGACCATCCCCTGGCAGTTCAATGCCTCTCTGTCATCCTATCCCGTCAGATCTCGGATGCTAAGCAGGTTCAGCCCCGGTTAGTACCAGGTGCTGTAGGCAGTCCCGAGGACTTCACTGTCACTGTCCAAGCTTGCTTGGCCTTGGCAAATGGACCTTAGGACTTAAATGGTGGGGCCAGTTTCGCGCACGCTGTGCCTCACCTAAAAAATCCACTGCGTAGGCTGGAAGGGCACACCCACATGGGGAGAGCCCTTCCCAAATCTTCGTTCTTGAAGTTTGGCCATACATACATACATACATACATATAATTAAAGGAAGGAAGACAAAAGTTTTATTTTGTGTTTTTTCAGTTAAAAAGTAACCAAACCTAAGAAATGTAATTACGGCCTACCTGGCTCTGCAGTAACACACTGAAAAGAAAATAGCGTTTCTTGTTCATAATTTCTTTCATCAAAAGAAATCCCTTCCACATTCTGAACAGAAAGCTAGATGTTAATCCTACCATGTGTGTGCATGTGTGCCTGGCATATGGTGTATCAGACTGGACTAGGAACAAGTAAAACTGCCACCACTTGACTCAGCATACCCACCAGCTGTAAAAGGTCCAGAGATGGCACACCAGAAACAGCCCCGCAGTTGCAGCTCTCCACTTAGAATAAAAGCTCTTGAAGTCAGTCTGTGGGATGCATGGAACTACCCAGTACTCTCCAATGCCTCAGAGTTGGCAATGTCAAAAAATGCCACCCTTTCAGATAGTTTTTCTGAGTTGTACCACCCCTTCTATTAACACAGCATAGGGTTATCAGCCCAACAAGTCTTTACTGACTTTAACTTTCCTTCCTGGTAAACAGAACATACCAGGTGAACTAATAGCGGGAGAACAAATATTGGAACTGGAGAATTTCAGACTGCCGTTTTGTGCCTCAAGTATCCAAAGATCATGAGCTAAGTTATTCAGCTCCAGTGAATGACACTGAAGGAANACTTTGATATCTTCAACAGCATCATGAGCCAACAAGATTGAAGAAATAGTATGAACAAAGATCAATACCAACAGCTGACAACTGGTTTAGTGGTAGATTCTAGATATTTATTTTACATTTTTTGGCTAATAATGAACAATTCCTGTTGTGCCTGTATGACTGTATGGCCCCATCAGCACCTCCTTATCTTAATTAAAAGCATTAAATCAAATTTTAGCCCAGTCAGCTACCAAAGGCACTACCAACTAAACCTGACTATTCACAGGGAGTTTTATTGATACCATTCTGAAACATTTGACATGGACTGTAGGGTCTCCTGGTCTTGGCTGGGGAGTGACCTGTAAAAACAAAACTGTTTGTGGCAGAGCATGTATCCACTTGAAAAAGGACTTGAGATGAAATACTTCCTCCTGAAAAGAGCATAGAGATGTCTTGTGTTCACTCCATGTTGCCATCTTGTAAATAAAAACGTGCCTTTCNATGCCTTTCTTCTGAGATGTCTGGAAGAAAACAAATATATCCATAGAAAAATGCATTTTGCTCTCCATTTCTTCATTAAATGATCAGACTGACAAAAAACCCCAGAACACTGTTTATACACTGGAAATAGTTTAACTCAGGAAAGTGACCGTACATGTTATCCTGGTATAAGAGAATACTGCCAGAAGCAAACACATTTGATAAAGCTGTGAAGACTCCTTTTGGAAAGGAAGATTAAGGTTATG
>VWZD01003510.1:73052-106625 GCA_013396695.1 Sakesphorus luctuosus | reverse complement strand
CTGTGTTTTGCCAGTGAGAAGTTGTCCTTTATCCCCTAGATTAGCCAGCAAACATCTTTTATTTAGCTTGTTGTTGCTATGTGCAGGGTGTTTCCAGTTCCAAGGTTCTTTTTTTGTAAACAGAAAATTTATCTGCTTCTTCATACAGCTAATGAATCAAACTAAAGACATGAATTTATTTAAGTAAAAGTGAAATGAAATCAGGTGTTCTTTGCAAAAGTGCAGGGGCATAGTATGAGTGTTAAGCCTGACTCTGCAGTCAAAGGATGCAGTCTCTTGAAGATCAGTGTCTTATAAGATTTCCCAGCCTGTAGAACATCTCTCCTACCCCACTCACACACCTAAAAATAACTAATAACCCTTCCATCTCAATTGACCTCAATAGTAAGAATCTTTCTTTTTTTAAGAATATCTTCCTGGGGCTGTCCTTGAAGACAGTAAAAAGACAAGGCTGTGCAAGATTATTCTGATTATTCTTCAGCTGACTACCATCTGCATTTCAGTTAATGAGTCCTCTGTCCTCCTAAGTCCTCTCTGAATTTTTCCCTACTTCCTGCCAGTCAATATAAAACATTGGATTGTACATTTTTTTACATTCTAAGTTGGAATTCAAAGATAAAATAATTTGTAATAAAATGTTCTCTCCAAAGACAATATGGGAAAATTCCCTTTCCTCCTAATTTAAAATTTGCTTAAATGAACTTTCTGATGTAGAGATATAAAATAATCAGTTTGAAATGTGAGAGAGTAGGTTGTGTAGATTTTTTGAGGGAACTCTAATGAATGAAACCTTCTAAAGAGCATTCATGAGTCTACCTGAGGTTATTTAGTGTCCCACAGCACAGTAAACACAGTCGTCTGGTTCAGACAGTGAAGTAAGCTACCCCATCTTCTGTAGTTGCACCTCACCCTTCCACTGCGCTGTGTGTCTTAAGCATATATGCATCCCTTTTGGAATTAAATTCCAAAAGCTAGATTCAACAGTTTCCATGCAGCACTAAGTTTGATCCTGAAGCTCCACATCAAATTTTTACTGTTACATGGATTTCAATGGCAACAAAACAGTTACTTCTGCCAGTGAGTGCCAAATACGAAGCTAATGTAGCAGCATCCTTGTGTTCATGACTGTGCATAACTGCTGATTATTACTGCAATTCATTGTAAAATACAATGGTGTGCAAATGAGTATTTTGATGAGATCTAAAAATGAATCAGCATTCCTGACATCAGATCCCTACTACACGCTATTTTTTTTCCTGTGGCTCTTATATCCTGCCTTCAGGTGGAAAAACACTCTGTCCCTATCTGAGGAACCTGTTTAGGGTAAGCTACTGAAGAGAAGATACACATGTGGAAGAATGCACTAAACATACTGTCTCTGTGACCAGAATTTAACACAGTTAATCTGACAAATTTGGTCTCTTTTGCTTTCACAAATTAGACCTCTTTTTCTGCTCTACTCTGACAAGAACAAAGTACAGAGCCAGATTTTCAAAATGTTTAATTCCTTTTCACTCCCTAGGTAATGATACTTCAGGTTGAAAAAACACTATAACTGAATCTTTCAGAATTAATCAAAGGTACAAGGCTTTTACCAATAGTTTGGGGAAACACTGAATACAAAGCATGGTAAAATTTCAGTTTTCAATTGCCAGGATTTCACATGGTCTATATGGAAACCTGACCTGGGATGCTTTAACTCTGTTGGAAGAACGTTGTGTTCCTAAAGAGCCACAACAGAGTCTTTCTTAGAAAAACTCTCTTCTCCTAAAGAATGGAAGGAGTTTTAATTGCAACAATAGGCTTGAGGCAGAAAACTTGGGTGAGGTGTTGGAAAAACACCTTTGAGGAGATCTTAAATTAATATATCACTACCTTGTGCATGCTGTGATTTGCTCTTGCAAACAAATGTATAATGTATATACCCTCACCCATAGTGCATTAAGTAAAAGCATTAAGCATGAACTCCTGTGTGTATCTGATACAAGGCTAATTCGTGCAACTGCTTTGAACAGAAAGCAAACCATGATTTAAATACCAATGAAAGCTGAATCTTCTTGTCTGGTGAAGACATGGAGGGTTTGGAATTCCAGCACTGACAGGACTGATAAATTAACCTTAATGCTTACTGATGAAAGTTTGCCAGAGAGCAGTAGATGTCACTTCTAGGTCCTTTCTCTGTGTTGTTTCCAGACATAAGAGGGCCCATACCACCAGAGAAATAACGAACTCTCCGATGGTAGTCTCAGTAAGGATTGTGTGTTCAGAGTGGCTACACGGTAGAAATGGGCTCAGCACGAACTGCTTTGCACCTGATCTCCTATGCTGTGTGTTAAGAATGTCAAGAAAATACCTTTAGTCTACATATTAGGAAACTCCTCTACAAGTTTTAATACAGTTGATGTTAGAAACTTAGACGAAACCTTTAAAGACTCAAAGATATCCATGTCACAACTGCATTCTCTAGCAATACGGCTTTGCTGGTAACGTGTTGAGATTCAAGATTCTGTGTGCTGATTGTGCTCTGCAAATAAATAGGTCAATCCCTACATGCACATGAAAATCACATTGTCGTGCTTGTCTGACAGCCACCCATCTCTAAGCCATCACAAAATCCCAAGTCTGTGCTGCAAGAAGTGGCAATTTATTTGGATGTTTCAACATAACAACTTACATTGGATGGATGATATAGTGTCAAATGCCACCACCCTGGACAAAAGCAGGAGCTCACTTTGCGAACCACCTGGTACATAGCAGCAGAAATGCTGAGAGGGGGTCATAGTAGCTGTTACTCTGCTAATTACATACTAAATAGTTACTGGAGCCAGGGCTGCAGAGAGGTTGGATCAGGTGGGGTGGAACAGCCTGTGGGAGAGCAGGACGTTTCTGCAAAATACAGATCAAAACCACAATACCAGTCTTGAGTGGCACATACTCTGAGCACACTCACCTTCTGCTTGTTCCACTGCAAGCAGAAAGGACCAGCTACCTTTTAGTGCTCAGGAGGCCAAACTGCCCACTTATGAAAATTTCCAAAGATAACATCTTTGCAATGACCTGCTTATGCTATTTGTGACAACAGAAATTTTAAAAAGTAATGAAATGTTACCTGTTTATCATCGATCTGTGTATCACATTGTTTCTTAAAAGAAGATAAACTCCACTACAGCGCTATGACAAACACTATTCCAAAAATAATTTTTTATAAATCTTAGGAACCTTCTATGAATGTCCAAATCACTGTTTTGCTTCAAACACAACATACATCCTGCCACCCATGCTTTAGGACCAAGCTATACAAGGCAATTGACATTTATCCTACAAACAGACCTCCCCTATAACCATATGCATTGTTTGAAATGTAACACTGAGAAGTGGGATTTTGACACAGACGGTTTTAAAACTAGCAAGAACAGAAAGGAGCTCTAATCTCTGGTCATAGCTTAGATTAACACCCCAAACTGTGGTATCCTGAGGCCGAATTTAGACTAGAAGCTGCCTTTGAAAAGCAACATAACTATTTCTGCTTGTTCTAAGATCAGCACTGGTATTACAAGTTCTAGGGCCACCAGAAGAGACCACATGAGCTGAACAAAAATTAAGTCTTAATAGCTCTCAGGCCTGGGCATGTTACCTGCCTAGAAACCTTGAAGCTGTTGTCATGCTGTCTTAGATCAAATAAGCAGTAGATTTCTACTGGCAAAACTATAGTGTATGAAAAAGGCCACTTTATTAAAAACAAACAAACAAAACAAAAGAACAAGCAAAAAAAACAAAACCAAACCCCTTTCATTTTCAAATTAACAAATTCTTATTTTTGAAATGGCCAAATTAATCCATTTCCATTTCTTTCTTAGTTAACTAGTAGAAAAGAAAGAAAAAATCATACAGAAAGATATTTCAGAGGTTGTACTAATATATTTAACTTCAAATATTCACACATTCAATAAACAACTTCAGTGGATTATGGTGAATTAGCCTAAAAATATTGCTTAAAGTTGTATTTTGTTAAGTAAACTTACCTCAGCTAAATGAATGAAAGGATGACATCACCTGTAAATATCACACTTTAACCATAAATGTTTTAATATATCTTTCTATACTGGGGGCAGTTTTCACTCCCATTAAACTTTGCTTTAATAAAAACTTTCTCTGGTGTTTACACTAAGTATGGAATAAAGCACATTAGTCAGATCTGCATGTCTGTTATCTCATTAGATATTTACCATTCGTCACTAGTTTGCTGTCTTGTCTGGAAGAACCCCATAAAACTTTTGACAGAGACCATTTACTCCTAGACAAAATGGAAAAACTTGACCTCTTCCTATATATGTATTTGCTGAACTGTATATCTAGGTTCCCAGCAGGCTAATGCTTTGCTCTCTTACGCAAGGCAAGTGAATGCTCACAACCCATCAAAGACAGCATGCAAGTAGCCAGTAGCCTGTGTTCTCATAGTAGGTCTGATCTTCAGGGATGCTGAGGCACCCACAGGCACACACTAAGACCCTCACTTGATTTCCTTGGAAACAGAAAGCAAGAGACACTATTCCTCATCATGTTCATCAGCAGTATTTTAGCTGTTGGCTTCAGACATCATGAAGTAAGACTTCTGAATGCCATCAAAGACCTGCTCTGTACATTGTAGAATAAGGTCCTGCAGTGATTAAGCCTGCAGAAGGTGAGCTGCTGAAAACAGAGTGCTTTTATGTGGAAGTGGGAGTTGCACGTGTCAGAGAGGGGGTCTGTCGTTGTGAAATTCTTTTGCTCAGTGAACAAAACTTGAGCTGTACAGAGTACAAGTGTTTGTTTATTTATTACCACAGAACTGTTGCTGCATGCTTGAGCAGCAAAGCTGCCTGTAACCAGCTATTGAGAGGATTTACCAGACTCAATCTAGCTACTGCTTTTGAATTTCTCCTAGTAGTATCCTGATGCCAAAGTGTGGCCAAAGTGTTAACATTTTGTGTGGTTTGTAAGACATCAAACTATGCAATGTAAAAAATTTTGTTTCCTCCTTCTGGAAACCTCTTCAGAGACTGGTTGTCTGTTACGATTTGAAGTAAGTTTATGAACAAACACACACACACACAAGTATAGGTATAAAATTTACATTCACTATCCAAACAGTTCTATGGGCACAGAAAGGCTCATTTCAGTGCAAAATTCCTTTCCCCTTTCTACACAACATCTCAAGTTGCTACAAAAGAAAGTCTGTTTTTCTTCTTTCCTACTCTAGCAATTCAATACATTTGTCTGTTACAACTTGTGGTTGACAAAAACCACCCAAGTAGGAACAGTTATTAAGACTTGCACATACAAGAACTTTTTGTAATTTTGAGAGTTTAGTTGTAGGAACTGGGGCTTTGTGAGATGCTAGCAAATTACTCTGTGCTTTGGCAACCTAAGACCTTAACCCTTAGAGTAGCTGCTTAGCATGCACATGTGTTATACCACATCTCTTTTACCTACATAGTAGAGGCCAGTTAGACTTTTATACATGGTATGGGAAATGCAATTTACTGTTAGACATAATAGCCAGGATTTCTGCATGTAAACTGCAGGCTCAGATTTTTAATGGTTAATCCTCATTACTCACTTCATGGTTTTCTGCCATAATATCCATCAGCTGTGAACAAAACCATGTCAGTTAGGTTCTCTGTTCCCTCCCCCCAGCGAAGCATGGCTTTGAGAGCCCTGAGTGGACTATAACCATGCATCACCCATATAGAAACATCTGGCATTTTAGAAAAGGCACAGGAAAATGGCATTTTCAGAAGGGTAAGATCCCGCTCTGCACACAATCCATAGAAATCTATTCCCAAAGAGACTTTTGAGGTACTGAAATATAAAGGCCTGAGTCCACTTATATCTTCTTTTTGGTCTGTGCAAGAACTGTGTCACGATCGTGTTGTAATCTCCTTATCAAAAATGCCTATAAAATCCAAAAGTGTTAGAAACATTCCAGTAAAGTCAGAACTAGTGAAGAATTGAGCTAACACATCTATGTTGCATGCTATGGATGATGGATTAGCCTTTGAAAACTTTTCTGAGCCTATCTGGTTCCTAGGAGACTTTCAAAAGAGCCCATGGAGTCAGCACATTGATTCCTTGATACAGAGGAAAATAAAATCCTGCTAGGGAGAAGAAGAGAGACAAATCACTTCTACACTCCACTAACATCAGCCAGATACTGGAGTGCATGTTGACATCTCTCAATCCCTCCCAAAATGAAGTGACAGTATTTCAAAGGTTCATTCAGCCATAGAGCACCACATTCTTTCCTACAGACAGCTTGAGTTTGATTCAGCTCTTGATTTCAGCTGACAGCCACTGCCTTCCTGCCAGTGCGCCTACAGGCTTGGCTACAATAGGCAGCAGGAAAACAAAAGGAAGGAAAAGGGAGAAAATAAAATTAGAATGTAATTTCTCTTATTTTTCCCCCCAAAATGAAGACTGGAATTCTTTAACCTTTAAACATGCTTGTTTACTTACAGAAAGAGTATTTTAGGCACAAAAGGTTTGAGTATCAGTCACATATCATGTTAAATTGAAATAGTATCAGGATTGTCCCATGCAGTGCAGTCAGCTATATTATCCCCTATCAAGAAGTTGAAGTTGTAGTTTTTGTATACATACATATATATAAAGTATGCATCTTTCACACTATGGTCTCCTGGTCCGAGTTGACTTCAGTAGGGTTTATGTAACAACAGTATCTATCATAAGGGCTGTTATCCTTGTAAGAACAGACTATGATACTGTCTTTAGGAGCCACAAAAATGTTGTCTTCAATGTCAAGGCAAGTAGTGCTGTCCCTGCTGAGAGAGGAGCTCTTCTCCAAGGCACTGTATGTAGAGCCATCTCCCACCAACACATTCCCTGGCATCTCTGTGTGAGAGGTCTCCAGGTATTTAGAAATGTCCTCTTGCTTCCCTTTTTTGATGAGGCTGTTGTTGCACTCTCCCATGGTGATGGTGGTGGTGGTGCAGACGAACACGGAGTTCTCCTCACCCCGCAGCACTCTCCTGTCCTTCTGGTATGCTTTCTTAGACAGTTCGTCACAACTCCCCTTGCCAGACTCCAAGTCTGAGGGGGTCCTTAGCAGCTCCACGACATCCCGGTCTTTCACTTGCTTACAGCACGGACGCATGTTCTCGGGCCATTTGGTGCAGCCGTCGGTCTTTCTCGTGAGGGCAATCGCGGCGATGCCCGGCAGACAGATGGCCGGCCCTATGGCCAGCAGCGGGATATCTCCCAGGGTCTCTCCTTTAATGCCAGACACGGTGAACATGAAGCCGAACACAAGGAAAACGCTGACCAGAGCCACCACCAGCCCCGTCCGGGGGTTGATGTCGTCGGGTCTCAGGGTCCGCGCCATCCTGCCGGTGTGCGCGAAGCCACTTTCTTCCTCCGGAGCGCCCCTCGGGGCAGGAGACAGATGCTCCCCGACAAGCGGTCGAAGTTTCTCAGACAGTAAAGCACCGAGGGCCCTGACAGCCGGCACCACTCGCCTTTCCTTCGGTGATGCCGCTGACGGAGGGCGGGCCGGGAGGCGTCCTGCCTCCTCCCTCGTTCCCTCCTTCCCTCTCTCCTCGAAGCCGCCTTGNCTCCTCCTTGTCCGGCCGCCGGAGCCCCGGAGCAGCCGTGAGTACGTGCACGGCCCCCAGGTGCCGCGGCGCGGGGTGCTGCATGTAGGTAGCGGGGGCTCGGCCAGATTCCTCCCACTTGATGGCCACCGCTGCTCGGCCGGCCCTGCCGCCACCCCAGGCAGCCTTTCCCTCCCGGGCGGAAGGGGAGCGAACCCCCGACGGGCGTCCTTCCGCAGGGAAGCTGTGCTGTGCATCCTCCGCACGAACCCCCGCCGTGAAACCCCTGCCTCTGTGGGACGAGGCTTGCGGAGTAAAGCCACCTCCAGACAGACAGCAGTCCTGCCCCAAGTCCTTTCCTAAGTTGGGCATAAGCAGAGAGCAAAGCTTCAAAGATGCTGTGCTGCAGCTGGGTTTCATCTCGGAGGAGGCCCTTAGGATAAAGCCTCTCCTTCCCCAAGACCCTAAGAGTGAACTTAGATGTTGAGATGCATCTCACAGGGGTTCCCTTGGTTTTAAAGGCCTGCTGGCTGTGATGGTGGTGTTCCATCCCTGTGTTTTGATGTACTTGAGTGATGACAATTTGAAGAAAGATGAATGAGTGTAGGAAAAGATCTGAAATGTGTGGGAATGTGGGAAGGCAGCAGCACATTCAGGCTGTGACATAAAGAAGTAGATGCTTTCACCTAGGGAGAGACACTGGGAGATAAAAAGGACTGATACTAAAAAGCTTCCAAGAAAATTAAGATAATAAAAAAGGACACTCTGAACTAAATTGTGAAACCATGGTTTCTCTAAGTTTTCCCATTAACATGGTTCTTTTTCCACATACAACAGATCTGGAAAGCTCAGAGAAGCTAATTTAGAAAACATGCAAATGCTCCTCTACCCTAACTTATGCAAATACCTGGATTGTATTTCCCCTCTCTAGAGTACAACATGAACAGTACAATATGGAACTCTGGGTTTTAGATTTCCTAGTTGCCTTGCAGAGAGCATCTGAGAACATTCTTTCATTAATGGGCACAACTCCTGCCTTGCAGGATACTTTCTTCATAAATGGGATGACAAGTTATAGTCTTGGCTTTTTAATTTGAAGGATGAGTAAGTGAGAGTAGATCTACACATTGGGAAGAGTTATTGGGTCAGTGGCAACGGCCTGCGTTTGAGATTGAAATTTGTAATAGACTGTGATCATTGTACCAACTTGTCCAGTAAAATCCCACTTGTTGCTGAGTAGGCTAAACCAGGCATAATTTGGACTTTGCTAGAAATACCCTTCTTAACTGAAAGAATTAAAAATCAAAGCTTTTCAGTTAGATTTTAGCACAACTTCTACTTTTGCCACTGTGCAGGATTTAGCAGTACAAGAAATGACTGTAGCAACTCATCTCCTGTTTTCCAGAGTAAGCATTTGATACTTTGTTTCCATGTGCTGTAATTCAGATACAAGCTTTTATGTACTCACATTGGAATTAATAATGCCATTTTTACCCGTCTGCTGAAATCTGGAGGACAGGAGGTGATTAACTTTAAGCTAGTCTGTCCCACATAACTAAAACATTGTGAAGTGTATGTTATGAGCATTGTTATGTTGATAACTAATGCCATGAAAGTCACTGTTCCTGCTCCCCGACCTTTCTTCACCTCCCCTAGTGCACTTGAATAGTCTTTTGAAAAACTGAAAATTGGTCTTTTGTTGAAAAACAAACTATGATGCTTGGGAATAGCAATTACCTGAAGCTGTAGTCATCAACAATCCTTTCGAGAAGGAAAACTGCCTCACTATGTAACACAGAAATGTAAGTATTAGTGGCATCAGTGGAGAGGAAAAATACCTTAAAAGCTGCAGTACATCAGAATATCTAAAAATGGCCCTTCAAATTTAAGTGACAAGCTTGCTGAGATGGAAGAGAGAACATCTACTTTGGAATGGAAAGCTGTTAGTGGACAGAAAAATACAGAAAATATCAAGACAAAGGTAGAACTAAATACCTTCATTTTATCCCTTTGTGAGTGGTTGCAAGACAAGATTGTATGCTTCCTGGAGAAGGGGATAAGAAAGGGAAAGCAACGACCCTGTTACAGGAAAACATGCTATAATTGTTAAAATTGTCTTTCCAAGCTAGAAATCGAGAGATCAGCAATTGTCCCCTTAAAACACCGGAGAAACAATGCAAATGGTTGAATTTTCTATCCTGTTAATAACTAGGGGAAAAAAAATTACTCCTTAGAGGTGAAACGTATTTCTGCTCTGATGCCATGAACAAATATTAGGTACTCAACCATGTTTTTTTCTGCAATCTTCCATGGCAACCTCTCTTCTCACACCTCTTGACAGGATGGACTGCAAGATGGGGACTGGGGAGAAAAATGCTTCCCACTGTAACAAATCAGGCCTGTGATCACCTGAGAATCCTGAACTTACCAGTTTATGGGATCTGATAAGATGTTGGTTTTGGCTGGGGTAGAGTTAATTTTCTTTGTAGTGTGTAGTATGGGGAAGTGTTTTGGATTTATGCTGAGTACAGGGATGATAATACAGAGAAGTTTTTGCTATTGCTGAGCAGTGCTTACACAGAGCCAAGGCCTTTTCTTCTTTTCGTACTGTCCCACTGGTGAGGAAGTTGGGGGTGCATGGGAGAGTGGGAGGAGACACAGCCAGGACAGGTGACCCCAAACAACCAAAGTGGTATTCCAGATCATACGACATCATGCTCAGTATATAAAGTAGGGGAAAGAAGGAGAAGGGGAGGGACATTTGGAGTGATGATATTTGTCTTCCCAAGTAACCCTTATGCATGATGGGGTCCTGCTGTCCTGGAGACGGTTGAACACCTGCCTGTGCATGGGAAGCAGTGATTTTTTTTTTTTTTGCTTGTGTTCCTAGCTTTTGCTTTTCCTGTTAAACTGTCTTTATCTCAACCCATGACTTTTCTGGTTTTTGCTCTTCTGATTCTCTCCCCAGTACCAATGGCGGCGAGTGAGTGAGAAGCTGCGTGGGGCTTTGCTGCTGGCTGTGGTTAAACCACAATAGATGCATTCTAGTGTCCCAAGGAAATTGGCTGACATAGTTGCCAAACCACTTTCTGTGGTATCTGAAAAGTCTTGGCAGTCAGGTGATGGCCCAGGTAATTAGAAAAGTGGAAATATCAGGCCCATCTTTAAAAAGTATAGGAAAGCGGACACTGGGAACTACTGACCTGTCAGCCTTCCTGGCTTGACATTTCCTATTAAAAGCTACACAGTGCTGAAAAAAGTAGGCCAAACTCACCTCTGTGCCTGGGAAGGTCATGAACAGATCCTCATAAATGCTATGCTAAGGCATATGTAAGACAAGAATGTGATTCAAGACAGCCAGCACGGCTTCACCAAGGGCAAGTCCTGCCTGACACGTCTGATGGTCTTTTATGATGGAATGACATCAGTGGACAAAGGAAGGGCTACGGATCTCATCTATTTGGACCTCTGAAAGGCACTTGACAGGGTCCCTTACAGCATCCTCTTCTCTAAATTGGAGAGAGAAGGATTTGATGGGTGGACTGTTCAGTGGTTAAGGAATTTGTTGGACAGTTAGATCCAGAGGGTGTGGTCAACATCTCAATGTCCACATGGAGATTGGTAATTCGTGGTGTCCCTCACGGACCCGTGCAGGGACAAGTACTGTTTAACATCTTCATCAGTGATGGAGAGCCATTGGTATGTTTGCAGACAACCTGCTCTGAGTGGTTTGAGTGGTGCAGTTGATGTGTCTGAAGGATGGGATTGCCACACAGCGGGACTTTGGCAAGCCTGGGAAATGCACCCATGGAAATCTCATGTGGTTTAACAAGACCAAGTGCAAGGCCCTGCAAGGGTCAGTGCAACCCCCTGTATCAGTACAGGTTGGGGGATGAATGGAACANACTGGGAACTACTGACCTGTCAGCCTTCCTGGCTTGACATTTCCTATTAAAAGCTACACAGTGCTGAAAAAAGTAGGCCAAACTCACCTCTGTGCCTGGGAAGGTCATGAACAGATCCTCATAAATGCTATGCTAAGGCATATGTAAGACAAGAATGTGATTCAAGACAGCCAGCACGGCTTCACCAAGGGCAAGTCCTGCCTGACACGTCTGATGGTCTTTTATGATGGAATGACATCAGTGGACAAAGGAAGGGCTACGGATCTCATCTATTTGGACCTCTGAAAGGCACTTGACAGGGTCCCTTACAGCATCCTCTTCTCTAAATTGGAGAGAGAAGGATTTGATGGGTGGACTGTTCAGTGGTTAAGGAATTTGTTGGACAGTTAGATCCAGAGGGTGTGGTCAACATCTCAATGTCCACATGGAGATTGGTAATTCGTGGTGTCCCTCACGGACCCGTGCAGGGACAAGTACTGTTTAACATCTTCATCAGTGATGGAGAGCCATTGGTATGTTTGCAGACAACCTGCTCTGAGTGGTTTGAGTGGTGCAGTTGATGTGTCTGAAGGATGGGATTGCCACACAGCGGGACTTTGGCAAGCCTGGGAAATGCACCCATGGAAATCTCATGTGGTTTAACAAGACCAAGTGCAAGGCCCTGCAAGGGTCAGTGCAACCCCCTGTATCAGTACAGGTTGGGGGATGAATGGAACAAGAGCAGTCCTGCCAAGAAGGACTTGAGGGTGCTGGTGGATGAGAGGCTGGACAGGAGCCAGCAATGTGCATTTGCAGCTCAGAAACTCAATTTTATCCTGGGCTGCACCAAAAGCATGTGGAGTACTGCATCCAGCTCTGGGGTCCCCGGCACAGGAAGGACATAGACCTGCTGGAGCAAGTCCAGAGCAGGGCCACCAAGATGGTGGATGATGCTCTCCTATGAGGAAAGGCTGAGAAAACTGTTGGACCTCATGAGACTCCCATGGGCCCACTTCTCCAGCTTTTCGAGGTCCCTCTGAATGGCGTCTGTTTCTTCATGTGTGTCAAGTGCTCTACTCAGCTTATTGTCATCTGCGAATTTGCTAAGGGTGCACTTGATCCCTTCATCTATGTCACTGATCAAGGTATTAAATTATGGTGGTTCATGAGGGACACCAGTTGTCACTGATGTCCACTGGAATTCTGAGCCATTGACCACTACCCTCTGAATGTGACCATCTAAGCAATTTCTTATCCATCTGACAGTCCAATCATGAAATCCATCTCTCCCCTATTTAGAGAGCATGATGTTGTGGTGGACCATGTTAAAAACTTTACAGAAAATTACATCCGTAGCCCTTCCCTTGTCCACTGGTGCATCACTCAATTGATTCCCTTTTTTCAGTCACTGAGGATTTCTCCTGGCTGCCATGGCTTTGCAAATATGATGGAGACAGTCTTACCAACTATACCAGCTACTTCCCTCAGGACTCTGGAATGTACCGCGCTGGATCCCACAGACATGTACATTCAGGTCATTATGAACCTGAGCTCTTACTGTATTTGTCTCCCCAAGTCTCCATCTTGCAGTCCGTCTGCTCACTAAGTGTGGGAAGTGAGATTGGCAATGAAGACTGAAGCAATAAAGGTTTTGAGTACCTCAGCATCCATTGCTACCAGTTTTCGAGTCACATTTATGAGAGGAGCATATTTTCCTTGACCTTTCTTAATTACCATGGAACAACCAAAACAGCTATCTAGATCAGCAGCTTCAGATGTGCTACATTCTTTCTGGGTTTTATGTAGTTCTGATAGTAGAGGAGATCAGAAAGGAATGGACCAGGATGGAGTGGTGAAAAGGGTGTGGTTGAGTGACAGGTAGTTTTTCCTGGCACTTCTTTCTCATAGCCTTCTCTGAACCTGTTGTTCTGCAGATATGATTGTGTGCTTCCATCAGTGGCTTTTGGCAAAAGCAAAGCATTTCTCTGACCTGGCAGTACTGCAAAATCCACAGAAAAGTGTGTGTGGTGTATTTTTTAGTATCATAAATTTAAAAGATCTGGGAAACTAGTTTCAAATTAATGTGTTACAACTGACAGCTGGCTTATCTATAAGATCTTAGCCATACCATGTGAGGACTCCACAAGTTCTTAATAACATAACAGGTAAAATTAGACTCTTATTTTCACTTTTTGAGCTCTGTGGCAATGCTAAAACTTGATACTGCTTCTGAGCATGGAATCATGTAAGTCCTGCCTATAATTTGGATATGGAACACAAGACTTGTATTGCTGACAAGTTCTGTGTGGATTGGGATGCTCAAGTTTCAAGCTTTTACAGTTATGCACTTGTGAACACATTTGAGTTACACTTAAGTAAGGAGCCACCAAGGTTACCGCACAGAGTCAAAGATTTCTCTTCACAGAAGTAATCATCAAAGCTCTAATTTATTGTTTATTACACACAAACTTATATCTCATACTTCTAAAAGCACGTGAATAATACAAGTACATCATTGGCTAATAGCTAGTGTCCGTGCCTTACAACACGACCCGATTGGTTTTTGCCTGCTGCTGTTATTGCAAGTCTGTTCCCTTTTATCTTAAGGACACAGGCTTTGCTACTTTCTGCATAGACTGGGTTGGGCATACAAGCTTCTCACAGCAGGCCATGGCCTGTGCTGTTTAGATTTCTTCTTACACCACCCCATTACCTTGAGTAGACAGTCATACTGCTAAGGTCACTGGCAGGCACTTCAAACCTGCTCAAAAGGTGCTTCACAAAGTCCTTCCTCTCTATAGCAAGTACTCCTTGCTGAAAGTGGGTGCTGAATGCACCACATCCATCTCCAGGCCTTCTTGAACATTGTGTTTTCTTGACGATATCCACAAAAAGGAAATACTGGAGAATTTCTTTGTGTTGTGCAACTATGTGCTGTGATCCTCATACACCTCAATTAGCAGACTTTTTTTTCCCATTGGAAAATGCTTTTTGTTCACTCAGCTCCACATACCAAAATTACCTTTTTTATGTTTCTTAGGAGTTCTGTCTAGCCATACCCTATAGTTTATCCATGCTTCTGAACTGCTCTCAAAGTCCCAGGCATTTCTCTGTGCTTTGATGTCCTTGAGCACAAAAAGTTCACATGAGGGAGGATTTTTGAACTCTGGCTGTTCACTAATGGCTCTGGGTCTTCATCTTTGTAGACAGTCATTTGTGCTTGACTGCGGATTGCTGGCTGATTGGCTGGATGTGGAAGGACTCTGCTGATAAGAGCATTTGATCAATAAACCAGGGTCAAAATGGAAATAACAGATGCTTGAAGGGCTTGTGCTTTGTCACTGAGCCTTCACAGGAGGAGCAGGATTCAAAAAACCTAGTAGTGAGTCATGTATCTCTCTTGAGGCAAACTCAGGAGCATAGCAGGATTGCTGTGGAAGAGGTACAGGCTGCTGTATGAGTCACACAATCAGACAATAAATTAGCCCATATAATTCAATGTGAATGTTGTCTATCTGCATCATTCTGCTTGATGTGCTCTTTCCCTTTGGGAAACTTCTAATTGAATATACTTTATTTCTGCTATTGAAAATTACTCACTCAAAAGTTGCAGTAAACTCACAGAGTCACAAGTACTATATGTTATACAGTGATGAATAATGAGTACCTTGCTTTGTCTCAAAGAACTTAGCAAACACAAAGGGTGTATCCACTCGAATTGCTTGTCTGTGGAGAAAGAGAAAGGGAAAATAACTCGTCAGGTTGGCTTGACCTAACTCTGCAGAAGCAGCTAATAATTCTGGGTATGCTTGAAACACATTTAAAACAGTTATAAGCCTAATCATGTAGAAATGTATGAACATATATTAGGGCACTTGCAATGACTAATTCTTTCTGTGAAGCTTGCTGATACCCTTCCTCTCCATCTACGAAGATTAAGTAAATAAGGGAACTGATCAAAAGGGTATTCCTATGTTCCTTGCAGGCTCTGGAACTTCCCAAGCTAACTGAACTTAAATCCAATTTTAATGGGGATGCATATCATCGAAGTCTCTAGCTCATTTAAACAATGCAAATATCTCTTTTTTAAAAATCATCCTATGCCGTGAATATGAAAGAAGCAGTAAAATATTTGTCATAACAGTCCTGATTGCCTGCCCTCTGATTATTTTGTGCCACATCTGCACCTTGCTAAGATGTAGCAGCTAATCCTGGAAAACATTTCCTAGCATATGAATGACAAGAAAATAAGCAGGAGCAGTCAGCATGGATTCACAAAGAGGAAGTCATGCTTGATCATCCTGATAACTTACAAAGAAATGAATGGCCTGGTAGATAAGAGGAGACCAGTGGTTATTGTCTTCTTAGACTTCAGTAAGGCCTCTGACACTGTCTCCCATAAGGTCCTCATAGACAAGCAGTTGATATATGGCTTGGGTGGGTATACAGTGACTTAGACTGAAAACTGGTTGAATGATGGTGTTTAGTGGTACAACATCCATTGGATGCCAGTGACAAGTAGTGTAGCCCAGTGAGTTAATATTGGTTCCTCCAGCAGCCCTCATTAATGATCTGGATGATGAGACAGAGCACACAATCACGAACTTTTCAGATAACATAAAACTAGGAAGAGGGGCTGATAGCAAAGGGTCATGTTGCCATCCAGGACATCAACAGGCTGAAGAAATGATCTGATGGAACCTGATGGAATTCCACCAAGGGAAATGCCAAGTCCTGCACATGGGGAGAAAAAACATACTTACATGCTAGGTGCTGCCCAGCTGGAAAGAATCTTGGCAGAATAGGACCTGAGAATACCAAGTTGAACATGAGCCAATAGTATGCCTTTGTGGCAAAGAAGGCAAATGGTGTCCTGGGCTGCATTTTAGTAGGAGGGGTATTGCTAGCTGCCCCTCTACTTGGAGCTGTTGAAGCTACACCTAGAGCACTTTGTCCAGTTCTGGGCTCCTCAGTACAACAGAGCCATGATCATGCTGGAGAGAATACATTCCTCAGTGGACCCTTCAATGGAAGGGTCATTAGGATGACTCTGGGAGTGGAGCACCTCTTTTATGAGGAAAGGCTGGGGAACCTTGGATTGTTCAGCCTGAAGAAGAGAAGGTTCAGAGGGATCTGTCAGTGTACAGAAACACCTGCAGGGAGATTGCAAAGAGGACAGAGCGAGGCTCTTTCCAGTGGTGCTGAGTGACAGGACCAGAGGTGGTGGACACAAATTAAAACACAGGAGATTTCTTCTGAAGCTCAGGATTTTTCATTTTGAGGATGACCGAGCACTAGCATAGATTGCCCAAAGAGTTCATGGTGTCTCCATCCTTGGAATTACTTCAAAAGCCATATGGACATGGTCCTGGGCAACCTACTGTAGATGACCCTGCTTGATCAGAGGTTCTGCACCAGATGAACCTCAAAAGTTTCTTCCAATGTGCACCACTCTGATTATTTATTGGCAGAGAAAAGAATGGAAGAGTGTGAGCATGTCTGTGTGCATGGGATGAGCCGTCTCTCATCCCTGTGTGCAGGGGCACACTGGAGAGAGAAGGGCAAAAGACATTTTTTACTGGAGAAGGGGATGAAAGCAGCACTGTTTGAAATTTGTTGGGTACACCAGGAGTTCTCTGGGGGAAAGAGTGCAATGTGACATAAGGCACGGGGCAGCTGTGTTTATGAGTAACATGAAATGTGCTTTTTTTCAGGAGGCAGCCTGCCTGATCCCTGTCAAATGGTGATGGCTTCCATCCACCATCTCCTCCACCAGACCATCAGCCCACATGGCTGAAGGCACCGGCGCAGCTTGCTGATGTCCCATGGTAGCTCTTCAGCTCTCGAGCACTTTCCTGGCAGCCCCACTTCTTTCTGCTTTTTGGGAAATACCTGCTGCTTCACCTTCCACCATCCCGCAAGCCCCGTATCTCAGAGGGGGTTCCTGAACCAATGCCCTCCATCAGCTGCAGGGCCACAGAGGCCACAGAGGGGATACATCTCACCTCAGCCTAGGTTGTTGCTGGTGGTGGCTTCTGTGAAGATCTTTCGGGCCCTCCCTAAAGCCCCAGGGGAGAGTGATGAGCCATGATAGAGGTATCTGTCAGCTCTGCTGTCCCAGTGACCAATACCCAGAGCCAGAAATCAGAGCAGCTGGGGATCAATGCAACAGCATGTATGTGCTGTTTAATTCCCCTTTTTGTGTTTGGCTGTCAGGTGATCCAGAGACCGATGGACTGACAGAAGTCTGTCCAGGCTGCCTTGCAACAACTGTGAGATACTGGAGACTGCCTTCAGTGGAAACATTGAGTTTATACCCACAGATACCATCCACGAGGATGAGTTTTGGGGGAAGGATGTGAGGAAATGGCTGTTAGGAAGATCTTGCTGTTTTCATCTGTGGGTAGTGCACCAAACAGGTGGGAAGGGGTAATAGCCCTAAGGTCTTTGTGATGGAGTGTGGAAAAACCGTATGTTCTGTTGGCCAAAGGAAAATGCGTGTGCCATCACCATGACTCTTGCATGCCACTGGCTGTCTAAAAATCAAGAGCTGACTTGTACAGACACCACTCATAAGAGTGGCTAAATGTGTACTTGATTGACCTTAGTGCCCTCCTGATTAATTGGTCAGTTATGGGATGGGGACATCTTCACATATAGTAACATTTCCTTTCTGTGGACTCAATCCCTTTTCCTGAAATTGTATCCATAGTGTCCATTATCTAACTAAGCCATTGCAGATGATGACGACAACTATGATTCAGTCACGGTACTGCACTGTGTCAGGGAGCAGTATTTAAAGGTAGGGTTATGTGTTCATTGTGCTAGGAGCATAGCTCTTTGAATGCTTTAGGTATAAGACAGATTCTGATGCTTGTGACATGAGGAGGTGCGTAACCACAAAAGGTGAAGGAAAGTGATGGGGGAGGACTTTGCCAGTGTTACACACCTTTCAGTATATTAAGGTGTTCATGTGTTTCCAAGGCATTCGATGCAGGGGGGCGTTGAAGTTTTTATCGCTGTACACTTGAAATGCTTGCAACATTTACGGCTGGTAAATATTTTCATGGTGATACCAGGGGATATCAAATGGCTTCTGATTGCAAGCGTGGGTGTAAATACATGGCTTATTCACTGCCTTTCGGTAGAACAGATCTGTGTCTCTGAAAAAACAGGGAAGGATGCTGTGAAAACTGCTACATATGTTGCAGAGGAGAAGAAGAGCACATGAAGGTCTCCAGCGATCACGTAAAGAGTGAGGGGTGATGCAAACTAAGCCTTGAGCACAGGCTCAGAATGGCTGAACCTGTACCTCTTCCCACCCTTATCTCCCCTGCACTCCTCCTCGAGCAGAGGCATCCCAGGCCACTCAGCACAGCTCCATTTGAACATGGATGTGTCTTACCATCCCCCACAGATGGACTTTAACCTTGCTGCTGGGTTTAGAGTGCCCCATTGAATGTGTTTACTATTGGTGGCCCTTCCCAGCCCATCACAACTCATTCCCTGATGAGGCACTGTCTCTACATCCAGTAGCAGGCAGCAAGTACCCTATGTCCTCTGTTAAGGGATCTCCAGCCTATGAAGAAGGTAATGTGGCAAGTTCCTTTCTTGCTCTGCAGGTTTTTGTAAAGTACTGCCCAATGCATGTGTGTAAAATTTTTTAATTCACTTCCACCAAAGAATACATCTTTCACTGGCATGGTTGTAGGGAAGACATGGTAACAGAAATTTTATAACAGGCTTTTTTCTCCTCCCTGAAAAGTGCAGGTGGTTCCTCAGACCCTGATGGCATTTTGGGTTGCCAGTGGACCACAAGTGTGGGCTCTGTGTCTTTCGCTGGCCTGCTTCCAGAAGTCCTGTTACAGCAGGACAGCTATCAGGATGTCTGTTCCCAACACCTGCAGGTGAAGATACTGCTAAAGAAGGAGCTAGTATGCTTCCTGTTTCCCTGACAGCCATACCTCAGGCACAGTGGCACAGCTTGTGCAGTGTCACCCTGACACAGGATAACAGCCCTTGAGTAAGCACATCCTTGAGGCTTCCAATTGGTAGCAAATGCCTACTTCCCAAGACTCATTTTCCTTTTCTGTGCAGGAAGCAATGTTCAGCTGAAGCCATGGGATATGGGCATCAAAGATTTCTCATCTAGACAGATAGCTTATCCCAACTGTAGCCACTTGGCTTGAACTCCTCCTCAACCCACCTCCCTATGGAGAGTGAGCACAGGCCAGTCCAGGACCCTAATCTGCTGCTTTCATGGTCTCTGAAAAGGAGCAACCAGCCACTGGTGTATTTTGAGAAGTACCCTGTGCTTTGACCGGAAGCTGCAATGTGGCAGGATGAGTAATTAATTAGCCCATGCTCCCACAAGCATTTCCAGTCCCAACTGCCAACAGGCAATTAAGAACCTCCTCATTGTGTCTATTTTAGATAACCATTTACTTTGATACAAATTAACAAGGGCTTTTGTAATGGTTTATTTCACAGGCAATTTATTAGATTCATTTGTGGGACCAAAAGCAGGAACTTGAATAGACACTTTGAGTTCCAAGCCACCAAAAGTCAAAACAATTTTGCTGAAGAGTGCACTAATTTTATCAAGGCAGAACACTTGCTTCCTTCTGATTTTTTGTGTCATGTCATTTGTTCTTATATTTTACCTTAAACCAAGTCCAGAGACTTTGAAAACTGAAGGTAACCTTCTAAGTTCTGGTCCTTAAGAACAGATTAATGTCCCTTTTATGTGATTTGCCTATCAGAGTTATTGGACTGAGCACCAAGAGGGTTAAGTACACTTACTACCAAGTGTTGTTTTTTTCAGCATCTCAGTGAAAATTGAGGAACCCAACTTGCTGCTGCCCCAATGATCCCTGCATCTGTGACCATGGCAAACACTGATACTCATGTATTGATGTATGAAGTATGACTTCATGTGCAACACCCAAGGATCTCCCACAAAGCCTAAGAGAATCAGAAAAGGGCCCTACATCCCTCAAATGACAGGAAGGAGTATCCTTCCTTTCTACATTAACTTTCAAATGTTAATCTTGACCCTACCTAACAACTGCACAAACAGTTTGTGACCCTGCAGGAATCTCAGATATAATCTAGAACAGAGCAGGGACATGGGTTGATAGTCTACCCAGAAGCAGCTTAGTTATCTCCACCTGCGTGAGGATCTGTCCAAATGGGAAAACGTGCAGGAGGATTTTACGTTCCCTTACGATCTCTGCACTGTCTCATGTTTACAAAGTGTATCAGTGAGGGTGAAATATTGGACTCAAAATTAGGGTAGAGTGGATGACAGCAAAGATGGCAGGTTGGATCTTATGTAGTATGTGATTACATAATTTGGGAAGAGGAGTGCAGCTCTGAACAGGGAAGAAGAGTGAAGAACCTGAGCTGGAAGGTCTCACTGAGGGAATAGGGTGGCACTATGGCAGGAACTAAATACTCTGGGTGATTTTCATCAGGGTACAGTTCCCCACATGACTGAGATCAGGTATTCCCATCATCACTAGAATTAATTGGGAAGTCTCTTTGAAATGAATATTTGAATATCTAATATATTTTCTTTGTCCTTTGGGGGGATGCTAGCTAGTTCCTCATTTTCAAACACCAGCAGAAACCTAGGTGAAAACCAGAGATGAATTTTTCTTCCACATTTGGCTGAAATTGGGTTGTGGACTTGCATACATAACAATTTTGTTGGAGAAATTGCTTAAACTGGGGATAATTCTCTACAAGTCATCTGCTCAGATCCACCTGCTCAGAGTCAAACAGATCATCTTGTTTGTTGATGAAGTGGAATGCTTCCATGCTTTTCATTCTACAATTCTGTCCCATACTAGAATTCCTAGATTCTTGTCTAGGCTAACTCATAGGAAGTGAAACATAAAAACATTAATGTGATTATCTACTGGAAGTATCAGTTTGCATTTCTTAGCACTTAATTTTGTATAATTTTTGCCTCACTCTTCCCCACTCCCAGAAATTCCACCTGAGTGGAATTTGGAACATTTCTTCTTTTTCATGGCAACAGAGCTACGCTGTAGAGGTTCCACAGAGCCACACACATTGTGATTTTCTATCCTTTATTGCAGGCTGGCAGTGTGTTGACGATTTTCCCCATGGCTGGATGCTGAGATGCTGGTGACCCACTTCCTGAGTCTGAAGAGGCCATGGGTAGATGCAGTGCCCAGCAACTCTGTTGAAAGTTGAGTGCTGACAAGCAGGAGGTGGCTAGGAAGGAATGCAATTGCTTCTGAAATGTACACTGTGTGCTTACCCCAGCAGATGCTTCTGCCATATCTGTGTGACATAACGTGCTCTTGACTCATAAGACCAGACTCCTCGCAGGTGAATACTGGCTCAGTGCTATCAGCTTTGATTTCTTCGTGCCAAAAGCCATCAAGGACTCTATTGAAGACGAGGCTTCTAGAGCCTTTTTTCTGAGGGGTAACTTTATATAAGCAGCCTGTGTCACATTGATGGAATTTGTACTGCTGGTTTTTTCTGGCCAGTCCTCTGAGCATTGCATGGTGGCTTCCGGATGTCACTGGCACTGCTGTGCTGACTCTTGTCTGGTGCACTCCTCCCTCCCAGAGCTATCCCTGTCAGAACAATAACTTTGTCCATGAGGGACACTCATGTCAGCTGCTGGGTGCAGCTGGCTGAGCTGCAGTTGTCACTTCTTTTGAAACCATCAAGTGGTCATGTTTTTTGTTCTTTTTTATTTGCCTTTAAATACCTGTTCCCAAGAATATTTTGTGGTTTCTAAGAATACTGCATGCATAAGAGCCCCCAGGTTGTAAACTCACATGTTCTTTGTGTTTTGGTGCATTAACAGATAGTGTGTGTTTCAGTGTCTGAGAGTCTGTCTAGCCTCTGAAGCTGACCTGATATCTGCTGCTGATTTTCCAGGGAAGAAACTCTTCATGGGACCATAAGGCTAGGGCAAGGTCTTGTGGATAAGCTACTTTAAATACTAAGTGACCACATATGCTACGTGTTTCTTTTCAGAGGCTTGTTCAGCCCCACCAGTAACACTGTGTGCATTGCATTTTATTATGCAGCTTTTGGATTTTCAGATTCTCACCAAATATGCATCTTTGATTGCTAGGTACTGCCTTGCCTCTGGGTCCCAGACAGTGCATTCAGTTTCTTCTATACTCATGCCCTGTTTCAGAGGCAAGGCTATCTCATGGTTAATGTGGTCTGCTAAACACACTGGACATAGCCATGAGGCATGTAGTCCTTGGGCTTAAACTGTAGAGTATAATCCTATGTCTCTAGTAAGCGTATTGGTTCCTAATGTGAATTTCTGCCCTAAATCATACCCTATTCTGCCCAAGGGGAGTCACCAGCAGCTGTGTTAGCCCATGGCTTGTTGTAGTGTCCCTGACTTCAGCAAAGCAAATTTCTGGTGATATTTTAGCATTCAGTCGGACCCTGTGTCCTTGCCAGGATCTTTTCTACAGTTCCTACTCAGGTACTAGTTGCAAAGCATATAATCAAGCAGAGGAACAAAGATGGGATAAAAAAATTCTTCAGCAGCATCTATATGACAGATTGATCCTCTGTGATCAAAGGCCCTGTCTTCATGCTGTTAAATTTAATGGACATTTTACTAATAACCTCCGGAGACTAGAGCATGATTTTCCCTGATTTGGGGACAAGACCATTATACCATTATAGCTTCGGGAGAAATTAAATCCCTTCCCCTACTCTTTGGATGGGGGGAAAAGGCATGTATAATGTTTCCTCTTTGGATGGTGCCTCTTCTCAGAACTGATAATCATCTGAGGCAGGAGCTGGTGTAGCCTGTGTTAGGGGAGTATGCTGTAGCAATTTCTCTAAGCATCATGTATTTAGCCCTTAGTATGGAAGATAATTTCTACTAGACAGAGCTGAGCTAAGTTTACCTCCATGATTGCACCTGTGCATTTGAAGTCCCTGCAACCACTGGTGCTGCAAAACCCAGCTTTGAACTTCTACTACTTTTTATTCTTTCCTAGGATATTTGGTAGGGGAAGGTATGTTGAGATAATTTATCTGTCTTCCCCTGAAATTTGTATTTCTGGAATGTTTCTCAAATGTACTTAGGGAAAAGGAATGAATTCAGCAGTATGACTGTGCTAGCAGAGCAAATCTTTTTCTGGTGGTAGCTATTTCCCCCTTCATGTTAGCACTGAATTTGTTCTGGTATTCCTGAAATGCCTTTAACACTTAATTTCTTCTTTAGAGTGAGCTGAAATAGGCCCTTGTGTGAAAGTTAGCTTTGGAAAGACAGCACTAAGCCTCTTACGAGAGCAAAGCTGTGCCTGTGTTTAGACTCATTTGAATCATCACCCTCTGTGGCATCTGAGCTGATTCTTCTTTTTATGCCTATCAAATTCTCATTTCCTTTGGCTGGGATCCCTCTTTCTTTCTGCTGAAATGTTTAGAGAGCAGGCAATTCCAAGGCTGCTTGCAGATGAAAACAGATCAGCTTTCAGCATTGCGTTGTGTAACAGCTGCCCGCTGTCACTACAGAGCCAATTTGGGGACAGTGTCATCGGTTCTGTCAATCCATATGTCCCAGGGACAATTTTACTGGATCTGAGGTTAAATGTGCATTAACTGGATTAAATTTTTAAATGTACATCTGAGATATGAAATGTCAAATTGAACACCCAACTTTCATTAACCAAACAAAACTGTAATTCATTGATGAAACCTGATAGTTTCATGAATTCCAGCTATCCATAGGCACATGATCTCTAAAAGATTGTCCTGTGCTCATCCTAGTCTGTATATGAATACGTGTGAATGAGCGAGAAAGATTTTAGTATTCTCTTAGCAAATTTTACTTGGGGTTTTTTTGTGTTGTGGTTTTTTTGTTGGTTTGTTGTTTTTTTTTTTTTTTAATAAAGCTTGTTGCTATCAGGTTATCAGGTTTGTGCTTGTCCAAAGCATTTGACAAAAACACCATAATGAATACTACCAGGATTTCAGTTCAACAAAGCAAGTGGAAAAAAAACCTGATGAAAGGTTGCAAACATATATCATAACTTTCTAATAATAAAAATATCCAACTCAACATAGATGTGGGACACCATGTCCTGGAAGATGCCTCTTGTCACCTTAACAGCAGAGCCTCCTCCAGTGAGTGCATGCCCTAAATTGCACCTTGCAATTGAATTAATTTCTGAACAAGGTGACAAGACCCCAAGGGCCAGTAGGTCATCACCACACAAGCTGCATTAGACCCCAAGTGGCTTCTGCTGGGAGGTTCAGCATCAGCCTGTCTTGTTGACACCTGCCAGGTGGCTGATGGACTGGTGAACAATGCATGGAGCTCAGGCAGCTCGGGATTTACGTGGGTTTGCACAGACACATAACTGAAACACCATGTGCTCCAGGTCAGTTGTCTGCAGAGACCCTACTACTGAAAGTCTGAGGACTGAGTTTGGCATATGTCTCTTTGTCTAAACACAAAAACTTGATCTGTTCTGCTTGCTTTAACTTACCTGATTTGGACTAGTTATATTAGCCACTAGCCTAATACTGGTTTAACTTAATCCATTACCTTAATATTTCTTTAACTGACTCAATTTCAATTAGAAATGGATAACTGATGCAAAAGTTGCTGAATAATTGAGATGTGGGGCTGTTCAACTGACATTAACTCTAAGTCACTTTTCAAGAGGCTGCTGAGCATCCATAACATGACAGCTGCCTTCAGGGTAGCCAGAGGAGTGAAAAACAAAATTAATGTTTCTTTATTTTAAATAACTATCACATGTTTTAAACATACCAGTAAACATACTTAGGCCAGGCATGCAGCATTTATATATTGGTGTGAGCAGCTCTATGGCTGTGATAAAATCAATTGATATATATTGATTTTCACTTTTCACTGATTAGACCTGCCTACGTGAGATTAACCCCTTGAAATTATCTTGTATTTGAAAAGAGAGTTTGGCTTTTTTCTTTGCAGCACTGCGTAGTTTTTAATAGAAAACTTCAGCCCAGTATTCTGGGTCCTTTTGAACAATAGATTTCATTATACAAGTCCACATACTGATTTTTCCCAGGAATAACCTGGGGTTTTTCCAGGCTGGATGAATTCCAGCTCAAGTAATTACACTTTGCTTTCCTCAATTCCCCCTAAGGTCCAATTAATTCAGGCACTCCTAGCGTAAAATGGTTACATGCTGCAACTGTACCTGGCTGGCTAAACAGCTGTTGTGCTTCCCCCCAGTGACAAATACATCTCAGTGGGGCGTGAGCTGATTCTCTTACATCTCTGCTGTTGTGTGCCTGAACGATTCCAATGCTCACAGTCCTCCATGAAAAAGCACATGGGTAACACATACTTTTATCATGGTCTTGCTAGTCTTGCTTGTCCTTCTTTGTGTAGCTGTGGTTAAATTCACTTCTGGATCTTGAACCATCATGGGTGGGAAGGTCTCAGAGCAAAGGCTATCATGTTGCTGCAGGTTCCAGGTGCACCAGCAGGCTTTACTCACATGGCACTTGGTCTGAATATCTGAGAGGGCACCCACCACTGAGATAATTATTTTTCTGTGTTGTTTCACAGACCTGTGAGACCTGTATTGGCTGCTATCTATCTCTAGAGAAGAAAACGTTTAACACTGTAAAGAGGTAGTGGAGATGGGAACCCCATAGGTGCAGTAGAGCCTATTCTGCTTTTTCATTTGGAAGAATTTTTACTTCTGTTTTTTTTTGGTTTTTGGTTTTTTTTTTTTGGCCAAGTCTTAGTCCAATTCTTGCAGCAGGAGCGTGCTGCTTTGAGGCCACCGATTCCCAGTTCTAATGATCTAGTGTGAGTCCTGCAGTTTGAAAAATCAGATGCAATGCTATGTCTGACTATTGTTGTCAAACTGGAGCCAGCTGTCCCATTAGAGTCTCAGGCTTCTGAATAGAGGGCTTTCCAGGCCTTGTTTAGCTTCAGAAATCTTGTCCCTGTCATAACCACTGAGGTAGTGAGGATGTCTCAACACAAGGGTTGAAAGCAACAGGCTCTTGCTTTTGTATTTCAGACAGCTGAAAAGCAATGTAATGCTAAGGTAGCCCCTGTCTACACCACTTGCTTGGAGGGACCTGTGCACTGTTGGGGCAGAAGCTGACAGCAGGAGGGCTACAGTGAGAGAAGGTCTCAAGAAAATAAAGATTAATATGACAAGGATTAGAAGGGAATTTTCTCTACCATGTGCTCTGCTGCTTAACTGTCATGCAATTTTTTGGATCTGCTATAGGATTTCCAGTTTTGTGTGTCAGTTCCCAGCATCTGCACCCAGGTCTGCCAGATACAATAGGGACAATTCTTTTTGTGGAGCTGCTGTGGGACAGGATAATCCACATTGCTGTACCTTCTGTGCCTGTGGATTCATTTATCTTTCAACACACAAGGGGCTCAGTTCACCTTCTTAAAATTGCTTGAGGGATAGGATTTCAGCTGGCAGCTTCTGGGTCAGGCTGGCCTTGGCAGGTGGAGTGGCTCTGGGAAGGAGATGGTTCAGTGCTTCACTCTGTCTCCGACGTCCACTGGGTTTTCACTTAGTGCCAGTTTACAATTGCCTTTCTGCATGGCTAGCTGGGGTAGCTGTCATCTTACCAGACCTCTCTTCTATGGCACTAACATCATCTGGCCATGACATAAAGCCCTGGGACAAGGCTGCAGTAGAGAGGTGGTGTGTGCCTGGCCAACAGAGAGCCTACCTTTCTAGCATGTGCTTCCAGAGTCAGCCAGCTCACATTTCAAATGAAATGAGTCTGGAGGTGGACACATTCCGTACACCCTTCTTGGGGAAAGGCTGTCATTGCTGAAACACTGCTTCCTCCAAGCCCATTGACTTTCAAGATGTGTCATGGAGAGTATAGAGCAAGTTAAAATATTAGAAAAATAGGTTCCGTTTCACATGTGTAATTTGGAAAGTTGACATTCTGCAGAATAGGACAGGGAAAAGAATTAGAAGAGTAAAACTGGAAAAACTCATGGGTCTAGATAAAGACAGATCAATAGGTCAAGCAAAATTCATGCATGCAGCAAAGCAAAATGAGGAATTTGTTCCCATGGGCAGGCAGGTGTTCAGCCATCCCCATAAAAGCAGGGCCCCATCATGTGTAGCAGTGACTTGGGAAGACAAACACCATCTCTCCAAACTTCCTCTCATTCCTTCTTCCCCCAGATCCATATGCTGAGCATGACACAAATACAGTATGGGATACCCCTTGGGTCGTTTCAGGTCAGCTGTCCCAGCTGTGTCCCCTCTGAATTCTTTGTGCACCCCCAGCCTCCTTGCTGGTGGAATGAGTGAGGAGCGGCAAAGGTCATGGCTCTCTGTAAGCCCTGCTCAGCGGGAACAAAAACCGTCCCTGTGTTGTCAACATTTTGTTCAGTGCACATCCAAAACACAGCTGCATACTAGTTACTATGCAGAAAATGAACTCTACCCCAGCCAAAAGAGACACATAGGCCAGCCATCCTCCTCTCATTTTTAGATACCTGCAAAAATGTTGACAAAATTTTGCACAAAACCTGAAGCATTTTTACAGAGGGTGTCTCAAGTGCTCTGGAGTGCTGTCCACCTCTGGTGCCTCCATACCAGTGTGCATCTCATTCATGGTGGGCTGCAAGGCTATGCCTTCTGGCCTCCTTCCCACACCAGCACCCACACCCAGGGTCTTTCTCTGCGAAGAAGAAGGGCAGTAAGGAGCTGATGCTGCATTATCCCAGTGCTTGGGGTTGATGCCAGGAGCTGGCATCAGACATAAAAGGTGGCTGGTGCCCAGAGGAACAGATGAGGGCTTAGTTCTGCATTATGAGCTGCTCAGCCAGAGCTTAATTTGCTATTTACTTTGTGCCAAATAGGTAATCCCTGTGGAAAGCAGACACTCAAACCTGTGTTTCCCCCTGGGCTAAGGGTGTGGGAATATTAAATTGCCAGCTTCAGGATGACCTCCTGCCTCTGTGCAATAGTCACAGAGACAGCTCCCTTCCTCCTCTTCTTCAGCTTCCCCACTCTCTTGTCTCAAGTTTTCATCACTCTGTCCTCTTCTCCTTTCTTCTTAGTGTCTGCACAGATCCATATGGCTTTAACAGAATATCATTAACCTGCAGCACTACAGAAGGCTGGTGCTTTCTTAAAACCTGCCACTTTCTATTTTTACCCTCTCTGAAGTACAGGCGCCTCAGACCAAGCTGAGGGGGTTGACCTGCTGCTGTGTACTGATCTTGGCTGCTGTATCCCTGCACAAGTCTTATCCTGATGGTGCTTCAGAGATGGTTTGGACTCCAAGCTGTGTCTCTTCTGACTGTGGCCCCTTAACAAATTTGTGCAATACCCTGTCTAAAATGGTAAGAAGAAACTTGCATTAACAGATATGCATATGCAAACGAGGATGCCATGAAATTTGAAGAGGAGTATGAGGTTTTGAATTCTTTCTGTATTTCAAATTCCCTTCTTGACTCATCCTCATCTATTTTGTCTCCTCATTTCACAAATGCTGCAAGAAATGAACTAACTTACCTTTATGACACAATGTGCTTGTGCTCCCCTCCCAGGTCATTATAAGTTTGTGGTGTTCATATGGCTTCTTAAGCAGGAGTATGATAATATTTTGTTTGTACCATTAAAAAAAAATTCTCCATATTTGTCTCCCTCAATCTAAGTTGTATTTTCCTTATTCAATGGCTGGATGAGCACATATTCACTTCTTTCATTTCATATGGTTGCTTTCAATTATAATGATATATATATATTTATGTAGTACTATGGCATATAAATTTGATGAAGGAAGTGTAGATTGTTTTATCTTGCAGGCTGATGGCAAACCTTCTCAGCATTTACCAGCCATTGTGTTGGCAGCCAGTTAATCACATGTCCATGGTAAGGGGAAGCACATGGGGCTTCAAAGATACTTGTAAACTGCCTTTTTGTGAATATCAAGATAAGTTATTTTGGCTCAAGAATTATAAAAAGTCATTAGACTGTGAGATCCAGCTGGGCACCTAACCTTCCAAACTCCAGAAATGCTCAAACTAAAATTTGAAATTAAATGAAATTCAAATATTTAAACCTTCTCAGATCCCCAAGTTTCATCTTGAAAGGCTTCTCAAATGTCTCAAGCCGAAAGTGTATAGATTGTACTGGTGTGACTGAAAACCTTTTGGTTTTTTACAGCAGATTCTCACTTTGATGGTCAAACTCTGGAGCAGAGGAACATAAGGCATAGCACCAGATTTGCGCATTTTATATATTCTCTAGTGAAAATTGCTTATATAATTTAAATGGGCAGTTCATGATTTGCAGTATCAGCCTGATTCTGAGAACTCACCATGGTTGCAGAGCATGCTAGCTTCCAAAACTGGGCTGTTTCATATTGGCTGGTTAGATGTCTAGAGTAAATTTAATTTTAAAAAAATAAATTAAATGGGCAGGTGGCTGCTTACCTGGAAATAACCCTGTGCTTACAGAGAGGTGCCATTTGAGATAGGCTTTATAATTTATTGCATTTTATTTCTTTCATGACCTGGCCATTTATAGGTAGATACAAAAAGGGCTTCATTTTTTCTTTCTCCAGCTGCAACATAATGAGGTGGCACACATAAAAATCTGCATACAAGGAGCAGAGGAGGAAGCCCCAAAAGCCTTGCTGTGCACAGGGCTCTTCTGTCATGGAAGCAAGATGAGATGCAAGTGACCACACACATTTGTTATTCTCTCCCGTATGGACTCCGCTGAACCTGGTGCATCCTCTTTATAAGGAACTGCTATTACAGTAGGGTGTTACTTCATCCCTTTCCATAGGTGTTGCTTTACAGTTGTTGGTTGGTCTTTTTTTTCACCATGAGATAATCAAGACATAAGGACAGATAATTTTGGGATGACTGGCTAAGTCTTCTAGTAAAACTATTGCGCTCTTTGTACTTCTGCACAAATTTCCAGGTAAATTTTTCAGTGTAGAATTCTGCTTTTGCCCCTGGATCTTACTCCAGTTCCTGCAGTCCTTGGCTTGGAGTGCTTTTTCTGACTTCATTTCATCAGGGAAAGGATGGGTTGTCTTAGTGTTCATGCCTATTCTTACTCCAGTGTCCCATGTTTCTACACTTAGGGCTGTGTACTCTGAACACATTGCAGTGAAGGCCCTGAAGCTGCTCAGGATCACAAAGTGGTGCCATATAATTTTGAAATGCCTCCCAAAGGGTACTGCAAGTATCCTTGTAAGTACTGTCCTGTTAGCATCCCTCTCCAAGTCGGATGGAGTCATCACTGGTTTGATTACTTTCCTTTTGAGGCATTAGATACAGTCATTATGTGGACAGGCTGGAAGCTGAGAGATGTTGTGACCTAAAATGACAATCTCCATGAAATTCGTGAAAGGTGAAAAGTTCTATATGTGTGGTTTTACCTATTGTGAGTGTGAAAGGTTTTCCCTGCTGTCCTTGCCTATCTTTGAAAGCATTTATTTTTTTTCTGATTTAATTTCTTCCCATTATCTGGACTATTGCTCTTTTCTCCTCACCTTTCTGCTTTTGTACATGGCTACTGCTCCCAATGCAACTTGTGCCTGCTTTATACAACCCCTGCTGTCATACTGTTCAAAACTGCTTTTGGTCTTCAGCAGAGCACAGCAAAAAGCAAAGCACATCACGGTCACAGAGCAGTATTGCCTCATGAAGCATCTTTGGAATAACAACCTTGGTTTCTCACTTTGCTAACAGCTTCTGTTTCAGACCCTTTTGACCCAGTTTCCACAGAGCTTGAGAACTCATCGCCTGATTTACTTGGTGTCTGCTATATGGCTCACTCTCTTCAGTGATATCCAATTGCCCTTTCCAGCTTATCTTGCTTCTTTGCCATCAGCCAAACAAAGGGCAGGCATTGAATATGTTTAAGGCAGCAGGTTGCTAGTGCAGGCACTGTTTGGCCAGTGGATGTGCATCCCTGCAGCAGCATGAGGAATGACAGGAGGTTGTACAGCTTGCTGGTAGAAGGCAGCTTATTTTAGAGCTTAAAGGCTTTGCATAGTAGAGTCTGAACCTAGAAATACTAAATATTATTCTATGTCCAGAAATAAAACTCTGCAGATCATGCTGAATGGTATTTCTCTGTATCTTCCTGTCCGGTTGTTTCCCAGAGAACCCCTCAAGGCAAGCATGTAATTTTGCAAATATTCAGTCCCTTCTGTAAGTGTATGCTGTACAGATCTTGTCTTTTTTATTATAATGCTGGGTTAGACTGTATATGTTCTTTCATGTCCAGGAGACTGATTTTGAGTGGTTTTGCTTAGAGAATAAAAATTAACCTTATTTAAAAATAAATTTATTTTATTCTTTTACCCTTAGAACATGATTGTTATTGAAAGTGAAACAGCTCACAGGACTCTAAGGACTGGGTGGCTTAAAGGGGCAGTCATGGAAGCTAAACCTTTATGTTCCAAGTTGCTGACTGAATTCCCACTCACATATTAGTGAGCAGTGTTGCCATCTGACAGCTGCTTGCATCTCGCATCAAAATGAGACAGTGATTTAAGGCCAGTCCTTGGGGCTGAGAGGAAACTGAGGGAAACAAAAAAACTAGAATGACGCTCTAATTTCTACTGCAAGTTGGGACCCTGTGGGAACTGTTGGCTAAGTGTGAAGAACAGAAATGAGAGATGCACACATGGCAATCTGCTTGGAAAGCCTCCTTATCTTAGTGAGTAAACTCAGCACATCCTTCACAAGTCATAGTGTGACTCATGCTTCAAGATGCTTTGCAGCAGAGATGGCCTGACTAGCCAAATGGTAAGCTTAAAATGTGGTGGGTGCTGGACTCTTTCTGTTACCTGAAAGAGGTATCATTGCTCAATTTTCTGTAGAAAAAACCTTCAGGCTTAAAGAAGTCTAATTTCTGCAAAAATACATGCAAGTTCTTCAGCATTCTTGAACATCCTTACATCTTCCAAGTGTAACACATTTCAAGGCTTTGCAGGAACAAGGAAACAAAATTTGAGCCCTTAGATAAATTAGTTCTCATGTTTCCAGTGACACTACAAGATTTGCAGATGCAGTGCCATTAAAAGACCAGGTGTGTCACCTCCAGATCTTGCCTGTAATCAGAATATTGCTTACTTTATACCTTGATTTCAAGGTACTAAAAAGCTGCATGGGCCTGCTAGAAGATATGAAGATTGGAATGAATGGAATGGGCAACACAGAGAAAATATTCAGCAGTGCCTGACTTCTAGAAAACAGAAACTCCTCTGCAAAAATGTCTTTTCAATCACTTGAAATTACAGCTATCCACTGGTAACCTCAGGACCAGGATGAGACAGTTGATTAAAGCCATCAGGTATGCTGGATTTTACAACCTGGCTGATTTCATTAGTTACTCCAATAGGTGTTATAACTAATGTTAGTTAATCTCCACTGCATGGCCAGATCTCATTATTAGAAGTCAAGTTGCTGGCCTGGCAGATGGTGCAGCCTGGAAGATCAGTTCAGCATGCAAGGCTAAGCCACTGGAAAGCATCTTTCTTAAGTAGAGATGCAGCTCTATCTGCTGCTTAAATAGAATCATAGAATCATAGAATCGATTGGGTTGGAAAAGACCTTGGAGATCATCAAGTCCAACCCTTGGTCCAACTCCAATCCATTTACTAGATCATGGCACTCAGTGCCACGTCCAATCTGCATTTAAAAATCTCCAGGGATGGGGAATCCACCACCTCTCTGGGCAGCCCATTCCAATGCACGATTACTCTCTCTGGAAAGAATTATTTTCTGCTCTCCAACTTGAATTTCCCCTGGCAGAGCTTGAGCCCGTGCCCCCTTGTCCTATTGCTGAGTGCCTGGGAGAAGAGACCAACCCCCACCTGGCTAGAACTTCCCTTCAGGTAGTTCTAGACAGTGATGAGGTCACCTCTGAGCCTTCTCTTCTCCAGGCTAAACAACCCCAGCTCCCTCAGCCTCTCCCCATAGGACTTGTGCTCCAGTCCCTTCACCAACCTTGTTGCTCTTCTCTGGACCCACTCTAGCCCCTCAATATCCTTCCTGAACTGAGGGGCCCAGAACTGAACACAATACTCAAGGTGTGGCCTCACCA
>VWZD01003510.1:18444-47892 GCA_013396695.1 Sakesphorus luctuosus | reverse complement strand
AGCTGAAACCAGTTTAAAAATTGCAAAAGTGGAATATACTAGTAGTAAAAAGGAGAGAGAGAATGCAAGAAAAACCAAGTGATGCACAATGAAATTGTTCACCACCTGCTGGCCACTGCCAAACCCACATTTGTATGTCTCTTTATATACTGGCTTTATGTACTGCGTGTGACATTCTATTATATGGGATATCCCTTTGGTCAGTTTGGGTCAAGTGCCCCAGATATGCCCCCCTCCATTTTTCTGTGCACTTGCTCACTGGCAGAATATGAGACACTAAACAGCCCTTGGCTCAGGGTCAGCACTGCTCAGCAACAGGCAAAACATTACTATGTTACCAACATCATTATTATACTGCATCCAAAACAGCACTGTAGCTGCTACTAAGAAAAAAATTATTAGCCAAAACTAGGACAAGAACTAAGATACCTTAAACAGTTCTGAGTAGGAATGAGATGCATGAAACTTCTTCCAGAATTCACCTGGCATAATTTTGTAGGCTTAAACCAGAAGACTTCTGTCAGCAATGGTGCTTTATTTATTGAATCACATAACCTTATGTGGGGCTGTTTGACTTTCCCTGGGTATTCTGCCTGGGTTTCAGGTGCCTTTTGAGAAGCAGTCTTACCTGCGAGACCTGGAGTACCCTGAGACCTCAGGAGAGACATGACAGCAGATAAACCTACCAGGGTTATCTCTTCCTCTGCATGCATGTAGAGCCTCTTAATGTGGGACTGGGATCTTATTTGAGGTTCATCCTGTAAGTAATAGATAATATCCCAGGGTGCACTGCAAAGGGCTCTCGCCCTTCAGCATCTGACTGCTGTGCTGCTGTAAAGTTCATCTCATTGTAGTGAAACTATGAGCCAGAAGCATGTTGCAGTGTACATTCCTGTCTCCAAACTGGACTAGAATCCAAAGGCTGGCTGCAAAAAATGCTTTTGTTGGCTTGCATATGTATTGAACATTTCATTAGTTGGTAGATCCATCATCATCGGTGTCAGAGATGCTCGGTGCCTTGGTTTTAATATATGTGAAAGCTAGGACTGTTTGCAATTCACTAGGTTTCATGGCCTTTGCCATGGAGTGACAGAAGACCTGGAAAAAAACCAAGCCTATGTAGGCAACCTGCTCACCTAAGTACATTTTCAGTAGTCTCCAAAATGGCAACTAAATTAGCTGTATTAATCCTTCGAGATTATCAAGGGCTGATGGAAAGTAGAGGAAAAACCTCTTCCTTGGGGTGCTCTGTAATGCTTAGTTCTAAAGAATTTTTTGCAGAGGATATAGAGTGAACCAATGCACATCTAAGTCTTCAGTCCTGATAACATGTGAACCAATGTGTGTGGCAATATTACCAGTTATCTGTTGAAGATCTGTAACCTTTAGTGATCAGACATCCAGTGTATTATGCACAGAACAAGCCATGACTAAGTGACAAACTGCTGTCCAAGGCATTGAGATGAAAATGAAGTGCACAGAGGCAGAGATGCATAGTTGTGATCATTCAGTGGTAAGTGTAGCTGGGATGGTAACAGTTTGATCCTCAACCTGCTACATGAACCAGGTCACACCACTCCTTCAAAACACAGTGCTCTGTGCCTTGAATTCATAATAATTTATTCATCAGCTGAAGAGGAAAAAAATGTACATACATATGTATGTATGTGAGTACACACCTATATACATTATAAATTTGTATGTGTGTACACACCTGCATGTGTTATATGTTTATGGAGAGAGAGGAGAAGAGAGAAGGGGAGAGAGCTTGAGTAAGTTGACAGATGCCCGTTGCACCCTGGAAGGAGAGCAAAGGCAAATAATGTGCATCTCCTGCATGCACTTCCATTTTGTTTCGTTTTGTTTTGTTTTGGGTTTTTTGGTGGGGGTTATATTAGAAAGACAAGACAGGGGGAAAAAAAACAACAAACCACTGGATGGGCTGGTGCCATGTAAGATTTATGAACTGCTAAATTTAGAAAAGTCATTTTGCTGTTGCTGGTCTATTGCAGGCTCTTGTGCAGCATTAGTCAGTAAGAAAAAAATCACTTCCTCTGTGAGAGCATGCACAAGTAACATAAAATAGGTTCAATTAATCTTTTCAGCCACTGAATTTACTCTGCATAAACAACACATGTATCAAATTATATGCCCTAGAAAGGTAATCAGCCTTATAAAATGCTTCACAGCTGTGCTTGTCTCATTACTGTATTGCAAATAGTTTTCTGAACAGAAAAACTGTTCAAGCAAAATGTTAAACAGCATTCATTTGTCATTTTCTGTCACAGACCAGGCAGCAGCTTAGTGGATCTCAAAATATGTTGTCATTATGAAGCTTGTGTTGAGCTGTTCGTCTTTTTCTTCTCCTTTGTTTTCTTGGGTGGTGTTCCTTTGTGATAGGTGATTTCCAGTATTCCTGCTTCAGTTGGCACAGGTGAAGGCTCTACAGGAATCACACAGATAATTAAACACAGTGGATCATCACAAGCTAATGGCCAAGAGGTGTTCAGGTACTGTACAGTCAACTTTTACTGCTTTACCTATAGCCATAGATGTTTTTTCATGTGAGCCAGCTGTGCTCCAAACCACATCACCACGATCATTACAGAAGAAACCAGTAATTTTAGGCTGAGACATTAGTAAGTGGAAGTAGATTTTGTCAATCCCATTGTATTGTTTATTTTTTTCAAGAAAAATAAAAGGAAATCTCTATAGTTCATTTTTCATGGCAATTTGGTGCAGAAATAACTTAGTAAGTCTCTTGGACTTCTACTACGAAGTGGGTCATAGCAAACAATTAGGTAAATTTTCCAGGCTTAAAAAAAAGGTGGGAAAAATAAAGCTATAAAGATAAGGAGTTCAGCAACAGTCTTTTGTTCAAGTGTCTCAATTTCAGAAAGATTCATTACATGACGATCATTGCACACTAGGTGCTGTTGCTCACTTTAAAACTAATGCAAGAATTCCAGCACTCTGAAGTATAATGAAGACCACGAATTTATTTTATTTTCATTCCAAATTGTCTAGTGTTTTAATGTGATCTTTGATATTTGCTGTCGGATTTATGGGGCTGTATTTTATGGTACCTTGTGGCTGGCTAAAATAGGTTAGAATGATTATCCCGAGAATATTAATAATCTCTGTTTTAACATGCCAAAATGTATGCTGTTGTCAGAAGTTAATTGCACTATTGCTCTCCTTTTGCAAAGGCTTATTGATTGCAACAGAGCAGTGGTCGAAAAAAATACTGGTGTACGACGCATAAGAAAACATCTGGCACAACAATGAAGATTGCCAAGGAACAAATCAATGTCACAAAATAGTCTTACCATATCCTATAGTGAAACAGGGGAATGATGTTGTCATCTGCTGCACAGCACTGAGCAGACGTGGAAATAGTGTTCATTATATTATCTGTGATGTAACAAGCTGCCAGAGAGATAGTTTCTTGTAAACATGCCTCATTGTCACCAATTAGACATTATCATTATCAATGCCCCTTCCATATATATTTCCTCCAGCAATATTAATGTAACCAAGGAAATGAAGCTTAGCCTTAGCCCATGCAGAACAACTCTGTAATAGCCAATCAGTTGTTCTGACTAATCACGGTTAACCAGACCCCTGCCATCTTTATCACCCCATGTCATCAGGCTGCTGGATTTCTAAACTCCAAGTGCCTGGGTATGGTCTGGAGTAAATATGGGTGAGATGTGATTATGTAGGAGGGTGTAGAAGTAGTGTTGAATATATTTGGTCCAGTGTGCAAACTGCAGGTTGAGCTCTGGGGGGCAGAAGCCCCAGCTCAAGCCCCAGGCAGGAGTCCATGAACTACTGACCCTTTGCATAACAAAGGGAACAGGGACCTGTGGTCCATCCAGGTGACCAGACACTAAAAGACATAGCAGGAGCCAAGGACCCCCAGACTTTCCTGCCCTTAGACTGGAAGGGTAAAAAAGCCCAGGATTTCCTTTGTTTGGGGCCCCTCCCTGAAGGCACCAGCCTAAGGTGTTATTTTGTTATTTAGTTATTGCATCATGAATAAATTATTTTGAGGATCCAGTCATCTGTGACTGATGTTGGAAACCTGGGGTTGAGCTGTTAAGGAAGCCTGGTCTGACTGTGTGAGCATGTCTGGTGTATCTGGGAGGGTGCCTCAGTCCCAGCTCAAGGTGTGAGGGTGACTATCAAGAGTGGCTCCCGGATGGTCAGACAGGGAATTTTCCTTAACTGTAGGAAGAAGCATTTCTTTCCTTATGCACAGCATGGGACAACAAGATGAATTTAGGTACCTTTCATTCCTAAAAAAGGTGTCCTAGAGAACTAAAAGTTTTATAAGTTTAAGTGTATTTAGGATGAAGGCCTTGTGTTTAACTGACTGCCTTGGCTTATTTTCCTTATTGAATGTTAACAGTTTGGGAGTTTAAGCCATCTTTCTGCATCCCAGAGTGTGAGATAAAGAATAGAGAACAGCAGCAAAGCCCCACTTTTTGCCAGGAGATCATACACCCTTTTAGAAGTTCCATGTACATAGAGTGCTTAAATGGTGGTCTTAAAAATATAAAATGACAGTTCATACTCTCAGCTCTGATGGTTTCCATAAGTGGTTACCCTATCTCCATGAATGCTAAAATAGAATTGATTAGCTGAGACTAATGCAAGAATGAGGAATGTTCACAGAATGCTGGGCATCTGCAGCACAAAAGCATCCCAAACCAGAGTTATGAAATGCAAATAGCTGAATAACTGTTGTAAGATACATCACCCTGCTTGGGCTGCTTGTTTTTAATAGCATTTTGCAGCTAAAACCCACATGCAGTTTTGTAGATGTATTTGTTTACACTGAGACAAGGTGTTCATGAGGGACATGGGAGGTCTTGCATGGAACATCTTTCTTGTTGAAACATAATAAAGAAGTTTATAAATAATAAATTCTATCAATAATTAGCAACATCTCTACAAAATGCCTAGGACCTGTAGAGCTGACATTTTCTTCTGCACTTTCTTCTCCTATTTATTAATCCTTTTCTCCTTTCAGCACCTTTTGCATTTTCCTGCATGTACCCTAAACTCAGATATTTGGTGAGGTAGGGCAATATGGGCAGAGCATGAATCATGTAGTGTCAGGGCCCTGAGGGCATGACATTCCAGGCCTCTGCCGGATGTGTCTTTTATCACAACAGTATAGCCATGTAGCCTGGGGTTGTGCTGCTGCAAGCAGAGGTGCCAGGAGCTGTGCTGGAGCCCTCCCCATCACTTCGGAGCTATGTGTCAGCTGAGACCCTCTTGTTTGTCCTTGTACCAAAGCCTCTGGTTCCCCTGCCAAGCAACCAGCTCTTCCTACTTGCCAGTATTTGGTGGAACTTCAAACTGGTTCAGCTTCCCACTACCTGAGCTTTGTGCTGCCTGCCTTGAGTCTGGCTGCTCCTGTAATATTGTCAGAGGAACAGTTTTGTGTCAGTCCTGCATGCTTGCAGGTTGTCGTTCTGTGCAACCCTTGACTAAAATGGCCACAGAAGGAAATGTCTCCACTATGGTGAACTTTTCTACACAGCCAGTTTAAATTTCTATACCCTGCTTTGCAACCTCCTTTTCCTAGTTTAACCGGAATTTGGCTCGTTCGCTTCTAAATGTACTTTCTCTCCATCTGCTCAGACAGTTTATTTTGCTTTTTATTTTTTATATTGATGTATACAGGTTTTTCAGAAATACAGCTTAATTGTGCTGTAACTGTTAAATTCCCCTCTCTGTACACATAAAAAGGAGAGAGAGGGACTTTCTATATGGGCAGATAGTGACAGGACAAGGAGCAATGATTTTAACCTGAAAGAGAGTAGGTTTAGATTNAACTGAAAGTGAGGAGGTTTAGGTTAGATATTAGGAGGAAACCCTTTACTGTGAGGGTGGTGAGGCACTGGAACAGGTTGCCCAGAGGAGTAGTGGCTGCCACATCACTGATAATGTTCAAGGCCAGATTGGATGGAGGCCTGAGCAACCTTATCTAGGGAATGGCATCCCTGCCTGTGGTTGGGGAGTTCAAACTAGATGACCTTTAAGGTCACTTCAAGCCCAAGCCAGTCTCATGTTTTGTGATTCTTTATTTTATAGCAGCAAAACTAAAGTTGCCGAGTGAAGTTGAGAATAAGCAGGGTAATAATAACTCTTTCTCATAATAGAATTCAGAATGACAGCTCTCAAGATTCAGCTTTACTTATATCTATAGGCTTATGCTTTGCACAAGCTATTTTTTGTATGGAACTAAAAACGTCAAATTTCCATTCTTTTTCCTGAAGACAACTTTATTTATAATCCAAATTGTGTCACAGGTTAGTACAATTTCTTGAGAAATATGCTAGTTTCACACATCTATACATACTGGAAATACTGTAACTTGAAGAACTTACATTTATTTCAGAAGAAGAGACAAATAACGGTAGGTTAAGTAACTTTTCAGCCATCTCTCTTCTCAAAACACACTTTCTCAGCATTCATACCTTGAGTTGAACCCCACAGCATCCTAACTTCCAAAAGTGGAAAATAAGAAAACATGGACAAAATGGATAGCAGCATTTGGCAGGCATGTTTTGTTTGATTCTGAGTCTATACATTACTATAAATAGAAAGAATATTTAGGTTTCCTTTGAAGACCTACTGAAGTGGAAACTCTGCCATGTTCTTTGGCACTGCCTAGCAGCTTTCTTGGCTCCAGGGTAACTTTTGTGAAAAATGTAGGATATAGAACCGAATCAGAAAACTTCATAATCATATGATAACAGGATATTTGAACAACAGTATCATAATCGCTTATTATTTTTTGCGTGTGAATCAACTGTTCTGTGAATTTTCAGTGAATGTCACTTATGTGGGTTTTTGCATGTACAAAAGCATATCAGACTTACAGTGAAATGGACTTCCAGACTTTCTGATGAAGTCTATAGTATTTATTAGTGAATTATTTTATTTTTGTAGAGATTTTGTGAGCCATCTTGTAGAATGGCATTTTTGTTGACACAGAATTTGTGAATAGCTTAATACGGGGAAATAAAAATGTAAAATATTCTATTAGGATATTTCCTATAAAGTCAAATTAATGACAGAGTTTTCCTAAGACCTGAGTTAGAGTGGAGGCAATTATAGATAAACCACTCCTTCTGAATTGTAACATCTTGTGGGAATGTTAGGAATATTTATTTCATTTTAGCACATTTTTGAGATCTCAAAAATTCCCTCTTTCACTGGTTTTCATTTGTCAAAGCTCATCTGGTCTCAACAATTGACTCCCTCCTTCCCTGACATGTTAGTGAGAAAATCTCGGAGTTTAATGACAGCTATTGATGTGATTTAGGATGGGCTTTGAGAGAGGTGGAAGTACTGAGAGTGCCCTTAGCCTTCCTGTGGCATGGATCAGAGCCAGTGGTACCCTGTGCACTGCTAAAAGTGTCAACAATTGTCTTTAGCTATGAGAGATCATCCTACAACTTTTGATGTTGTCTACAGAGTCTGGAAAGCACACTTGTCAGACATTATTTTCCCTTTCTCTTTGCCTGCCTGGGCTGGGCTTTTGTCTGACTTTGGTCACAACAAAAAACAACAGCCCCCACCAAAAAAACCCCCACAAAACAAACAAACAAACAAAACCAAAACCAGGGGAAAAAAACCAAACAAAAGCATGAAGGGGAAAAAAAACAAAACACCAAACAAAAAACACACAAAACCCACCCAGGTAGAGAACTCTAAATCCTTCTATTGCACTTTTTCATAACATTTACTGATTTCCTGCTGTTTTGTGTATCGTAGGTTTATGGATATGCCTTGAGTAAGGTCCTTGAAAGACCATTTTCTTTGAATTGTGTATAATTTCATAGCATTTTTGTAAGTAATTTTCTTAAGTATCTTGTGTGCTGTTTGCACTTCACAAGATAAAAATAGTCTCCTCCATCTTCACACCTCGATTTACATTCTGCTAGATGGACACAAACAAATGCTTGACCACCTTTATACGTAGTTTTTATTCCATTCCCTTAAGCCTTTTCATGTTTCCTGGTTCCAGTACAGCCTTTGCATGACTAACTGATCAGGCTTCATCAGGTTTCCATCTGCTTAAATGATTGTCACAATGTTTAAATATAGTGCTTACTGGAAAATCGCATTTTAAGAGGTATCACATGCTTTGGATTTACAATAGTTCTTTTTATTACTAGCAGTATTAATCTTTAATCTGTTTGGCTGCTTTCAGGAAAGCAAGAAACAGATCTAAGGATTTTATCTCCAGGACTGTTTCTGATATTGCTGCTTCCAATCTGTGGTTATTATTTATGCATTCTGGTTATCTGGGATATTGTAGATAGCTGTCAAATACACGCTATATGCCTTTGACTGTGCTGGTGTGCACATTTCCATGCATTTCTAGGAGTATTTTGAGTTTTGACTCTGGTCTTTACAGTCATGGAATAGTGACTGATGGATGATTTGTCTTTTGGTTGTGCTGAAGTCATCATGAACAAAGCCAGCCAGAGGCTGGCAATTCTGTTACCCAGAAAGAAGTTTCCAAGTTTGGTATTTCCATATATTTGAGCAAAATGGTAATTTTTGCAGGGTCTTCATCTCTTTGAGCAATTCAGCTCAACATTTTCAGCAATGTTGCAGAAAACACCTTTTGCCAAAGGATATATATCCCTTTGGTTATCCAAACACCCTGGATGGCCAAAGGGATATATATCTAATACTAAAACTGCTTTTATTCCCAGTCTATCTAACCCTTCACTGGGAGTGCCTGAACAATGCTTTCAGCCACATGATGTGATTCTTAGGGTTTTCTTGTGCAGGGACAGGAGTTGTACTCGATGATCCTTGTGGATTCCTTTTAACTCAGGATATTACATGATTCTATGACTCCCAAATCCATACCTGACAGCAAAGGAAAGGAGAAAGGTGATCTGATTTCTTAGCCGAGCCTTGACAGCCTCTGTTCAGGAGGAGAGGCTGAATTTTCTGATTTTCAACCATCTCCAGCCCAGCCCAAACTCAAGCTGCCAATCAGCCTGGACTGAGTCAGGAAGAAACCTTCATTCCAAATTTCTTGCATGCAAGCAATTAAGTTCATGTCTCCCCTAAGGCTTTCCATGGGATTATAAAGCTATAGCTTTGCATCCTCCCCAGGGCTGCAGGACTGCTTACATTGCAGCTCTTATAAAATTTCAATTACTTTGAAAATGGTCTTTCTAGTTCTAATCACTCTTTAAAATGCAAACAAGCAAGAGTGTCATCTCCTGAAAAAAAGTCAGTCAGCCAGCCTTTGCTGCTCAGCTTTTGCTACCCAATCTGTTATGCCTGTCACAACTACTTGCCTGACTGTCACAATAAATGGCTCAAGTTTAGGATGTGGTTTTGCTCAGCCTTTGTATGAAATACTGTTTAACACATTTTAGCAGAAGAGTATAATTAGAGTATAGCAAATGAATTCTGAAAGAGGGTAATAAGTTACAAAGTAGTTTAAAATTGTTAGAACAGAATCTATTTAGTTTTTGATGAATTGTTTCTCCAAGGTACAAATAATTTTAACAAACTTATCCAAAGTATGAGGATTAGTGAGGTGCTAAAATTTTTAAGATTTCTAAAGTTAGCAGCAGAAGGATATATCAGTAATTGTGGTTTTATTGTTTTATGAAATGTGCCACCTTTTTCCCTGTACTACTATTTTGAACATGTTATGTTGGTAAGCTATGACAAAGGGCCATTACTAGCAGGAGCCTTATGCTTCCTTACCTGACAAAGAACATAGAGATAATATTTTATGTGATTCACTTGGATGGAACATTTGTCCAACAGAAAATTAGTGAAACATTATGTCAGGGGCGTACAGGTGTTTGATCCCTGTCTGGGCCATCTACTTAGGAGTCAGACTAGATGATCTTTGTGGGTCCATTCCAACTCAGAATATTTTGTGGTTCTGTGACTACCAAGCAATGGCCTAACATGTGTATGTATATGTATGTATGGCCAGACTTCGCGAACGAAGATTTGGGAAGGGCTCTCCCCACATGGGTGTGCCTTTCCAATCTGTGCAGTGGACTTTTTAGGTGAGCCACAGCATGTGCAGAACTGGCCCCACCATTTAAGTCCTAAAGTCCATCTGCCACGACTGAGCAAGCTTGGACAGTGACAGTGAAGTCCTCAGGATTGTCACAGCACTCGGTACTAATCAAGGCTGACCCTGCTAAACATCCGAGATGTGACGGGATTGGATGGCAGGGAGGCATTGAACTGCCAGGGGACGGTTTCCACTGAGACTGGAACTCAGGTCCTTGGGATTCAGAGTCCAGAGTGCTATCCATTACACCACAGGACTGTCCCTAACATGTAGGCTGTGCTTAAATTCCTAAGCTCTCACATATTTCTGTCTATGGGTGAAACTTTTTTGCCTGCTCACTCCTTTTCTGCTAAGGTAAGCAGAGCAAGATGAAGTGGAGGGGAACAACTGACTAGAGAAGCCAAACTGCAACTGTGGCTATTGAATAGCAGCATCTTAACTAAGACATTCATAAAAACATCCTTAGTCAGACTACACAGAGGTGCGTCTCTCAAGGTAGAGCACTGAGTGGGGAGGGATGGGGGGAATACATGTCTATCCCTTTCCAGTTGGTGACCACTGTGGGTTAGCCCACAAAATACATATGCCATGATCCCAGGCAGAAATTTTTGTCCTCTTTCTCATCCATCCTGTCTCCTTTGACATGCTCTCTTACACAGCAGAGATGTGCCCAGGGACACAGAGAAGCAATTTCCATGCTGCTGTAGATGAAATGGTAGACAAAGCTGCCTGCACACACCTGCACTGGAATTTCCCACTCAGCCTTCTAGACCTGCTGAGACTGAACTTTCACTGAGGTATAAAGGAGAGTGAGAAACCTGAGAAACAAACCACTGTGCACTGCAGGCACTTTCTGGCAGCAGCGCCCACACTGCTGCCTATTTGCATGACCTATCTTCAGCATGAGACCTTTCATTGTCTCAGGTAGAACCCTGTATTTAATAGAAAATAAAACATCTTCAGGGCCCTTATTCCCAATTTCAGTTCCTGGCATGCTATTTTAATTACTGGAACTTGTTTTGCAATTAACTAGATAATTTTATTTTCTAGCTTATTCAGTTTTAAAAATTTCCGACTACTCATATTTTAATTCTTATTAAATGTGGTAAAAAAATGCCGTGATATCAAAACTCTGTGTAAAAACCAGACCAGAGATATAGATTCACATCAATTTCTACACCTTCCAAACAAAAAAGGTGAAAAAAGTACCTGTAAGTTTTTAAAGTTTAGGCAGTTGGCAGAAAGTAGTCTATTGTGAAAAGGTTTCAGTGGAAGGACATTACATCTCTATTTTTTTTCTAAGCAAGTATTATTTTTATTTTCCAAATATATTAGTGTTACAGAGGAAAATAAATTACAATCCTCAGGTTTCAGCCTTTGGTATAATTTGGTATTGTAAGTGCATGTAATGCACTTCTAGTGCATGAACATGCCTTTGTGCATCTGTGTATGTGGGGGAAGACCTTGTCATGTTCCAGTGGCAGGTTTCCACTGGAAAAAATACAGCCTTTCAACAAAAAATAAATTCATAGACCTCCATGGATGTCAGCTGAGGACTTGTCCCAGTGTGTTTGTTATCTCCAGATAAATCTGCCTGATATCAGCCAGCACTCTACAAGTGAGAATAAAACTAAGTGGTCCCCAAAAGAAAAAGGTCTGTGATGAGCTTGCAACAGCTAAAAGCCACTGGTTAGATGGATGTGAACTTCAATCTGGTGTACTATGATTTGACTTGTGAAATGCGCAGCATCAGTCCTGTGAGAGTTGCTTGGGGAGAAAATAACATATGCTGTATGACTGGATGGCAAAACCTGTTTGTAGTTACAAGCAAGGAGCAATTATTTTGTGGGAGGGTAAACTGTGAATTAACAACTGCAACATCATTTCTTATTTTACTACTGCAGATGTACAGTAGGCCCTAAAATGCATCTGCCTCTGGCTTTTAAAGCAGTTCTAGTTGAAGCTGAACCAGAAGAGACTGTTCCGGGTTCTCAGAACTGATGTTGTGACTCTAATCTCTGCAGAGCTCAGACAGGAGCTTCTCCCCTGCTGCTTTCCATAATGCGTCCACCTCTGTAAAATTTCAAGCTCAATCCCTCTACTGACTCCAGCAATTTCTAGACAATTTATTTTGAGAAAAATTCAGTTCCCACTAAGTTTGAGTTTCAAACCATGCCCCACTGAGAACCATTTTCTATGACTATTTGGCACTCAGTGGTGACAAACTGCTGTTGTGCTATATGCCTCATCTGTCCCCAGTGCTTGTGACCTGAATGAGGACCACAGAATTCCCTGTAAGTCCTTGCACAACGACAGAGCACTGAAATTGGCAGGTTCAAATATCAGACCCAAGAAACACTTAAAGCTCCCCTCCTTACATGGCTACTTAGGCCTGCTGCACCTGTTGGTCTATCATCCATTTAAGCCCACTGAAAGTCTCTTTAAGGTATTTCTTTATGCTTCTTATTTGTTGAGGATCAGCTTGAATGATTTTGCTTTGACTGCACAGAAGAATGTTTTGGTATGAGTTACCTGGAACTTTAACACCTTTTATTAATACTGCTATATAAGCGTGAAACCCCTTAACTGCTGCCAGTAGATCTCTCCTTATGTCTTCTGCTTCTTTTGCTTTATTTTACTTTGCATTTTCTCCAGTTCCCACCCTCTGCTTTATATTCTTTACCAGCAACTGTCCTTTTCTTGCAGGTGATGCACATTAATAATAACACCTCCCACCATCTACAGTATTTCCTCTTTCTTTGTTTGGTTGGATTTTTAGCATTTATAAAAGGATGTTACAGGTTCAACTTGGAGCAGGTGCTGCAATTGTGCTGTAGCTTTCTATTACAGTGGATGTTAAGCTAGGTGAAATAAGAGTATCTCCTTGCGTGAATACCTGTCAAGAAAGCATAGTGTGGAGGAGGAATTCAGAAACAAGGTGCTGTATATCAACTGTCATGTTTCCTCTAACTTTTCTAGAGCTGAAAAATCTGCCTATCTGATTGTGGGCCCTAGATGTTTCAATGCATATTTGAGTAGGTATTTTATGCCAACACAGTGAAGCATCTTTCAAGTGAATGGTTAACCCTGTGACAATTTAAAATTTAAAACTGCAGAAGAAAAGGTGTTTGGATATGTCTTAGGAATTAGTTCAGATTTGCTATAGGATACATCTCCGTAGTCAAAAAATATATCAAGGTTTTCTGAGCCAAACATTTCATCTGTTGCAGACAGAGTTTGGGAGTGCGGAAGGCAATGGAAGTGATCCATCCAGCTCAGTAACATGTTTTGGTGACTGGTTTTGAGAAATCCATTCAGTGCAGGTAGCTCATGATAAAGTGAAGCTGCAGGTTGAGCTCTGGGTGGTGGGACCACAGGCAAGAGCTCATGAGCTACTGACCCTTTGCACAACAAAGGGAACAGGGACTGTGGCCCAGCCAGTGGGCTGTCTTGGGTTGAGCTGGCAAAATGCCAACTGTCCAAGACAAAGTGAAAAGGGAAGACGAGGGAGAGGAAAAAAACCTCTAAAGCTAGGTTTATGCTGAAACTAACTATATGTATTTATACAGGAAAGAGAAGATTAAGAGAAAACTACAATATAGCACACACTTATACAAGTTATATATAACAAGAAATAACCTCCCACTCCCCAATTAATACATGTATCACTCTAGATTCATAAGCACTCTAAAAGACATCTAGCAAGAAACAGAAAGAGTAACAACAAAATATTTCTACTTCCCTGAACTCAAACAAAATGCAAGCAGTGGCAACAGCAGGAGCAAGGCCTACTCCAACAAGGCAGCAGCTGCACCACGTTCGGCTTGTACCTTGGCCATGGCAACACTAAGCCAATCCCAGACACTGGGTTTTACCCCTTTTGAGATGATGTCGTAACATGGTACGGAATACAACACCGTGGGCTAGAAGACAATCCCAGGCCTGATCTGAAATCCAAAGCCCAAATTTAAGCCCATCAGCCAAACCCATAACAGGGGCCAGACACTCAAAGACACAGCAGGATCAAATGAGCCTAGATTTCCCCAACCTTAGACTGTGAGGCTATAAAACCCCAGGATTCCCTTTCTTCCAGGGCCCTTCTGGAAGGCACCAGTTCAAGGTGTTATTTATTTATTGGTCTAAGATTGGATTATTTTAAGGATCCAGATGTTTCAGACTGCTATGGGAAACTTGAGGCCAAGCTGTTAAGGAAACCCAATCTGACAGTGTGACTGTGGGATGTGTAGCTAGGAAGGGGCCTTGGTCCCACCTCAGATGGGGCAAGAGTGACTGTCAGAGTGGCTCCTAGATGGTTGGACAGGAAAGATTCCTTAATATTGGGCCCTATCAGCTACACCATAAGAGTGTCAAAACCCATGTCACTGGACATGTGAGACTCCATAAAAATGTTCATTTTTTATCAAACCTAATTTTATTATGGACAAAAGAATCACAGTTTGCTTTCTTTGTTATGTTCAGAATGGTCATGAGCATTTTTACAGCACAAAGACGTATTCCTTTGAGTGCTACAAAGCTTCTGACTTCTCTAACATTTCTTGGCAAAGAGTTTCACAAGTTAATTGTGTACTAGCAAAATGCATATCCTTCCATTAGTCTGAAATGTTTGGTCTTTCAGTTGCACAGGCTATTTCCCTTCCTTTTTTTTTTTTTTTTTTTTTTTTTGATGTTGCTGGTGCAGCTTTTGGTGCTTCAGCCTCTTTTCTCTGCCTGATGCCTGCCCACCAAAGAGTCTTTAGGAGTCTTCTGTGGCTGGTGAAGAAATGGCCACTATTATCCCTTTAAATTTTATCTGTCTTTATGTGTTTTGAGTCATTATAGTATTGATTTACTTTTAAAGTTCTTTGACTCTTACATGCAGAGTCTCTGTGTGTGGAGCCAAAAGCAGCTATACACACTGACTCAAGAAAAGGTGGTAATAAGCCCTCAACAGAAAGGGAAATAATGCTATAAGAAAATATTTATCTGAAACAATTTGTTGCTACTTTATCTGTTGAAATACAGTGCAAAGGTGCCCCAAATGACATTTGGCAAACAAACATTTAGAAAACTAAAGTAAATTCCTCTTTACATTTCCTGTTAAACCTGTGCCGCCCATGACAACTACATTGTTGTTGTTGTACTTCCAATTATTTTTTTTTATTAAAGGAGATAGAGTAATATGTGCCTTTGGTATAATAGTGCTACTAAATAACTGGTTTTAAGTTGGCTTGCAAAATATGTCTGAATTATTAACTCACTGTGAAGAGAGGGTAATATTTTCACACCATTTATTTGTCACAGCTCTTTCTGAGTATTTTCACTAGCAACAGTAACAATGCTGGTAACAGGTTTTGCAGTCATTGCCTTTATCATGTGCAGAAAAATGCCAGGCCAAATAAGCCTGAATAAGACCATATAAGCATTAAGCCTTCTGGTGAAGCACATGCTTCCTTTAGGTGCAAATATTTTACTCATAATGAGTGAACTATTATGGTTCTGAAGTCCAGAAATAAGTACTGTTTTGTGCTTTGTTCTGACTGTCACTAATTAAACAGTATCCTTCAAATAGCACAACACTGGAAAAGTGGTATACATGACAAACAGAATTGATTCATTCAGTGTTGGGTCTGTATGGACAGATTTCTTTGACTGGCCATGTAGATTGTCAGTAGGTTTAAAAAATGTGCGTTTCAGTTGGGGTTTATTTTCCTTCCTGCCTGGTTTCACAATTGCCATTTGGCTGTTGCTGACAGGTAACACTGAAAAATATACAAAAACTCTAAGGCAAAATGGTCTGAAATGTTTTTTGCCACCTAAATAATACATATTAGAATTCAGATTTTTTATATGAAGGCTCTAATAGGTCAGAGAAGTTCTGATGTCAAATTTGGGCACTGAAAGTTATCACTGAATACATAACTAGTCCTAGTTATGTGCATTTCTCATGGCAGTGTTTATCACACAGTTACTGATACAACCTCCAATATGTCATTATTGGAGGAATGTCTAAAGCCCTGGACTAAAATTTTAGTAAGTGGAATAAATCTGATACTATATGTACATGGAACTCTGTTTAAAGCCATAACCTATAAGACTCCTGATTTGCTATCAGAGACAACAAATGCAGAAAAAATAATATAAAGCAGTTTCTAATCTTCTATTGTTACTTTATTGTTACTTTAACTGGTATGGTCTACAATCTAATATTTGAAAGTCCTTTATAACTAGACCTTGGGAGGATATTTATGCTATAATAATAATTGACAATGGAAATACGTAGCCCTCATATTCTCTAATCTCCATCCCAAACAGGCTAACTGATGAGGATGTACTGATATACTTACTATTAAAAATGCAATAGTCCTGTGAGTAGTTATTGAACAAAGATTTCTATATGCTTCATTTGTTATGATGATTCTATAATTTTGTTAAGTTCTGTGTAAAGAAATCTTACCTTGTTTTAGATAGTTGTGAAATACTGAACAGTTAGTGCATAGCATCCTGAACAAATCTGTTTATAAATATGAACCTTGTACACAGGAATTTTATAGAATTTTCTGTCAGAAAACAGATGTTTATAACTTGCTGTACTTAAAAAAATATTGCTTTTAGAAGCTTATAATGTTAATGACTTATTTAAAACAGCTGGTTTGCTTGAAGAAAAATGTTTTATTACAAGCATTATTGGATGAAAAATCATCCACACTGATTTTAGACACTGTCTGCAAACCTCCAGCATGACTTGACTTTGTTAGGTTTGATCATGTCATGCAGTTGTGACAGAGGATGATTTTCTCAAGTGCATGTCAGGCATGATTGAGCTTGGTAGAAGTATTACAATGAGATTTTTCTTACTTAAAGTGTTCTACTCTTACAGTAAAAGTGTAAAATACAATTTTCTTTGTAAACAGCTGAAGTGTAATATCTGCAATACAAAAGTATCATCACCGTCAAAATGGCAAGACAACATCACAGAAACAACATCACAGAAACAACATCACAGAAAATGACTGCTGTAATTGACAAGGTGGCGATCAGGCTCTGAAACTGGTTTGTTCTGATTGCATATTCATGATTTCTCTCTATAATATGCTACAGTTACTGTGTGACTTGTTCTAAGTGGTTGTTTTAATATGACTAGACTGACACCTTGTATTTTGAAATTTGCAAGTCTAATCTTACACACTATTCCCTCCACCTTTTTTTCAAATGTCTAAATCTTGACAAGCAGACTTTTTCGTGGGACACATCAAAGAACATGAACATGCAGGAGTACACCAAACAGCTGCCCCCACGTTGCTACACTGGTAATGGTGGATTATTGGCAAAGCAATAACTGACTGTCATGCAGCTGACCCAACAAGGAACTGTGAGTAGCTGGTGAGCACTCATTAACCAGTAGCAGAGAAAGAAGCTTTAACCCATGCACAGGTCATTTGTCTGAGCTCCTCTCTGGCCTTGGGTAGTTCTTTGTAAGCTGACTCTCTTGCATGCTAATTATTTGACTCATTCAGTTTTCAGACAGCCTTTTCCAACATGCTGTGCCATAAGAATGACAGTTGCTGGTAAGTCTGTGATAAAGCTGCAGACACTTGCAGAATTAAACTCCTGCATTGTTTCTTGGTTAAGTAGAAGGCAATGTTATCTCTTTTTTATGACGATGAGTATTACATTTTCACTCAAATTCAGACTGAAATTTGGAAGAAACAAAGCAAAGACATTTTCGTATTCTTTCTTTCATTGTTTGTATTTCTGACAGAGTTAGGAGAGTTTGCAATTTTCTAAACAATGATATTTTCTGAATTTTTTTTCTTTTCCCAGGAAGTCACAGTTTATCAAAACCAGAAGTTCTGTATAACTACATTCCTGAAGTTTCTCCACATTGTATGAATACATACTCAATGGTTCAGAAAGGAAGTGACTATGAGGGGCATATGCAAGAAGAAAAAAGAGAGAATTTCACATTAATGTCTGTTTGCTTCTTCTTCTCATCCTATTTTTAACTGTACACATAAAAGTTTTAACTTGATCTCAGTGCAAAAAAAAAAGGATGAGTTTTGTAATCAAAAATATCTTGTGCAATTAAGAACTACTAATTCCTATGCAACTCCATTCAGGAACAAAGTACATGTGTATTAAAGAGTGTAATTCAAGACTCAAAGGCATGTGAGGTACCCCAAATTTACTGTTGCTTTGTCTACTTACTCTCTTATATTTGACCTGCCTTAAATCAGTCTTTCTACCAGTTTTCTGTGTGCCTCTGCCCATGTCTTCATAGCAGAAAATACAGAAACCTTACATTGTCTAATGTTTCTCTCTGTGCAATTCACAGCTGAGGGCCACCATGCACTACAGTCATAAGGAATATGCTCTTTTGACTTAAACATGCTTCTGTGTCAGAGAAGAGAGAGACATCTCTCTGCAAAGCTGACAAGCTTGCAAAAAGTTCATAGGCAGGTGAAAACTCAATTTACGCATGAGGGACAGTGGCAATGACACCAGGCCACTTTCCTCTTTGTGAGTCTAGTATAAATACATCTGTATCTGTTGGGCATTGAGGCTGACTAAATTGCATGACTGGAGGATCTGCTGTACCCAAGATTAAAGCAATAGGTCCCGGTATTTTGACAAAGCCAGTCAACTGCAAACATAGACTTTGAGACTCTCCTGCGTTTAAGGTATTTGCAGAAACTCAACCACAGAGAGAACGCTGTTGAATCTGGTACTATAATGGGGCAAATTTCATATGACAACACCATAGATTGCTGACATTTCTGCAGTACCAGGTCAGCTTGCAGAAATATTTAGCCTATCAGAAAGCCTGTTTTTGATGTACATCTAAATGGGAGAATGCATTTAAAAAGGTGGATGGAACTACAAAAAATCTGGTCTTTTCAGGACACAGCATGAAATCCATTCAAGCGTCTCCAGTGTTGCTCCAAACTCAAGACCTACTAGCAGCTGGATAGAAAGAGTGAGATCACCTAAGATGGCTGAGCTGATCAATTCTAGCTGTTAACAGAGGGAAGATCTAAATTACTTTTCTATCTGCCTATCCCCCACTGCAGGGACCTACTCCCTCTTTTGCAATTGCTGTGAGGGCCTTCAGTGAGCTCCAGGTCCAGTGCTGGCATCTACTCATTTTTTCACACAACCTGAATGATACTCTGCCATGGCCTGGTTAAATAATTCCTACATCATGTGAGGCAGCAGCCAGCCATTTATACTGGCACTGTTGACATTGTAAAAAACATAAAGACATTCTCCTTTCCCTGTCTGTATCATCTGGGAAATACTTGCAATCATGAAAATTTTGGAAGGATTGTCAACAAGGAAGATAATTGTTGTTAGAGCACTGTGTATTTTTGCTATTCTACCACTTTTTAAGCCATCATACATTAAATGAAACATTTTGTGTTTTCTAATTATGACCTGACAAAGTTTGTTCTGTAAGTGTTAATACCCTTATCAATTTTTTAGCATATGAATGCTAGAGCTTTTTTTTTTAAAAAAAGAAATCCATGGCAAATTACTGTTTGTGAAAAATTAAAAAGTTTTATAGAAATTTTCCCCACTTAGAAAAAAAAGAAAAAGGGAACATATAAGAAATTAAAGCCTTTTTATGCCCTTTTGTATTGTCTTTTGTCACAGCATTTCATAAATGTCAAATCAGTTTTCTTCAATTTATGGAGTACAGTAATGTGTTATATGTGCATAGAAATTATGTTAGTGGATGCTTAACATTATACCTTATAAGTTTTATAAGGAAGAGTTTTTTTGAAAATGAAATGTTTTGATGGTATTGGCAAATACTTAGAAATTTGTGGAATTAGTATTTTGATTTTTCAGTTTCATGGTAAACAGGTGATTTTTATGACTTTTGGTTTCTTTGTGAAGTAATATTTTTCAGCTAACTGCTAGCAATATCTTCAGAACTCAAATTGTATTTATGAGTTTTCTCTCATTTTTGTTCATTTTCTTCTCATACTTTTAGTGAAGTAAAGGTACAAAAGTTTTCCCACAAGATGGCAGTGGCGCGTTGTGAAATTTATGGAGAACAAGTATGGAGACATGTCAAAAACTCAGAAGATACAGGCTTGATAAATCAACGAGAATGCGGATATTACACTCACAGGGGAAAATCTAGCTTAAGTTCACTTTTTTTGTGACCAGATGGAGCAGTATGTATTTTATTGCAAGTAGAACCATGTTCCATGACACTTCTAACTCTTAGGCCAAAATTGGCTACAAACTCCAATTACAATCATATAAGACATTTTTAAAGTGACATATGTGTGTTTTGTGAGTTCAGATTTCTCTCTCACATACATATTTTTATATTCATATGACTGGAAGATGTTCATATATTAAGCCTGCTGTTAATTGAGTGGTTAGAACCCACAAATTATTTAGCCTGAAAAAAAAATCAAGTAGAAGAGATATTTCGAACGATAATAACGGAGATTAACTATAAATGCAGTGATAAATACATATTCAGAAATTTTTATTTTATTAACAATATTAATTTTTATTATGCCAAATCTTATTCTAAATGTCATTCAAACTGACACTAAAAAAACCCCATAAGTAATGAAATACTACATGGCAGAGTTGCCATAAACATGCAATAAAGAGCCTGTCTCATCGAGAGGCGAACCGTCATCAGTATGATCACAATGATCTTCCCAATGCAAAGAAAGAACATTTTCTGAAGATGTTGGTACAGAGTAAGTCACCATCTGGTGAAAAGTATCATTCTTGCAGATATGGGGAACAATACCAGCTCATGATGGCTCATGAGATGTCTACATAATTTAGCCCCCCACTAAATTACAGCTCTCTATGTAGGGTGGTAGATTTACTCAAGGTAATATAAAACCTTTCAGTGGGATTTGTAGGATGAAATGGTTCATCCAAATGGATACCAACTGAAGTTAAGGACGGCTGTCCAGAAGACATGACTTGGCCCCATCCAGCACATACACTTGCTGATGAAGTTTTACATTTAGATACCTGCATCCTTCCGAAACACAAGTGGGGTGGCTGAGGATATCTGCTTCACAGAACAGTAAGAAATTTTAGCAGAGACAGTCTCTTGGTACTGCCTTCTGACACTGCAAGGTCCAGTTTTTACTTTGAAGCTTTGAAGTGAGTTTCCAACAAGGTGATACCACCTTCAGAATCAAGGGGAATTATGCAGCTTCAAAGTCAGAAATGCAGCAAACTTGGGAGGAAATGATTGATTGCCTCAGCTACTGTAGAATGAACAAGGAGAAGTATGGTAAAGTGCACAGGACAGGAAAAATTTGCACTGAGTCTTTGTATAAACTTAAGTTGCCCTGACTGTCCCTTAAATGCTATTACTCTGTCTGTGACTTACAGAAATTCATGTTTTGAGGTGAAAAATACTGTGGAAATCATCTCACTGTTGTTGAAAAAATATAGATGTAGACCATGGCTTAAATTGCTTCCCTAAGCTCTTGGAAAAGAAATTGCAATGGAAAAGGTGCTCCACAAGTCACCCAAAATATTTTTGCCTTCAGAGTTTGAGAGCTTTTGCTAATCTTTAGCTTAGCTTTCCTTAAAAACTATCATCTGTATTCAAAATTCATTGTGTTGCTGATGGCATACAGGAAGAACAAAGGGTCATGATTCTCTTTATAAAAAAGATGCACTTATTTAATGAAAACTACCTTATTCTACAAGACTTTTTTTTTAAATACAGTGCCTTGAACTAGCTGCAGTATTCCTGTAGTCAGTGCTTCTGACTTCACTGAAGAAGGAGTCCACAGCATTGTTTTTGCTGAAAGGGCATTTATCATAATTTGGAATTTGTTTTGTTTTGTGGTTTTTTTCATTACTGGCTACTGACCAAATTCTTACTTGCTGTGTAAGTGCTTATGTCCATTGAAGATTTTCAAGGCTAATTTTCTGTAGATCTGTTTCTTTATCTTGACCACAATAGCTGCTTTTTTCTTCATGATATTTAATGGCTTTCCTGCTTTATGCAAATTTGTTTAATCTCGATTTGCTGAGAGATAGATTCCACCTCTGCTGAAATCATTGAGGATTGCACTGTTCTCATCAATGAAAATTAAACTAAGTTATGAATACCTAAAAGCTAATTGATGCATCATTTAAATATTACACTGGCAAATGCAAATAAAGTACAGGTTATATCCTGATGTTCTCTTGGTATCCTTTAGTTTTAACCTCCTGCTGAAAAAAAGTGAGTCAGGTACTTTTATGTTTCCAAAGATGCTTTGTTGCCACATAGAAAGACTGAGATGGTTTTGTTTGCTGAAAGGAAAGCTTACTTTATAGGTGTGCTTTTTGACTCATTACAATGTCAAATTGGCACTTGTGTTGGGATGGCTCAAACCAGAATGTGATTTCCACGATACCCTATTTTACTGCATTAAAGTAAACTGTTTAGATCTTTTTTTAAAGTGTATGAACAGAAATCATGACTGTGCATATGTATTCTCTCCCTTTCTGACTCTTTTAGGCTGGTTTTGGACCTTCAGATTTTGGTAAAGGCAGACAAGACAAGAAATTGTAAAGCCGTTTAGCTGTGCAATGGAGTTAAAAGGAAACAAAGCAGACCACAGTTTGTAAACATAAGCTCCTCAAAAATAAAATTCAACTTGGCTCCTGAAATCAAGTGCCTGCAAGAAAAAAAGGAGAGATGCAGAAATTAAAAAGAATTTGCCTAAACTATATTTTTCACTTTGCTTCTGCCATGATATCATCTATTCAATATAAGATTTGTATCATCCAAATGCAGGTTTCCAAATGTAAACCACTAGTGCTCAAAGGTAAATAAGCAATTCTCATACCTTTTCCAAGTATACTCTGTTGCATCTCGAAGAGTTTGAAAGTTTTACCTCCACTGAAAGTTGCCTTAACCTCTTTTGACTGTATTCTCACAGAAAAGAATATACTCATGAAAAAATCACTGTAAAGCTTCATTTGGAAATACATTTTTAAAACATCTGGATTCCTGACAATCTTAGCGCCATAGCCACTGTAACAAAGTGCAATCAAATTATATAGGAACAGGAGTGACTTTAGTGCTTTTGATTCTTCTATTTGAGGAAACAAAGTATACTCTGTGGAGTTTCAGGTTGTTTGCATTATAAGATAAGCAAGTGGTAGCTTGTAGTTAAGAGAAACACAACAAATGGAATTGGAATGTTTTCTTTCAAATTCTTGATGAGAAAACTGAATTATAAATTGAGAAGGGTAATGAAATGGATGACATATGAAATTATATTGCTTTTCATATTTGCACAAGCACAAATAGGAACAAATAATTGCTTAGCTTTCCACATTCTTTCAACACTGGAGAATAATATTTTTATAAAATCCTTACAATGTAACAATTGTGCATTAGTCTGTAAATACAAAAACCCCAAACAACCAACAACAACAACAACACTAAAACAAAACAAAACAACCCAATATGCAAAAGTGCCAATAATTCATGATTTTGGAAAGCAGGTTGAATCTAGGGTGCGTCAGGCTCGTATTGTAAAGAAAGTGAACAAATTAGTTTGAAGCACCTTTCTATTTTTAAAAGTAAATAGAAAAATATGCTGTTTCATGGCCATTTTATTTATTCAGCATTTCTTAGTTTGCATCATTTACAAGTAACATTAAAATATTTCATGATAGCTGGCTCCAAACAGTCCTTGGAACTCAAAAGTTTCCCCTTTGCATTTCACCAGAAACAAAGATTCTAAGATCATTGTTCTTTCAGCTATTCTGTTGATAGCAGGTCAATCAATTCTCCCAGCTCTCTTCTTATACTGAGGGAGAAAAAGTATTTTTTTCACATAGTCCTACCAGCAACTCTCCAAACACACACAAAAAAATGAGAAATAGAGTTATCAGTACTTTTGCCACCACTCTCTAAATTACAAATTTTGTAAGTAGTGCAAACTAAAAAAGAAGGGGAAAAGATTGGAATTAGTATTACAGAGGATTCAACTGTTCTGTTTGAACTCACAGCTGAGGACAAGTGTTCTTTCTGTCTCCCTCTCAGGTTCCCTCAGTATTTCAACCTGTCTTTGCATGGATCTGAGATATTCCCAGGTTCTACCTTCCTCTTATTGAGACGCTCCACACTTTTAATTATTGCCTACAAGCTGAAGAGTTTCACTAGAATATATAAAAACTTCATGAGGTTCTGTAGAAAGGCAGAGCAAAAAGAAAATGCTGCCTCCAGAAGATATTATTTCTCTCTCTGAGAAATGTTGCAAAGAGTGTACTTTTAATATTTTTTATTAAAAAAAATATAGCTAAAATTCAGGGAAATTTCTCCTTTTTCCTTCATTATTTTGTGGTAGTATTTCCACTTATCAAACAGTTTTACTATCAAACTAGGCCACTCTGAAAAAGCCAAGAAAAAAACCCCAAATCACTCACATGTAAATGCTACAAACCTATGTTTCAGTACTTTCTTCAGTAATTATGGTACTTAAGCATTTCACAGAATCATGGAATATGCTGAGCTGGAAGGTACTCATCAGGATCATCAATGCAACTCCTGGTCCTTCACAGGACACCCCACGAGTCACGCCATGTGCCTTAGAGCATTATCTAAATGCTTCTTGAACTGAGGCAGATTTTGTGCTATGACCACTTCCATGGGGAGCGTGTTCCAGAGCTCAATGACCCTTTGGATAAAGCACTTTTTCCTGATATACAACCTAAACCTCTCCTGACTTGGCTTTCTCAAGTGCTGTCACTGGTCATGAGAGTGAAGAGATCAGTACCTGCTCCTCTTCTTCCTCTCCTGAGGACATTGAAGACAGCAATGAGGTCTCCTCTGTCTCTCTAGATTTTCAGAAAGCATTTCTTTTCATCTTCAAAGTTCTCTCCAAGCATTAGTTGTTACTTGTTACATGTTAAAACACTGACATGGGGCAGGCAAAAAGCAGTCTCTTCATAGGAGCAGATGAAGGAGTGGAGAGGTTTGGAAATTGTTTCTGACTAACTTGCATTCATCCAGCTTTTTCTTCTGCCAGACACGTTTACATAGCTAGTAATTTTACACTGGTGTTAGCCCCAAACTGCCTGTCAGCAGGTTCTGCATCAAATAAAGCTAAACCCAAGCCCTGGCTGGGATCCCACCATCTACTTTCTTGGTGCACCAGGGTCAGAAGATCCCTCTCACTGCATCCTGGCTAATAAGCTGACTGAATGCCCCAACCATTGCTCCACTGTGCCCTGTGGCACTGGCATCCCTACTCTTGGGTTGCCTTTTGCAGAACAGAGACAGGCACTGCACCAGTGATCACCTAGAAGTACTGCTCTCTTCAGCCAAATGGAGTTCAGTTTCCTGCAGCCATCCTCAGATCCTGAAGAGGGTGGTAGTTTCTATACATAGTCTTTGAATCTCACTGGTTTACATTATAAAAGCCAAAAATAAGCTATTGCAGAGTTTTGTGCTTAAGCTTTTTAATTGCAACAGGCAGTATCCAGTCACAAATTGAGATTTTGTAGTATATGTAGCAGTAAAAACACTATGTGGTAAGTTTTCAGGGAAATTTTATGGCGCTATGTTGTCTCCTGTAGCTCACATACCATACGATACCTGCCATAAAAGAGTTACATATGTGGCTCAGCAAGCAGCTTGACTGACATGTGAACCTGCAAGTTATACTATAAGGAACATTTTTATTGCAGGCTCTTTTCATTGCCTGATCTGATTTGTTACAGTGGTCTTACCACTGGACATTTTTTGCTTTACTTGTGCCTCAGTTTCTCTAACTGTATGGTAAGAAAATTCACACCAAAAATCTCTGAACAAATTCAGTAGTTATAAATCTCTGGACAATTAGCAGTCCTGTTCAACAGCAGTGGTCAAACTTCACAGGCAAGAAGATATCTCCAGGTACAAGATATACCACAATATGAGACTGTGATTGCAGAAATCACATTCACCTAATGGCCCTTGGCACACAATTGTTTTTACAGTGGCAGTGCTGATCCAACCAGACCTAAAAGACCAAGTGCTGTAAGTACCAAACCTCAGACTAGCGATGAGATATGCATTTAAACAGAAGTACTTCAATTCCATATGTACAGATTTGCCCTGATAATATAAATGACATATTGACAGCAACTGACAATGTCCACACAATGTCTGTACAAATCTTACAGCTGAAGGGAAAATATTAGGAAAGAAAATATTTGACAGACAAACAAGCAAACAAACAACCCCTAAACCATCTAATTTGCTCTTACTAGGGTGGAAACATACAGCCCTAAATTACACTGTATTTCCTTCAGTGCATACTTTCACTGACAGATGTTTCACAGCATCCTCTGAAGAACAGAAAGAAAAATTGTGAAGTCTGAAATGCTTTTTAATATTTCCCATGCTTTAGAGTATAACCCATATATCATGTTTATAACTTCATTTTCATGCTCTGTTGATCACAGTACATCAGTCATCACCCTCTATACAGATGTACTAACTCTCTATTTTGCATTACATTTTGTTTCATATAGTAGTCCACTCTAAATACTGAATATGAACTTCTCTGCTCCTGGCTGCACAACACTCCTCGTGGAGCTCTTACAGTGAAACAGTCTGTTTTCTACTGACTGCTTTAAAATCCACTTTTTCTCATCTGTCTTTGAAATTCTGTTGATTTGTGAGCATAGGATTGCTTTCTTGAAGTGTTGAGAGGCCCCTTCGAGAACTCTGCTCTGCAGAAGAAGGTGATGTAGTTTTTGGATCGGTTGTTTTGTGTTCTGGATTGAATCCTGAATTTATCAGCTTGATGAGTTATTTGCATTTTGGTTTTGTTTTACTATATTTCTTATTTTACATTTAAATATCCTATTCAACAGGGGCTGTTCTGGCACTCCCAGGGTAACTGGGTGGAGGGGAGGGGGAGCTCTTTATTTTGAGTGGCTTTTTGATATCAATGTTGAATTTAGTGAATTCCACCTGCACTGTAAAACAATTTAGCATACAGACAGATGGGTACTGAAACACTCAACTTGTAGTGTAGCTGTGGTTACCACCAAAATAGTGTGGGTAAATGGTGTCCCCAAGTCACCCAGTGTTCTAAGCAAGTATGGGATGGTTATTCTGCACCCTAAAGAAATTATCTGCAGATGACCAATTGGGGGTGCATAACACGTCACTGACACTAAAGATATGCATGGAAATGGGTATGTTTAAATGGTGTATGGTATATTGCCCCTGTTTCCCACAGTCCTTCATCTGGGACTTGCTACACCCAGATCAGGATAGTCCTTGTTGGCTGCCTTTCCCCCCTCTGCTTGTGAGTGGATGTATGCACCCTGCAGGGCTCCACTCACAGGAAACTATTACTCCCTGGCTGTGGATGGCCAGGACTGCCACATCTCTGGCCCCAGGTGGAGGGGCCTCCTTGTCCTGACCTCCCCCTGTCATGTATAGATAGTTTTCTCTGCAGACTAGCTGCTGACCCCTGCAAACTTTCAAGTGTCTGTGATATACACTTGAAGTGGATTTCAGAGAAACATTAGAGACCTCATGATTTGCAGATCCTTGTAAGTATCTCAAGGGATTTCAATAGGAGTTCATTGATAACAACTGGAAAAGTGGCTGGTTACTGCCTGAAGGGCCATCAAGCAGAAAGGGAGACAGTGTATTTGATTTTATTAGTGAAATGTTTTTCTTTTTGCTAAGGTTAATAATTTTAATATGTTACTTTTAGTTTAGCTTGCAGTATTTAATAGTTATACAGTGATATTTTTTCTATCCCCTAAGGAATAAGTTTTGTTTTCTTGAGGCTAATAACCATAGCCTGTTTCTCAGCCAGCTTACTGACAAATTTCAAATGGTGATTAGCCATTGCCTCCCTACTGTGAAGGTAATTTTCAGTGTAACCATTGTGCTTTCGGAAATTTGCTCGCAGTCTGCCCCACTGTTGATGTTTGGTCCCTTGCCTCAATTTCCCCATTACATACTGTTTACATAGGGTTTCAACTGTTAGTTTATCACATTGTCCTCCTGTACTTGTGGGCAATATAAAGCATAACTATCTCTAACCCCAAAATAATAGCTAAAAATAATGAATTTTCTAAACAGTCTATTAAAAGAAAGCAGGAATCCTCCACTTGTACATACCTTCAGCTTAAGCCATTAGTATACAGCATTATTTGCAGTATGTAACATCTTCGAGAACACCCTAGTGAGTAACTTTTGTTTCATTGTTGTCATAGTGTTTCTGAAAGGACAAGCTAACAGGCAAAATCTGTTTCAAAGACAGGTTCAGATTTCAATGTTCACAAAACACCTCTGAGAGACAAACTTGGATCTTGTTCAGGAGCACCACCTGGGTGTAAAGCTCCAACACTGTTGAGCTTAATCTAGTTTACACTACACAGAGTTATCCTGGTACAAGTTACTCTTGACTGGAAGATGGAAAAAGCAGTTTTAAGAGGCATCAGTATCCAAGTACATACAGCTACACTGATAACGAGAGGGTTAAAAAAAAAAAAAGCAGTTGCAACTTAAGATTGCTACATTTGTGTAAACATCTGTCAAGTGTGTCCTTCACTGGCATGGACAGTATTAACTTCCTACTATCAGCATACTAACTAGAGTTGCCTTAACTTTGAAAGCTCTTACCTTCAGAAATGTTTCATACCTGCAACTCCAGCATGTGGATTAGTTCTCCAGTGGATTTCTCTAATCATGTCCCAGGAAATTATTCTACTGCTAGGGCTTAAGAATCCAAATAGATCATAATTTTGAATTTCTCTAGCACTTGCACTCAGTGAAACATGATTAGAAAATGATAAGACATGAAGAATCAACTTTCATGCAGAAAAATTCCCCACAATTTCCCTCCTTAAAGAGAGATGAGGAAATACGCATTAACGTGTTTTTGTCACTGATATAAATACATGTTTAAATGAGAGGATAGTAACAGCAAATGGGAAACTAGGTTGCAGTGAAAATCCTGCTTGAAGTAAGTGTGGGATAAAAAGATAGAAAAAAGAGAATATCTCTTTTTTATGGTGCTGAATTGGAAATTGCAAGCATGTGCATTTATTTTCACATAGTGTTCAGTATTATTAAAAGCCTAAGGTTTCTGTTGCCTATTCCTTTAAATAATAGAAATATTAAAGCAACACACACACCAGTGTCTTTGTTAGGCTGTAGGTAGTTCTATTCCAATGTTAGTTTCAATACCATGATACTGGGATAATTTTGTTCATTCAGTTATCTTGTACTTTACAACATACCACACATGGGAACTTTCTTTTTCACTCATTTTTGGAGCAGTGAGCCTGAAAAAGACTCTTATTAAATATGTGGTGCCTTATATGAAATTAGTTTCTTG
>VWZD01003510.1:0-16888 GCA_013396695.1 Sakesphorus luctuosus | reverse complement strand
TGGATGTTGCACTGCACAGATGAAAATAGAGGACCAGTTCAGAATTACCAGTCTTGCTCCATTTGTGATCAAAACTAGCTACAAATTCATTGTCCTGTGGGACACAAAGTTAGTTCATTAACCCACTGCACTAAGCAGACTTTGCTTAGACAACACCTTGTCTTTTATGCAGAACCAGTCATTCCAATCAAGGTTTGTGCCCTTGGAGCTGGAACTACAGAAAATGTCAATTTAAGCAACAGTGATCAAAAGTAGCTAACTCATATCAGCAGGACTCACTTCCAGGCATTTATACTAATCCAAAATAAGTAAAGACTATCATGTTCAAATAAACATTTTTGTATAAGACTTGACTTTTAAGTCTGTGTGCAAAATTTTTTTTTATCTGAGTTCAGTGGTTTTCTTACTTATCTAAAAAGAGTTAGCAGCACAGGTAGTAAATTAAACTGGAATATAACATAAAAAACAGCACTAGACAACTGTTTTTTTCTGGTTTTACCAGCTCAAGAAAGAACCATGTTGAGAAATTATTAATGGTGCTCTTAGAGCATTTGATTTAATACATTACTGCAGAAAAGGGAAGCAGGGAGAGAGAGGTTATAACTCTGGGCCATGCTTTGCCCTTGAGGTTGAACTCCTGTGACTGGCAACAGCTTGGGCTGTCACTTTTTTGACTGGCATGATAGATGCACTTAAAGATCTTTCGTGCTTTCTATGTTAATGGTCCTTTTCAGGACACAGTTACAAATCCCTGTGGGGGCTAAAGAGGAGATAGAAGAGTTTCTACCCACTACCCTGTGGTGCTGATGAACCAAAATTCTGACTACATTTTAGAGCAAATACAGCACGTCAGTATGTATTGCATGTAACTCTCTGTGCCAGCTGGAACATTCCTAAATGAATTACAGGTTAAATGTCTGTTCTACAAAGTCACTGAGTAGCAGCATCTACATTGCTGTTAGTTGTTAATGAATCAAGATATGCATTTCCAGATGTTCAAAACCAGAATTGGCCACTGCATTTATATGTGGTAGATTTTGTGACTTGAAAGGTATCAAGTAATTTCAGGATCTTTGTACTCAGTTGGTTTTTGATCAGTAGTCATTTCCCTAACATTGTTTTTGTATATGTTATGGGTTTAGCCAGGTGGGCCTAAATTTAGGCTTTAAAGTTCAGATTAGGCCTAGAATTGTCAGCTGATTTGGGCTGGGCTGGGCTAGCTAACAGCTGACTTCTTTTAGCCAATAATATTGTATTCCATACCATACTACATCATCTCAAAAGAAGTAAAATCCAGTGTGTGGGAGGGGCTGGGGCAGTTGCTTCACAGCTGTGGTCCCAGCAAGACACACCGTGCCGTCCCAGGAGGGATGGGGAGGCCCAAGCCCACAGCACCGGCTCACCATCATGTTATCTTAGGGAAGTAAAATGTTTGTTCTTAGTTCTTCTCTTTGCTTAAGCCTGTCTTTGCGGAATTGACTTCTTTAGAATGATTTGTAGTTAGAATGGTAAAATCTGTGCTTACTGGGGAGTGGGAAGTTATATATAACTTGTATAAGTGTGTGTTATATTGTAGTGTTCTTTCAATTTTCTCTTTTCTGTATAAATACATGTGGTTAGTTTCAGCATAAACCTAGTTTGGAAGGGTTTTTTTTTTCCCTCTCTCCCTTCTTCCCTTTTCACTCTGTCTCGGACAGTTGGCGTTTTGCCAGCTCAACCCGAGACAGTATACTATTACTAAATATGTTTGTAAAGATAGGGAGCCAAGTAGGAAAAAGCTCTAGTTAGACTTTTCTTCATCTTTCTTTGTCTTTTACAGCTGTGAACCTGTACATGGCAATGTTACTTTTTCATTTACATTAAGTCTTGCCATATTTCCCTAACTAAGCATGTGCTGAGTTATATAACTCCTCATAGGTTTGCTCTGATTTATTAACTTTCTATTTTCTCTACGACTTTAAATCATCAGGGGACATACACACCACAAAAAGCATTTACTCAAGAACAAATTTTGAGCTCACTGAAGTAAAAATGTATATATACAGAAACAAAACCTTTGGATAATATTCAGAAAAGGAGGACACAAGAAATTTCACAGTGAAGCTGATCTGGAGTGGGTGGAAATGCTTGTTTTAATAGAAAAAATACAGCAAAATTCTGTGTAACCTGTACTCTAGACAAAAGCCAACATAAATATTGCAATGCCCAGTCATTCATCAAGGAAGAGAGTTACATGTTCCAAATGGGCTACTTTATTCAACCTGCCTTCCATTTTGCAGGCAATAGTTTCACCTCTCTGCTTGTCCAGCAGTAGTTTCTATCTAAACACAATGCTTTGGGAAATAATTTGTTGCAAAAAAATCCCCTTTATAAATAAAACCCCAAAACTTTGTTTTTCAAAGAATACCAGGACAGCTGTCAAAAGAGGTAAGTTTTGTGTACAAAGAGAACAAAAAGTAAATGGATGAGTCAGGAGCAGTGGGAAAAGGAAGAGCCATATCTAAACGTTAATGTAAAATGTAACAAAACTCATAGGGTACATTTCAGGGGAAAAGTTGAAGGCATCCAAAATATGAGAAATGACATCAAATAAAGCATATTAATCACTAGGCCATGAAATTGTGAGAGACTTTATTTTTATTCTAGAATAGCAAGTGATCTGGCTTACAGATAATTTTCCTCTCTATTCAGTAACAGAAGATGGAAAAATGTTTATTTCCAGTTTATATTGGTTGGATGCTGGCATTAAAAGATTACTTTTATTCTTTTCCAAATTTTTGCTGTTCCTGTATCAGGACAAAGAAGTACAAGGATATAAAAAGTAGTCTACAGTCAATGTAACACCTTTCTTTTGAGAACCCATTGAACTGATGGTTAATCTTCAAGTCTATGGTGGTTTAAATATATATAATGATTTAGTGTGGTGCAAAAATGACTTTACCCAGACTCACAACTAACCGTGAACAATCAGCATGAAATAACATTACTGACTCCAAATGAATTACTTTCAGTTTCTATTTTAATAACTACATTGGAGATTAACACTTAGGAAAACACAAGTGTGGGGAACAATTTATGGCAACTTGATGTTCAGGTTTTGGCTTTCAAACATGCAGGAAAGCAAATTAGATTTTCGTTACGTTTTTATGATATATAATAGCATTAGTGATCTCTAAGTCAGGCATTTCCTGGCAGCTAATGGTGAGTTGCATTAAGAGCCCCTGGGTTTATCTTAGACCTTTTGCTCTTCCAGCCAGTCATTAGCTGCCAGAAAATGTTTGACTCAGGGGTAATTATTGCTTAAATATTGCCTCTAAAAGCTTCTCATTACTACCAATTATTTTTGCTTTTGTGCTGTATAAGCAGGCCTAAGTAGTAATACTATTAACTATAATAACAAATAATAAAAGCAAATAATAAAAGATGTGCAGACCAGGGATAAGGCCAAGACAAATTATTTTCTACATATTTCTAATTTAGGGCTGGACATTGATACTATAATACATCCAGTCAGGAAGAGTAAGTATCAAGTGACTACTAGAAAGGAAGGAACAAAAGGAAAAAGAGAAGGAGAACAGTTTCATGGAAAGAGAAAGAGACAGAGTCAGAAGGAAAGAATACCATAATGCCAAATTCTTGAGTGAGGAATTTTGCGTTTCCTGCCAGTGAGAAAAGGACATAATGCTGTGTGCCAAATAATTGCAGATATTTCATCAGCACTATCCTCTTTTTGTCTTTTCAGTTTTATATATGCAAACAATGACTTGTGGCTTGAGACTACAGTACAAATTTTAAACACAGAACTCTCTTTGATTTTGTAACAAGTTTTCTGCAAGAGAAGACCTCATCTGAAACCCCCAGAAGCAAATTATTCTTTTTTCACCAAGTGAAATGGCAGTTCAGTTTCCCGTCAGCCTGCATTCATTATCATGAGTATTTCTTTTTGTGCTCCCTCCATCAGCCATCATGTAGTGTGGTCTTTATACTCAGTAGTTCAGCTTTTCAAACTAAAGCAGCATCGAAACAAATGCCAACACATAAGAGTTTCTTTCAGGGGAAAATTCATAGGGCAAAAAATTGCATTAGAATACAATTGATGTTGAGAAGAAATGTAAGTAAGTTTATTCAATAAACTGTTTCATAAGTATGTTGTAAGTATTCCAAGAAAGAATTACAGTGCGCTACACTAGCAGCTGTTGCCAGTGTGTTGTCTCAGAAATTGCAATGTTCCACATAGAAGACTCCAAAACTCATTTAATATTATTTCTTATCTTCTGCTGAAGAAAATCAAGTCAGTGGCATAGACTTAGCAAGATTTTATTGTCAACAAGAGATAGTCCTAGCATGCCCATTCTGACAAGCTGTTAATATATGAGTGGCTGTGGAAAACAAGACAATGTCACCAAAATATGGCCTTCATAGAATCCCAAAATAATTTGAGTTGCAAAAGATCTCCAGGGTCACTGAGTTCAACTATTAACCTAACACTGCCAAGTCCACCACGAAGTCATGTCTCCCAGTGCCATATCTGCATGTCTTCTAAAAAGCTTCATGGATGGTGACTCAACCACCACCCTAAGCAGCCTGCCTCAATGCCTGCCAATACTTTCAGTGAAAAAAATTGTCCTAATATAGAATTTAAATCTCCTTTCATCCTATCACATGCTACATGAGCGAAGAGACCAAACCCCCTGGCTATGACCTCCTTTTAGGTAGTTGTATAAAGTGATAAGTTCCCCTCTGAGCCTTGTTTTCTCCAGGCAAAACACCCACAGCGTCCTCAGCCACTCTTTGTAAGACGTGCTCTAGACCCCTCATCAGCTACATTGCCCTTCTCCAGAAATGCTCCAGCCGCTCAATGTTTTTCTTGGAGTAAGTGTCTCTGAACTGGATACTTTACTCAAAGTGTGGCTTCACCAGTGATGAATATATGGGGACTGTCACAGTCCTGGTCCTGCTGACCATGTTCTTTCTGTTTTAGGCCAGGAAGCCATTGACCTTCTTGTCCACCTGATCTCACTGCTGGCTCATATTCAAAAATATGACACCTTATATGTTTTCTGACTGCTTTTATATACAATAGTCAAAGAAAAGTATTGTAAGCTGAACATACTGTCGTAGACTCTGCACCCTCCCAATGCAGCCATGAAGCCACTGTTGAATTCCTAGCCCAGTTTTTGCACTACTTTCACAGCATTTGTTCACTTTGACTTTTACTCACATAAATTGTCTATGAATGAGTTGATATTCAGCAGCGAGACCTCCTACTGAGCTACATTTTAGCAAAGCATTTTTGTGAGCACTCAAGCTCATCAATATTTCAATAAACTTTGGGCAAATGTATTTCTAAATTATTCTGGAAACAGATTGAAAATTGTGCTTAAATTAAGTCTCTGTGAGTTAAAAGCATATTGAGTCATCTTAAATATCAAGTCTAATATATTCTATTACTGTGTCTGAAGAAAAACTTAAATGAGAGAAAGAATTATTTCTTTAAAAAATGTACCTATTCTGGAGACCATAAAGAGTGTATTACTGTGATAGATGAATTCAATAATTTGCTGAAATCAAACCAAATAGTATTCTATTTTATTTTATTTGCTTAAATGTAGAGGTAGATTGCTAGAAAACTTAGGAATTTGCAATCCCCAGCTCGAGCAAACGGGGCCCCGGACCGTCCCCGGCCCCAGCACCGGCCCGCCTTTCACCCGCGTGGCTTGAGGCAGACCACAGGGCTCTGGCGCCCTCCCTTGCATCCCATTCCCCACCAGGCTCTCATGTGGGGCCAGCTGATGCCCGCCATGCTGTCCGGGGCGCCCCGTTGCCTGCCCTCCCCGTACCGACCATGGCGGTGGCCCCGCTATCCCACGGGGCCGGCTACAGGTGCCGCGCCTGCTTTCTTCCCTTTCTTGGCCAAAAGCTGAGCTCGTCCGCTGCTCGCACCAGTGAGCCCCGGCCACCCCACATCCATGCCAAGGCGGAAGCATGCCTGGGCTGGTCCGGCACCCAGCGCGAACTGGCTCCCGCCTGGAATGGGCCCATGGCTCGTGGTGCCGCATCCGTGGTTCACCCCACTGCCTGCGGCTGCCTGGAGTGCTGCCACACCGCTTCGAGATGGAACGTCTCCCGCTAGCTAGATGATAGATAGATGATAGATAGATAGATAGATGATAGATTATTTGTGGTTTAAAACTGTTATCCTTCATTCACATACATTTTTCCTGATTAAAACTCCTATATTTCAAAGCTGTGGTGATTTTGTTTGCAGGGGAGGGGGGAAGCCCCTTCTTTTCCTGGTCCATATAAATAGCTTCTTCTAACCTAAGACAAAGCCTCACTCAGAAGTGGCAAGAGCTATTAACCCAAGCCTGTACAGTAGTCTTCAAAGATAATTAGAAGCCATAGTTAGCTATTTATCTAAATTTAAATTTGAGCTCTACGAGTATGTACTGCAAAAGAACCCTAGCTGAGTTGCAGTCTGAGGTTGAAAGCTGTTGCCCTAGAATAAATATGAAACAAAGTGGTATAGTAAGATGATGGGCACTTTCAAACTGATGCATTTAAAATTTAATTTCAAGTTAAATTAATTAATCTAACTCAATATTCTCAGAAAAGTTATTCAGTGTTCTGAGAAAAGATACATTCTGGGTAGCAAAAGCAAGGTTGCTCACAAATGAAAATGTCATTATTTAGAGCAAAAATAAAGCTAGGGATCCAGTCATAACCTGCAGAAGGAATGTTTCCTTGAACTCTGGATTTGAAACAGATACATTTATTCCTAACTGTACTTGTCCTTTCAAAACTAGATACACATATGAAATTCTCATAAGTTTTAGTTTCCCCATCTCAAAGGCAGTAAGAACAATATCCACCTGAAATAGTGAACTGCACTGAGATATTACTACCTCGGTGTTTTAGTGAATCAGTTTTCTAATTACAACAAAATTTTAGTAGCTTTTATCTTACTACCATGTTCAGAGTTCCAAACAATAGTTTTGAACTCATAAATGTGCTTACTTATCTCAAACTAACACTGCAAGACCACAGGTGGTAAAATCTAGTGTTCAGAAAATGAGGAACTATCACAATAAAGTTTGTCCCTGATACTTGCATTCACCTTCCCTATGCACATGCATATGCATTACCTTGCAATACTTTCTTGCATAACAGCACACAAGCTGTTCCACAGGGTGCCTGATTCAGTCAGGGAAGGGTAATCATTCAGTATTCCCTTTTATCCTCACTGGAAAGGCCCCAGGCTTCACTTAATGCATACAACTGAAAACCTTCAGTGAATTCAAAGTTAATAATTCCCTCACTAATATTTCTATAGTGATTACTTCATGCTCTCAAAGACGATGGGATTTTTTTAAAAAAAATTGTTCAAACTGCCAGTAACCTCCATAAAATTTTCAAAACACGCGTTGTGTCATGAGGTTCTGCAGCAATCTGAAATATCCATTGTGAGGTGATAGTCTCTGGTGGGAGTTACCCAGAGTATCCATCCCTCCCTGCTGCTCCAGGGGAGGATCCACTCTTCTATGGTAGAGCCCCAATGTAACAATCTGGCAGAGATCAAGGCTTCTTTTTGTATTTCCCTTGACTTTGTGTTATACCTGGCTGTACCATTATGTCATTGTTTGGGCCTCCTGAGGTGATGGGAAAGAAGCTGTGTATGTGAAGGAGCTCAGGTGGTGGTGAAATGGCCAGGCAAGAGGACCATTTAATCTGGGAGAAGTAGCCAGTATGTTCAGTGGTGATTCTGCCTGCTGATGTCCTCCTAAAATCAAGGGCTAGCAGACTCTGGGGGATATGCATCCATCAGGTCTTTGAATACTGCAGATGTGAACCCAGAGAGATCAGTCTAAGATATGAGAATCCTGGCTGGGAAAGCCACTAACAAAGTAAAGATCACACATGACTGATGTGGAAGTATATGGTAGACCTCAGCACTGTACCCCAGATTCTTGAAAATTTATTAATAAATTACAATAAGTTATCAATTTTGTCAAGGTGAAGAACACAATCTGCTTTAGGAATATTTTTTGATGCTTCTAGGACACATTGCAGAGGTCTGCTAATGTTTCAGCTGTTCTCAACTTAAATTTCTCATATAATCTTTAACTTCATTGTTTTTTGTTTCAACATGTGTTACCACATATCAGCTTGTGCATTCAAAAGTGACCATTTTTTCTTCTTGTATCTTACAATCCCTATCTGAACTGAAAGGAAGACAATCAAACCAGTGTCTTAGTAGTACCTCAGTAGTCCCTGATTTATCTTGTCAACCCTCTAAGCTGTGGAATGGCTATTGTACAACTTAAATTGAGGACAGAAACTTGAATATCATATTTTTGAATGGTGCATTGGGGTCTGCAGTGCTGTGCAGCTCTGAGAGGTATGTGGCTGAGTGGCAAAGCCTGGTGAAATCATGTGTTTGTGTTCCCTGCAATACCAAGTGAGGCCTGCTTGCAGGATTTGTGCCTGGAATTTGGAGCAGTTCCTTGGCTTGTCTGGCAATTCAGATTTATATTTTAGCTCTTCACACATTTTGAGTAGGCAGACAGTTTTACAGTGATACTGTAGCTGATCCTTGTTGGTGCACAATAAAAGAAATAAAAGCTATCCTATGCTAGTCTGCTCACTATCCTGCACTGTGAAGTAGTTGATCATAAAATGGTCCATTTTGCTTGCCATACTATCACAACCTGTAACACACACTGTCAGTAACTGAAAGGAATAGAGAGGCCAGTCTTGCGGTGCTGAGTAACTGATTATATCGTGTGAATCAGACATTAAAATGCCTCAGGGCTGGTTTTCCTTTTACAGATTCACTGTAATAAAGTTTGCCCAATGTAAACCTACTACTGCCTTGCCTCTTATTGAGAAGAAACCTGAAACATGTTGTTTCATTACCTGTGTTTTTGTTTTTGTTTGGTTTTGGTTTTGTTGTTTTTTTTTTTTTTTTAAGTAGGTCAGGATGCCCTAGTAGGAGAGTTCTGTGATCAGTTCTGCACACACATCTAATAAAAAGACACAGCTTACTCTAAGCAATACATGGGGAAGAAACATGAATCAGTGAGGTCTGGAGGAAAAAGAAAAGGAAAATATTAACTCTAATTCTTTGTCACTTCAAATAATGTGTTTCTTTTCTACCCAAGTGTTGTGAGCTGCTAGTTTTCTGTAAACAACCAGATGAAAATGAGTCTTGAGGAAAACAGTGTATTTGAACTACATATAGGAAAATGAGAAAACAATATCCAAGGATGTTCAGGAGAATCCATATGTACATAACAGAGAGCAACTGAGCAACGTACCTGTTTATTCCAGGACAGGAATATGATGGATGTGGCCTATAAAGAGTACATGCAGCAACAATGGATCTGCTAGAAAGACAGAAACCAATTAGGGCCCAAAATGAAAGAATTTTTTTTCCATAATTTTAATACACCATTGAACAATTATCTCTCAAAGATTTGAAAAACAAGGAGACAGTAATGTAAAGTGAAAGAAAAGCTTGTGTCGGTTTTTTGAGCTCATCCAGGTTTCGATGCGAGAATCACAGGCGCACCCTCCATAGAAGTATCGTCAGTGTTCTACTTTATTGTTTACATTACACATACACTTAACAATAGTACAGGAACATTATTGGTCAATGGCTAGGGTGTGCTTGCTTTTCCATGCTCTTGGATTGGTACTCTTCTCAAAACTATGCCCTTCCATATCAGTGTGTTTACTTGCTTCTCTAACAACTGCTGCATAGTTTCCTCTTGTTTACTGTTCTTTTTGAAGTAGGCTCAAAGATGCAGGGGCCTTGCTTTCCCCCTGCATGGCCTGGGTTGTGCACTTATGCTTCTGAGTTCAAATTTCCCCCAACAGTAATGTACTCATAAATGTCTTGCATTTAGTGCAGATCTGTATGTAATTTGAAGATCTTAAAATATAAACAGGAAATGTCAGTAAATGCTAAATGTTATTAACACAATCTTACATTTATACAGGATCACAGAAATTAAAAAAAAAAACATTACTTTAAAATGCTGTGGGCACTCAGGACATGATTTAGTTATTCCTCAACAGTCTTGTAATGTATGGAAGGTTTTCTTTTGCCAGAGCCATGTGGAACTTCTCACTTGTTATGAAGCTGGTCTTCTGACTATGAAGGAGTTACTGGATCCCAAAATGGTGTGCTTGATATAGGCCAAGGAGAAACACATACTAACACATTGGCCATGATATTTTTGTTGCAGTTGTGGGATGGTTATAGCCATTCCAGTAGCAGGACTGTAAAAATGCTTCTTTCTGCAGACTTACTAAGTTTTTCTCTGCATCTGACAGGGAAGATGGAGACATATACAGGAGCTATGAGGACATTAGTACAGGCAATGCATGACATTTTCATCCTTACAGCTGTTTAGTTTTAACTCATGCTGGGATCTGATACATTACAGCAGTGCTCCTTCAGGAGCTGCCCAGAGGAGCTGGCCCTACTGCAATTGGGAAAGATATTCTACCCATTCTCAGCCACATTTCAGGAAGACTCTAGAAGGTAACTTTCTTTCAGAAATGAGACAGACTTGGAAAAAAACAGCCTAAGTGGGCTTCCTTTGAAAGAACAGTGAATTTCAGAAAAGAGAGGAAGAGCCCACTGCTCTTTTTTTTTCTTTTTTTTCTTTTTTTTTTTTTTTCCGAGCACTAATGTGGGTTTGTAGTTGGAAATCTTGGTACCAAACTTAAGGCCAGACAGTTTCATGATGCAGGATAAAAAATGAAAGCATGTATTGCTTTCAACTGTCAAAAACAAAACTCAGAGCAATCACATGTCTGCATGGTTTTATGTTTCCTAACCATCAGTAAAATCTTTACTACTGTCTCTTATGGAATTCTGGAATAGCTGGCAGCCCACGGCTTTGGCAGGTACACACTTTGCTGGGTTATAAACCAGGTAGATGACCAGGTCCAGAGCGTGGTGGTGGATGGTGCTATGTTCAATTGTTACATGGTCACTAGTGGTGCTGCACAAGGCTCAGCATCAGTGCCAATCCTGTTTGATACCTTTATTGGTCATTTGGATGAGGGAATTGAGCATACCCTTAGGAAGTTTGTGAATGAGTTTGTGGGAATGTTGATGTGCTGGAGGGTAGGAAAGCTCTGCAGAAGTCTCTGGAGGGACTGGACTGGTGGGCTGAGACCAAAGGTGTGAAGTTCAATAAGGTGAAGTGCTGGGTCACAACCTTTGGCCACAATAACCCCATGCAGCACTACATGCTGGGTAAAGAGTGGCTGGAATGCTGCCCAGTGGAGAAGGATCTGGCAGTACTGGTTAGCAGTGGTTGAACATAAGCCAGTCATGTGCTCAGGTGGGCAAGAATGCCGATGACATATGGCTTGTATCAGCAGTGGTGTGTCCAGCAACACTAGAGAACTGATTGTCTTTCCCTCTGTACTTGGCACTGGTGAGGCTGCACCTCAACTCCTATGTCCCATTCCAGGCCCCTCACTACAAGAAGGATATTGAGGTGCTGTTTTGGTTTTTTTTTGTTGCTGTTATTTTTTACTTGCTTTCATAGCCTTTTGTGATGTGTTAGTACATTTAAAAAGTGTCTCTTCAGTCTTATGGTCCAAGCACTATACTTAAAACAATATTTTATTAAGAAATTAACTACAAGCACCTTTTTATGATTATTTACTAAATATTTACATTTACATTTAGTTTAATTCTGCTTCTTGAAAAGTAGAAAAACAAATTTCAGAGTGGGGTGGTGACAATCAGAAGACTAGACATTTCTCATTAAAAAAATCTGTCCAGAGCAGATACTACTGTATATCTAGTCCTATTTATTTGATTTGTGTATTATTTCAGATTTCTGTCCAAGTTCAAAAATATCTAGAAGGTAATAAATAAGTTACATATTGCAATAGGGAGAAAATGTTCTCAGGAACATTATCAGCTAGCAGAATGACTAATATTTAATCCATTGTTAGATACTAGGGCAGGACTTAAGCAACTATGTGAAACTTCATAGTATGCAAAACATGCTAATTTGATTGTCTAAAATGTAATAAATGGGTTAATTTGTATTTTTAAAATCTTTTGCAGTACACTTAGTAGCAGCTAACATTTAAATACTAGTCATCTTTACATGTCAGCTTTTGAAACCTCAAGAGCTTTTGCCATTTGTTCAGATTAGGTCTGTCTTCGGGAGATAAGTCTCCCAGGTAATTTGAAGCACAGGCACAAAATGAAGTCTGTTTGATCATCTGAGACTAGGAAATGTCTCTTACCCATTTTTTTTTTCAAATTGATATTCATGTTTTGTTTTTTATGCCATTCCCTCAGATGTCTGAACAGCAGCACACTTATTTCGGGATTTTTATTGGTGTTTCTAAAGAGTTACTTCTTATGTAAGTAGCTACACTTTTTACTGTGAGCTAAATAGTGGTCCAAATCCCTTTTCACATCTGTGTGCACAGTGGCACACTCCCACCAGACAATTTCATATATTATCTGCTGTAGGGTTTAAAGTTAAACTGACCTCTTTTACCTCAATATATTACATCCACCATACTGAGGATTATTTAACACCAGGAGGAAGCGGAGCATAGAGACAAAGAAGGAACAGCTAAGTTCTCGCTCTTTGTAGTGTTGCCTGCTCCATTTCCCTTTAATATTACAATTGAAGTTACATTCTCTGAAGATTTCCTTTGAATTTCATACCTTTTTTCCCCTCTCTTGAATCTCTGGCTGCTAGAGCAGAATGCAAAACTGATTTTCAACTATAAAGTCACTGCATTATTTAAGCTCTCATCTCTATTATGTAGTTACTTTATTAATACATTTTTTAAGGTCATGACCTTAATTCAGTGTTTAAAGGAACAAAGGCAAATGTCTCAGTCAGTGACACATTTCTCATTTTAAGGAGAAATAAACCTCCTGCTCAGCCCAGAATTATGGAAGTTGGAAGTGTAGAAAGCATTTCTCAGCATGCATATTCTGCAAAATGTGCTCCAAGTCAGCAAATGGCACTTCTGAAGCCACATCCTTTATCAACCATTTTACGCATAAGTAATGTTCCTGTGAGCATGGCAGACATCTTGCAGAGAAATAGTATCACTTGTGCGTAGTAACCAGCAGGAGACATTGATAAACAGTATCCATTCTTTATTACCTCCCCTTTAATCAGAAGGAAAAAGACTCTGTTTTATTTTTAAGCGCTGTGAAGTCAGTAGGAAATTATATTGCTCTTTCAGGTGGATAAGGATATTAAAGATTTTTCTTTGTTACAGACATATCATAGTGCTATGAGGTAATCAAAGAGAAATGAAATTAAAGCACTGTACCAGCTAAAGAACTGATGGTACTTGTCCTTAAGTCAGTAAGAGTTTTGTGGTGAAATGCCTGTGAAAATAATTCACAATTAGGTCACCTTGATTTTCCTACTCCCTTACGTTTTTTCGTCTATCATGCTTTCATCTTACTGGTGATCTAAATGTACACAGTGAAATAAGATACTACGATTGGTAAGATAGAAGTGTTCACCATTAAACTACACATTCTGGAAGCAAAATAAATAGGAAGCAAAGAATGCTTTAGGGCTTGTTAATGTGAGAAAACTGGCAACTTTCAATATGTAATGTGGTTCTTTATCACCACTATTTTTTTCCAACTCCTGTAAAGCAAAATTGCAATGCTAAATCCATTATCAGAAATTAAAATGGTGCATGGTGTGCACTTTTAAAAACCCAGTGCTCTGTAGAGCGAAGCTTGCCAACATTGCATCTTGCATAACTGAAAGAACAGGGAGAGATTAGGTATAAAAATAGAAGGGTAAAAGCCAGTGTTGTCGGACACAATTTGCCAGACTTCTGATCAGAAAAGTATTTTCTATGTAGATTTTTTAGTCAGTAACTAAGATTGGCAGTGCTGTTGTCTGCTGTAGGAACTGAAGGAATTTTTAACCATATCACTGCTTTACCTCAATATTTTTTCTGGGTTATGAAGTCCATTTAAAATATGATGGGTTCTTTTGTTTTCATGAGGTCACTCTTTGACTTGCTTTTGTAAATGGAGTATTGCTTATCCTGTGTCGCTACATGTTTGTATAGTTACTGTCCCAGTGTAGCTTCACTGTGACAGCTGGGACGTGTGTGCTGTACATGTAAAACACTGGTTGCTACTGCAATACCCAGACCTCACTGCATCATTTCCTCTTAATGGTGTTTTCCTCGTGCTATACCAGAGCCTTGTTAATAATCAAAGGATTTTTATGTTAGTTAAATATTTTTTATTTGGTACAAGACTTAGTATATGGTGTAATTTGTCAGACCTGAGATGTGAGCTGTTAATGCTGATGTGCTTTGAAGAAGTGACAGCAGCAGATCATTGCATAAATCTCAACAGTATGCTTCACACAACATTGTGCATATTCAGATTGGTTGTTGTAACTCATGACTCTGTATTGCTCTTAAACTTTATTAATAAAATCCTTCATCCATAATAAGCTCCCTATGAAGCCTCCCGTCACACTGCTGCCTCTGTATCTTGAAGGCTCTCCCTGTGACAAAAGCAAACCTCTCTGCTCACTCAGATGTAGAAAGAAAACACACATTCAGTGACAGACAGAAACTAGCAGATATCTCTGGGGAGTTGTCATGCAGAAAAGTGCAAGGGTTGTAGAAAAAATCCATGTTGCTGGTGAAAAGAAGCTCTCTGGCCTCCTCAACTCCCAGGACTTTGGAAGGAAGAGACTTTTCATCCCAAAGCAAGGTTAAAGGGAAGGCAGAGAGACTATTACAAAAAACTGACCAGAAAGGTGAGAGAAATTGCTTTTACAGATTCATGCTTGCCAAAAGAAGATATGCTGAAGAAGGCATTTGTAATGATAAAGGGAAAAGTTCAATCCAGTGCAGACTGAGATGAAGACTAAATGAGAAAGTGAAAAAAAAATACTGGATACTTCTGTGGCACAAGAATTAATTGAAAGGAAGAACAATTTCCGACTGCTTTGTAAACATGCTGTCTATAGCATAGATACGTAAGACTGAATACAGAACAGTGTTCCTAAAAGGCTAGCAGCCAAACAAGTGAAAACAACTGAGTTTCCCCTTCTCTATCCTGTCTGAGAAATTACTTTTCATTCCTCCTCAAGTCATATTTTTCTTGGCTAAAAGAATGTATTTTCTGATCCACCAAGAAACTAATTTGACTCAGAGTGAAGTATTTTTATTTAGGAGATTATTTACTTTCTAAAATATAGAAAGTGTATTTCAGAACATTCTAAAACAAAGTTAGTTTGGTTTGGATTTTTGGTGTTGTTTTTTTTTTTTTAATGAAAACTTGGAACATTTTCATTTGGAAATACATATATGTGTGTGTGTATATACACATATAAAGCCCCTTTTTTTCCATTTTTGGCTTCCCCTCTGACCTGCTCTTTCTCTCTTCCTCTTATCTACACCTATTTTCTTTATTTTCAAGAATATGCCTGGTCAAGCTCAAAACTCATTTCTTTGAAAAATCAGTGAGATCCAAAAAAATTACACCTGGCCGTAATAGCAGTGTTTATTTGAGAGACCATAAACATACATGGAGTTATAGTGAAAGTATTTCAGATTGCAGGTTCAAAGAAAGCATTTAGTACTCGCAAGAACTCTTAAAAAGGAATGGATCCAAATTCAAAGCAAGGGGTAAGTGTGTTAATTGACCTAAAAAACAAGTAAAGAGGAATACATCTATTCATACAACATTCAAACATTGGATTATCAATAAATTTATTCCTATGCTGAATGCTGGAAAACTTCAGTCAAGGCCAAGTTGGATGGAACTCAGAGCTATCGGGTCTAGTGAAGGGTATTGTGCCCAGAGCATAAGGGTGAGACACATTTTTAAGGTCCCTTCTTGCCCAAACCATTTTATGGTTATGTGATTCTGCGATCAATGAATTGTACTTCATGGCAAAGAGTTCATGCTTAAAATTAGTCCTATGCTGATCAGAAGAAAGTTCCAGCTGTGAATCTCTTCTGGGGTTGACCTGTTATATATTAGCAAAAGAGTAAAAAAGAAGTGGAATTTAGAGTAGAAAAACTGAGTTCAGTCAGTAGTTTCAACAGTTACAATATTGTCCGTGTGAAAATACTAAAATTAATAATTTCTGACTGCTCCAGCTCAGATAAACTTATGCTTTCAAAAACACCTGTGTCATTCATCCTAAAGCTGCCTGACACAGCTTCACTGAGGGGCAGTTCTAAAAACCCATCGTAAACCTTAGAGAGGAGAAGACATATTTTCTTCAGTCTCTTGAGCTTGTAAATGATGATGTATCTGATCTGTCAACATTTACATGTGTCTCCGATGCTGAAATGCTTTAGCACATGCAGTCTGTAGATAATCTACTGTAGAACAAGATAAAACTGTCAGTGAAAAAAGTTGTGTCTCACATCAGTCAGAAAAATTTCCTGAGTCAGTGACAGTTGTTACCAGTTGATAAGGCTGTGCTGTGTTTTATTTCTGGTTATTTTAGTGATCAATAGCATCAGTGTATGATGCACCACATGTCTTCTTAGTGCTGCAGCCTTGACCCACAGCAGAGGAGTAGCCTTATGGAATAATGGTTCTTATGTGTATCCTTATTTAACTGTTCCACTCTCTCTGTCATCCTACAGTTTTTTATTTGATTAGAAGGCTTAAACTTTTACATTGCAGCATTTTAAAACTTCTGATACCTTTTTTTCCCCTTACTATTAAAAATGCTCACCATTTCCAAACTCAGAAAGAACAACTGAAGAAGGCAGCTTGAATTTATCTATGAAGGTTAGCTGCTGCTTGTCACCTGCTATTTGCAGAAGAAAAAATTCCTTTTGCAGCCTATCTCAGGGACTTTCTTCTGTT
>VWZD01003509.1:119566-130415 GCA_013396695.1 Sakesphorus luctuosus | reverse complement strand
TGGTGTGTTGTTCCGGGGGTTGCATGTCCATGGTTGTGTGGTGCCAGGGGCTGTACATCCATAGTAGGCAGTGCCAGGGACTGGACATCTTTGGTGTGTGGTACCAGGATCTGTATGTCCACGGTGGGTGGTGCCAGGGGCTGGACATCCTTGTTTGCACGATGTTGGGCTGTGTGTGCATGCGTTCAGTGCTGGGGGCTCTATTCTCATCCCCTCTCTGGAGCAGAGTTCCCCCAGGCACACTCAGGAGCACAGTTTGCAGCGGGATGTAGGTGACCAGCACAGCCTCCCGTCAGGCTCCCAGCAATCTGCCATGGAGCTGCCTAAGCCACGACTGTGGCTGCCAAAATCAATGCAGCGCAAAGAGATCTTAAAAAGCTTCTCTGAGTCTCAGGGTGCTCCATTCCCAGGGAATTATGTGATGCAAGTCTGATATGGAGGACTGAGGAGCCCCCAGCCCCCTGAGGAGCCTCTGCAGAGGGACGAGGGAGTGTCAGGGCTGTGCAATATGCAGAGGCATCTCCCCACATCTCCAGCATCAACCTCCTCTCTGGAGGGCTGCACAAGGCTGTGGGCAGTCAGAGCCCCCATGACATGCCTGGCGTCCCTTGAACTGCTCCCCGGGGAGGGCTGGGAACCGGTGACAGCGGTGCTGGCCACTGGGCTCTGCTTTCAGCACTGGTCCCCAGCCCTCTGGTGAGAGCCCTTTGTGCCAGACAGCCTGAGAGAGGCCTGGGACATAATGGCTGCTTTGGGCAGTGCCGGTTTTCCCAGCCCGCGCGGGGAACCTCCGGCGTGAGCTGAATGGCAAAGAAGCCGTGCTGCTCCTTCCCTCCCCCTCTGCCCTGTGCTTTGTGTGCCCTGGGCTGGCTCCCCCTGCCCTGGCAGCTCGCTGACCTCAACCCCCTCCACAAACACCACCCCCACCCCAGCACACACACGTGCAGGAGTGCACGCACACACATGTGAACAGCTGCACGTGTGCGCGCCACAACACGCGTGGGGCAGCACAAGCACACGTGTGTGCCCTGCTGGCTCACTCTCCTCCCTCACCACCTTTTTCCTGCTGATCTCCCTCTGTTAAAACACTTCCTGAGGTTTCTCATGGCAGAGCAGTGGGCACAAGGCCCCAGCGCTGTCATTGCCTCCCTGCCCCCTGTGGCCAGTGCTTGGGCTCAGGCCTTCTGTGGCACCGGTGCCAGGCTGGACTCTGCTGTCCCCAAGGGACCCGGCTCCCAGGGAAGGCTGGTGAGGCTGGATGGCACCCAGTGGCTCACAGCCAATGGTCCTGGTACTTCATGTTGTCTGCTTCCTTCTGTTAACCAGGGCACATTTCCTTCTCTTCCCTCTCCTCCCCACCGTCTAAGGCTCCATGTACCCTGCAGCTGTGCCAGTGGTGGCATCTCCCTCTGTGCCCCAACACCACATGCATCACCCCTTCCCTGCACAGATGGGCTGGGGGCTCTCCCTGACCTCTCCCACTCATTCAGGGATGGGATATTTTCGATGCTTTTTTGGATTCTTAGTACAGCTGGTGGTTTTGCTCCCCCCTTGCAGGGCAGAGCATGGCCCCAGCCCTCCTGCTGCTGCTGCTCTGGGTGTTCACCCCCACAGTGGTCCCAGAGGTGTTTGGCCCTGGAGATGGCACAGGTAAACTCAGCATCACTGGCCACATCTGTGCCACTCCCTGCCCTGTTGGTGTCCCGTAGTGGGGACTTTCATGGGGCCCCACCCTGATCCTATTCACAACTCCTCTCTTCTCTCACCCAGAGGACCTCAAGGCTCTGCAGGTCTCCATCCCCCGCCACCCAGCCCTGGACGCTGTTCTGGCAGGCGACATCACCATCCCCTGCCTCATCACCTACCTCGGCCCCCAGCCCACTGCAGGCACGGGCGGCCGCCGGGCGGTCCTGGGATCCCCCCGGGTCAAGTGGACCTTCATCTCTGAGGGCAGGGAGGTGGAGATCTTGGTAGCTCGGGGGGACAGGGTGAAGGTGAGCGAGGACTATCGCCTGCGCGCCTCCTTGCCCATCTTCCACCAGCGCTACACCAACGCCTCCCTCCTGCTCACCGAGCTGCGCCCCAACGACTCGGGCATCTACCGCTGCGACGTGCAGCACGGCATCGAGGACGGCCACGACATCCTCCATGTCAAAGTCAAAGGTACTTCAAGGTGGGGAGTGATGGTGGGGTTTGGGGTGGGTTGGGACCCTCTCCTGGCTCAGCAAACACCTCCCTGGGTGCAGCTGCATCCCTGCAGGTGGGGGCTGCTGTGAAGCCCCTTGCCCACGCCTGTGTCCTCCCCCAGGGGTGGTGTTTCACTACCGGGAGGGCTCCATGCGCTACGCCTACACCTTTGCCGAGGCGCAGGAAGCTTGTGCCCGGATCGGTGCCAGCATTGCCACCCCCGAGCAGCTCTACGCTGCCTACCTGGGCGGCTACGAGCAGTGTGATGCAGGCTGGATCGCCGACCAGACCGTCAGGTGGGCACCACAGCTGCTGGGCATTGCGCCCATTGTGTCACCCTGTCACCCCCCTGTGAGTCACCAATCCCTCCCTGTGCTTCCCCTGCCCCAGGTACCCCATCCAGACACCCCGCGAGGCCTGTTATGGAGACATGAATGGCTTTCCTGGGGTCAGGAACTATGGGGTGGTGGACCCCGAGGACATGTACGACGTGTACTGCTACGCTGAGGATCTCCCAGGTGCCTGTCATGCTGCCAGCCCTCCCCTGCCCTCCCCTGCTTTTGCTCCCACACTAACTCGCCCCCATAACCAGTTGTAAACTCAAGGAACTGCAGGCTCTGGCTCAGAGGTGTGGGAACTTGCTGTGCTGCTTCCTAAAGCATTCTCATTCAGTTAGGCAGGATGGGGAACTCTCTCCCTCACAGCTGGCAGTGCCCAGGCTGGAGTGTGCCCATGGTGATCTGCTCTGGTCTGGCAGCAGACTGTGGGTAATGCTGTGAGGTGGTTTGGGGGAGCTTGGTTGTGTTTGTACCATGCTTTGCATGTGCTGCAGGGCTGCAGATCCCACCTGGCTGCACGTGTGTGGCGGTGGCTGGTCCTTCCTTTGGGCCCTGATGGGGCTCCCACTGGTGGCAACTGCTGCTGTGGGGTCAGCTGGGGTGATGCCAGGCAGGTGGCAGGGACAAGGGGCAGGTTGTTTGTGTGCAGGGCACGATGCCCTGGGACAGGGGGATCAGTGGAGTTGTGGGGGCTGCCATTGACGTTCCTTAGGGCAGCAGTGCCCAGAACTTCTCAGTGTGAAGCCCCACCACAACATCAACTGAGCCTGCAGGTTCCCTCAGAAATGTGCTGTACATGGATTGTGTTGTGCAGGGTGTGGACCTGCTCCTCTGTGGTCCTGTTCATGGTTCATGGATGCTTCAAAGCCTCGGCTCTGCTTGCAAAGGCAGGAAACCCACGAGGCACGAGAGCTCCGTCCAGTCCTGCACTGTGCTTGCCGTGTGTGTGTGCAGGGAAACAGGAGACAGGGAGCAGGCAGGGATACAGGCAGGGATGCAGGCAAGGAGGAAGGCAGGGAGGAAGGCAGACTCCTCCAGCCCCTGGTGTGCCTCCACGCACTGCAGTGCCCATCTCCACGCCAGCTCCTGGGGTTATGCAAAGAGCGGAGGAGGTGAGGGGGCTCCCGCAGCCCACGCCCTCCTCCCAAGCTCTGACGCCCGTCTCCTTCCTCTCTTCGCAGGGGAGATCTTTTTGGAGACGGCCCCAGCCAGGTTCACGCTGGAGGAGGCAGCGGAGCGCTGCCGGGCGCTGGGCGCGGAGCTGGCGAGCCCGGGGCAGCTGTTCGCAGCCTGGAACGCGGGGCTGGACGCCTGCAGCCCCGGCTGGCTGGCCGACGGCAGCGTCCGCTACCCCATCGTCACCCCCCGCGAGCGCTGCGGCGGAGCCCTGCCCGGCGTCAAAACCATCTTCCTCTTCCGCAACCAGACGGGATTCCCCGATGCCCAGAGCAGATACGATGCGTATTGTTTCCGAGGTAAAGAGGGACACCCCCCTGGCCCGCGGGGACTCCTGGGCAGGGACCGGCGGGAGCCCTTGGGAAGCCTCTGGAAGGGGTGCGGGTGCCCGGCGGGTGTGAGGTGCCACTCCCGGCCCCGCTGAGGGCACTGCGTGGGCTGGGATCGTGTCAGAATGCCTGCATGTTGTCTGTGCTATCGCGATAGAGCAAGGGTGTTTTGTGCAGTCTCAACTTGCTGTGGTAGGATAGGGATTCCTTGCATGGTCTCCATACTGCATGTCATGACAGGGGAGGGATAACCTGCCTGGTTCTGATACTGCATGCTGATGACACCTCTCGATAGAGGGGGGATGTTCTGCATGGTCTCAATAGTGCATGCTGATATATTGCGACAGAGTAGGGATGCCTTGCATGTCCTCAGTACTGTGTGCCACTATCGTGACAGAACAGGGATGTTCTGCGTGGCACTGTCGGTCTGTGTGAGCTCCGTGAGCACAGCTCTGCAGGGATCATCCCCTGGGCCTGCTGGCATGGGGGGCATTGCCAGGTCCCCGGGGCTGTGACACACGGTCTGCCAGGCTGGTTTGGGGTGACACCTCCCTCGGAGGGCAGGAGGAGCCCCGTGGGCAGCGCCGTGGCACTGCCTGTGCTTCTGGGTCAGCCTGTAGGTGATGAGCCAGGACAGAGGTTGGCAGGCATAATAATGGGCACGGAGGGAGGAAGAGCTGCCTCTCCACTCCTCCTGCCCGATCCCACATCTCTGAATTCCCTCAGGGCCAGGAGGGCTCACAGTACAGGGATACGGCCCTCGGATCAAGGGAATGCTGCGCATCTCTGTGCCTCAGTTTCCCCACCTCTCAGCAGGGTTAGGCAGGATGGGCTCATCCCATGAATCCAGGCTCCCTGTAACCCACTAACTCCCCGTGCATGCCTGCTCTCCCCGGGGTGAGGATGGGGGTGTTGAGAAGGACCCTCCCCAGGAAGGGGAGGCAGGATTCAGGATCTGGCCCCACCGTGTTCTGCCAAGCCACACAGCTCCCACTGGGGCTGCTGGCTCTGCAGCTGGGAGGGCCTGATCCTGCCCCATGCTGACCCTCTTTAGGTGGGGAAGGGGAGGTCGAGGACAGCTGGGTCCCTGTTGGGGTGCCAGGACTCCAGCCCCACTCTGGGGCAAGGGCATCTCTGCCTGCCCTGGAGCCAGGACAGGGTAGTAATATCCCACTTTCTTTCTGCCCACAGAAGGGACAAACTCTTTCCCTGAGGCTGCAGGAAAATACCAAGCCCAAGAGCCCGAGGAGAATCTCCTCCAGGAGATTGTCACAGTGGCAGAAAAGCTGGAGGAGCTGCAGCTGCCCAGAGCACCAGTGGAGCTTGAGTCGCGAGGGGCTATTTACGCCGTCCCTTTCTTTGAGGACGCTGAGCTGGAAAAGCCGAGCCTGTCCCCTGAAGACACACCAGGGCCAGGGGCCCGGCACCCCCCACTAGATACCTCCGTGTCCTCAGGTCACCCCACCCCTGCCTCTCCTTCCCCCACGGCCCCAGCCGTTCTCGAGGCAGGCGTCCCACTTAGCCGTGGTACAAAGCGTGGGAGCCTGTTCCCTGCGGGGCAGGATGGGGGGACAGGGACAGTGGGGCAGCCACCGTGGCCAGGCACGGGCTGTCCTGCACTGGTAGATCGACCAGCTGATGCACCAGTGCCAGGGCTGGGACACAGAGATGAACCACAGGGGCACCAGGGTTGCAAGGAGAGGTTGGAGGCACTTGTGGGTGCCCAGGTCAACCCTGCTGTCCCCGTCTTTCCCGAGGAGGAAGCCCCCATGGCCGGTGCACCAGTGTCTTCGAGTAGGGCTGTGCACTGGCGCGGGGACATTCGTGTGTCCCTCCCTCAGCCAGGGCGCAGCGTGCAGGGTCGGTGCCAGACTGTAGTTTAGCAGCGCAAGGAGCTGGAGAAGGGCGCTGGCAGCTGGAGGGAAAGGAGGCCAGGCACAGCTGAGCATGGCGCCTGCCACAGGGAAGCCAGAGCTGGGCTTGGCAGTGGCCGAACCAGAGCTCAGTCAGCTGTGCTGGTTCAGAGAGGACAGTGCCACAGGGGCTCGGGGCCACTTCCATCTCCCCGTGCACCTTTGTGCTGGCATCGCCCCCCGGCTCTGCCCACCGCGGGCAGGATCGGCAGCTCTGGCGGGCGATGCCGGTGCCCGCGGCCCTGTGGTCTGGGTGGCTCCGGGCGCCGGCGTCTCACTGCCTTTCTGCCTTGCCCTTTGCAGAGGACGAACAGGGAGCAGCGCCGGGCAGGGGCCCTGGAAGAGCATCGGCGGAGAGCCCGGGCGGAGGGCGAGACCTCGGCCAGCCCATGGAGCCGGATGGAGCCACCGGCACACAGACACTCTCCGTGGCCCCGCGGCTGGGCGCAGAGGGACCCACTGCTGCCCCAGCAGGTGACACGGAGCCTCCGGAGGGCTTTCCCCGGCCGCCCAGCCCTGCCGACCCCACACACCGCTCCGGCCGCCCGCGGGAGTCCATGGGACGGCCGGCACACGCTGCCAGCCCTGGGGCACCAGGGCACTGTGTGACATCGCCAACCAGTGCCGCTTCTGCCACCTCGACAGAGCGCCGAGAGCCTGGTGGGACCCCCCGGCGCGGCCACAAGCCCGGCGGGGCGAGCAGCCCCGGCCCTGCCGCTGAAGACGCCGAGCTCTCGGGAGACGTGGTCGAAAGCCCCGCGGCTTCCCCGCTGCCCCCGGCGCCCTCACAGCCCCAGGAGGAGGGAGAGGAGCAGTCAGGGGCCCCGTGGTTCCCCTCTCCTGCCGCACCGGCGGACGGGAGCACCGTCCCCGTAGCGGAGGCAACGGCTGTGCCTGCTGCAGCTTCCGAGGAGGAGGAGGAGGAGGAAGAGCAACCTGCTCCCTCCGTTGCAACCGTGGAGGGTTTCCTTGCAGCCGTTCCCGGAGAACCAGGTGGGACCCGCAGGGATGGCCTCACCTCTCCCCGTCCTGGCAGCTCTGGGGTGACCCCGGCGGGGACACCACTGGGGGACCCGGCCCCCAGCACGGCTGTGCCCTTGCCTGCCCTCCCCACGGAACGGGCCAGCGTCGGGGCAGGCGCCAGCTCGGCCGGGGGTCCGCGCCGTGCCACCCTCGCCCTCGGGGCAGCCCTCTTGGCTGCTCTTTGGCAATAGAGAAAGCTAACACCTTTCCTTCACGCTGTGCTTCCCTCTGTCTGTCTGTCCGTCTGTCTTTCCTCTCTCTCCTCTTCAGCTGGGTAAGGGAAGGTTACAGGTCCGGAGAAGCACATATTTGTCAAACAAATTGGTCTGAGCTCTGCATGCACTTAAATCTCTTCTACTTCTGTGAAGTGTTTTAATGACTGTTTCCATGAAAAAGCCCAGTAAGCAAAAGGCGGCCCCAGCCCCTGCTCTGACTAACCGTGGTACTAATAAAGGGAATTAAAAGCTTTCTAGAACAAGCATCTCGGCGAGCTCTTCCCTTCATCTTTGCGCCTGCTGCCCACGCGCCTCTCCCACTGACGAACTAATCCCCCATCCTCTGGCCCCATTAGTCCCTGCGAGTGGGGTGGATGTGACCCCCTGTGAGGTCTGGGGTGGGTACAGCTGCTCTGCAGGCTCCATGTGCCCCCCTGGGGCTGGGTCACCCCACACTGCCCCCGGAGGAGAGGCGAGGGCTGGACACTGCGTGGCGTGAGCAGGGAGAGACACGGCAGGGAACAGATGGGTCACGGGGTGCAGAGCCCTGCTGAGAAAACCCTGTCTGGTGCAGCCTTCAGTGGCCCAGCTCCCCAAAATCGCTGCAGTCCCTCACAGGGAGCACAGTTTTCCCTCCACCCCAGCCCTGGTTCCCCCACAGGAGGGCTGAGATGGGTGAGTGGTGGGTGCATGAACTGCTGCAGGTGGGTGTCACCCACCCAGACTCACCCTCTGGCCCACCCCCAGGGTGCTTCCAGCTCAGATGCTGCACACAGCAACCGAGGCCCTGCCCTCTCTACCCCTCTGCTCCCTGCAAGGGCAGCTGCAGCAGGGGGTACCATGGAAGGTCCCTGCCCCCCTGGTCTGGCTGGGCTCTGCCCAGTCCCGTGGCACGGAGGAGGCTCCGTGGAGAGTGGCCAGACCTTGTGGGGTGGCTGCCCTTGCCCTGGCAAGGAGAGATGCTCAGAAAAAGCTGGCCATGTGACATTAAGGCCCTAAATCGCCCATCCCTCTCCCTTCCTCGGTCTGCTGGAGATGAGCTGGACATTCTGAGTGAGCTGCTGGCACCTTGTGGGGAGGTGATGGTGCCTGGGGGTGGGTGAGTGTGACAGCATCACCCTTGTCATGTCTCCACCGAGCCAACGACCATGATATGGGGCATCATTAGGATGGAGGGGGCCAAGGACTTTGAGTCTCTGCTCCGCCAGTGCTGGCAGCAGCCCTTCATCACACTCCTGAGCTGGGCTGGAAGCACAAAATGTGCTCTGGGCGCATTAATGACCGGAACGGGCTGCTGGGACATGTGGGCTGGGGACGGTGCCGGCTGAGTTATCAACCCTGGCCGGGCTGAAGGTGACACCAGAGGGACAGGCATGTGGCTGACCTTGCTGCCAGACTGAGGACATGTGGCTAGGAGGTGCTGAAGGGTTTTTCTTTTGTGTGTTCCCCTCCCAAAACACAATTGCTGCATCACTCCAGGGGAAAGCAGGAGCTGTGCCCGGGCGGCAGGAGCGGGCCAGGGGCTGGCACGGCAGCCAACCCACTGATATGGAGGATGAGAGCATCCAGCTCATGTCTCTGTGCCCCCTGTGGGGATGCCAAAGCCCCAGGCTCAGCCAGCTCTGGGCTGAGGCGGATGAGCCGGGTGCGTCCCATGGACAAAGGGCAGAGTGGGATGGCTCTGGGCACATCACCATGCACCTGAGTCCTTCACTTGCTCCAGACTTGGTGGCCTCAGGGGTCAGCTCAGAGACCTGGTTGCTGTGGGATGCTGCAGGGATGAGGCTGTGACGATGCTGGGCACTGACAAGGTCCCCGAGCTCCCACGGTGAGGACGGCTCATGTGCCTTACAGGTGGCTGTGTCCCCAACCCCTGCCTGAACGGAGGGACCTGCACAGAGGACGGCACCAACCTCATCTGCCTGTGCCTGCCCGGCTATGGAGGCAGCAGCTGTGAAAGACGTGAGTTCCTCGGGTCCCACTATGGCCACACTGGATTGCTCCTGCCCAGGTCCTGCTGCCACCTCAGCTGCTGAACCAGCAGCTCAGGAGGCAGAAATGTGAGCAAATCAAGAGTTTGGGGTGAGTTGGGCTCCATTACCCTGACCCCCCCCTCTCCTCTCTCCCTCCCTGCTCTCTGCCTTGGCTCAGCTCTGAGGAGGTGCAGCCCGGGCTGGGACAGCTTCCAGGGAGCCTGTTACAAGCACTTCTCCACCCGGAGGAGCTGGGAGGATGCAGAGAGCCAGTGCAGACATTATGGGGGACACCTGGCCACCATCCTGACCCCTGAAGAGCAGGACTTCATCAATGGTACGTGATGCCACCCCAGATCCTGCTGCAACCCCCTGGACCACTGCCCAGTGACCCTCAGTGCTGAGCTGCAAGTTCTAAACCTTAATCCAAGAAAGTGGCCAAGAGCTGAGGTAGAGCCTGGCCCTGCAGAGCTGATGGGTGGACAGGTAGAGAGACACGTGGATAGATGTGGGAGAAGATGGAGAGATACACGGAGAAACATGGGCCTCTCATGACAGGAAAGACATTGAGGGGCTGGAGTGTGACCAGGGAAGGGAACAGAGTTGGGGAAGGGTCTGGAGCACCAGGAGCAGCTGAGGGAGCTGGGTGGGCATAACCTGAAGAAATGGAGGTTCAGAGGGGACCTTCTTGCTCTCCCAAATCTCTGACAGGAGAGTGGAGCCAGATGGGGCTTGGGTTCTACTTCCAGGTAACAAGTGATAGGACCAGAGGAAACAGCCTCAAATTGCACCAGGAGATGTTTAGACTGGATGTTGGGAAAACTCCTCCGTGGAATGGGTGTTGGGCACTGGCACAGGCTGCCCCAGGGCAGTGGAGTCCCCACCCCTGGAGGGATTTAGGAGATATGTGGATGTTGCACTTGAGGAGATGGGTTAGTGGTGGCCTTGGCAGTGCTGGGGGAGTGGCCTTGGAGAGCTTTTCCAGCCTGAACAATTCCACGATCCAATGATGAATGGACAAACTGGCAGAGGGTTGGACATGTGCGAGTCAATGTGAAGGCAAAGCAATAACCTGCCTGAAAGCAGTTGTGGAGGGACAGCAGGGGAGGCAGGAGCAAGCAGAGCAGGGACACGAGCAGTGGGGATGGGACAGAGAGCAAAGAGGCCTGGAGGGACTTGAGGGTGCAAGAGGAAAGGGGCAGGGAGAAACCTCGCAGGGAGCTGCAGGGACAGGTAAGGACAGGCAGAAACCTGCAGGAGCAGGCAGGGACCGGCCAGACCAGAAAAGGGACTGGCAGAATCAGGTGGGGACCGGTAGGGACAGGCTGGGACAGGCAAGGACAGGCAGAGAGCTGCAGGGACAAGTAGTGACAGGTAGAGCCAGGTGGGGACTGGCAGGGACATGTGGGGACAGGGCAGGGACTGGCAGGAGTAGGTGTGGACTGGCAGGGGCAGGTGGAGACCGGCAGAGCAAGGTGGGGACTGGCAGGGCCAGGTGGGGGACAGGCAGGGGCAGGTGGGGACCAGCAGCACCAGGTGGGGACCGACAGAGCAAGGTGGGGACAGGCAGGGCCAGGTGGGGGACAGGCAGGGGCAGGTGGGGACCGGCAGAGCAAGGTGGGGACTGGCAGAGCCAGGTGAGGAGTGACAGAGCCAGGTGGAGACAAGCAGGGACCGGCGGGGAGCAGCAGGGAG
>VWZD01003509.1:106716-119540 GCA_013396695.1 Sakesphorus luctuosus | reverse complement strand
AGGGACCGGCGGACACTGGCAAAACCACAGCGGACCGGCAGGGACCTGCAAAGCCAGGCAGGGACAGGTGCGGCCCGGCGAGGTCCCCAGGGCTCTGCCGCCCTCTCCCGGCCAGCCCAGTCTCGCCGCTCCGAGGTGTGGACTGGGAGGCTCCCACTGTGTCCTTTTCGGGGCTCCCCTTGTCCCCAGATCTCCCACCACCCTCTCGCTGCAGGGGGAGGGACCCCTCCACCTCCCCGAACTCATCTCCAGACCCCAAATCTCGCCAAATTCAGCCTCCTCCTGCCAGGTGGTGTTGGGCTGCCTGAATGTGCCCCTGCCTCCAACACACCTCCCGCCCCCCAGATCAGTACAGGGAATACCAGTGGATCGGCTTGAATGACCGGACCATCGAGGGGGATTTCCAGTGGTCTGATGGGAGCCCCCTGGTAAGTCGGACTGCCAGCCCTTGTGTGCCCCCCACGGGGGAAGACCACCCTGTTTGGCACCTTGTTGTCCTTCTCCAGTGCTGGGGTCCAACCCTGGGGCCAGGATTGGAAACCCCTCAGGAGGACTGAGCATTCTCAGGGGAGTCAAACCCCAGAATTTGGGGTCGCAAGGCCGTAACAAGGGGCGTGGAGGTGGCACCCCCTTCCTGAAGGGGTTGTCACAGCCAAGAGGTTGCCAATGGGTGTGTGCTGGTGCAGGCACCCACACACACACTTAAAGGCTGTGCTGGGGTGCCCTGTGCACCCTGTCACGTCTCTCCCCCCAGCTCTATGAGAACTGGCACCCCGGGCAGCCCGACAGTTACTTTCTCTCCGGTGAGAACTGCGTGGTCATCGTGTGGCACGATGGGGGCCAGTGGAGTGACGTGCCCTGCAACTACCACCTCTCCTACACCTGCAAAATGGGGCTGGGTAAGCCAGGCCTCCCCCAAGGCTGGGGGGCTGGGGCTGCACCCCTCTGAGACCCCAAAGAGGGGTTTCCCCTCCATCCCCCCCAGCAAGGACACAGGTCCAGTGCGCAGGACGCTTGGCCTGTTTGGGGTTTTTGGGGCAGTGGTTTGCTCCAGGCTTGGGGAGGTCACTCCATCCTGTCTGTGGTGACCCCAACCTCCCCTTGCAGTGCAGTGTGGACCCCCTCCCACCCTCAGCAATGCCCATGCCTTCGGCAAACCAAAGCAGCGCTACGAGATCGGCTCCATCGCCCGGTACCAGTGTCGCCACGGCTTCGTCCCGCGCCGCTCGCCCGTCATCCGCTGCCAGGAGGATGGGATGTGGGAGCCGCCCCAGCTGGCCTGTCGCCCTGGTGAGCACCAAACTCCCTTCGACTTCCCTCAGCATCTGCCCGTGTGGCTTTCCCTTCACCAGAGCTTTCTTTTGTCCCCCTAGGCCTGGCTCAGCCCCGTGACGACTGAGCGAGTCCCTGGGGCGGCCACCACCTGCCCAGGCCCTGGAGCTGGTGTGGATGGAGATGGCACTGGGACACCGGTGTGGACCCCAGTGTGGGATGAAACCTCACTGCTGGGTGTCTGCCTCCTTGTTTGTTTTATACCTGTACAAAGAAATCCTAATAACTAAAGACCCCCCTCAAAAGGAACCGACAGTGACCTGAAACACAGCACAAGAGGAATTTTGTTTCTGGAGTCACAACAGAATTGAGATCGAGGGACATCATGGGCAGGAGATGGCAAGGACATGCCAGTGTCACTTTCAGCCTCTTTCTCCCACCTCTGCCCCAAGAGTCCTCATCCTGTGACACCCTGGTGGGGGTGACATGGGGACATCCAAGCTCTGCTGAAGCTCAGCACTGCCCTGGGCTGTGGGGGCTTCTGCCCTTCCCAGGAAAGGTAGAAGTCACTGACACAGTCTTGGAGTTGTGTACCTGTTGCCCAAACTCCCTCTCTGTGTTTCTGTGAGTATTAAAACCAGTAAAACCAGGATGGTGCAGAGTGGTGGCCTGGTCATTTGGTGTGGGCGTCGGGCACAAGGGTGGGACAGGCAGGGCTGTACAGCCCCGAAACAGGGACCATGTCAGCCTCCACCAGCAGCACCATGGAGACAAGAGCCTGGGCACAGAGACACCCCCAGGGACCACAGAAACAGGGGGGCACACCCCAAAGTGCCCCCACACTGGGCACTGGTCAGGACTTGGACTGGAATCATAGAATCACAGAATGGATTGGGTTGGAAAAGCCCTCCCAGATCATCAAGTCCAACCCTTGGGCCAACTCCAGTCCCGTCACCAGATCATGGCACTCAGTGCCACATCCAAGCTCAGCTGAAAAACCTCCAGGCATGGGGAATCCACCCCCTCTCTGGGCAGCCCATTCCAATCCCTCAGCACTCTCTCTGCAAAGGAGTTTTTTCTAATATCCAACTTCAATTTCCCCTGGCAGAGCTTGAGCCCCCCGTGCCCCCTTGTCCTATTGCTGAGTGCCTGGGAGAAGAGACCAACCCCCACCTGGCCACNTGCTCCACTCCCTTCTCCAGCCTCGTTGCTCTTCTCTGGCCCCGCTCCAGCCCCTCAATCTCTTGCCTGACCTGAAGGGCCCACAACTCAACACAACACTCAAGGTGTGGCCTCCCCAAGGCAGAGGCCAGGGGAAGGCTCACTGCCCTGGGCCTGCTGGCCACGCTACTTTGCATCCAGGCCAGGAGCCCATTGGCCTTCTTGCCCACCTGGCCACACTCTTGGCTCCTCTTGAGCTTCCTGTCCCTCAGTCCCCCCAGCTCCCTTTCTGCCTGGCTGCTCTCCAGCCACTCTGTGCCCAGCCTGGAGCGCTGCAGGGCTTGGGGTGGCCAAAGGGCAGGACCTGCACTTGGCCTTGTTGAACTCCATCCCATTGGACTCAGCCCACCCCTCCAGTCCATCCAGATCCCTCTGCAGAGCCCTCCTGCCTTCCAGCAGGTCGACACTGATGATGGACTCAGTCCCCTGTGCTTCCAGCAAATGCAGGGGGCTGGAGGGGCACATCATGGGTGCCAAGGCATGCCAGCATGTCCCCACGCTGTTAATCCCCCCACACTGTGCCAGTGCCATGGCTTTTTTTAGCTCTCATGCACTGTATCAAACAGTAACACGCGGAAACCCCCAGAACAGGGTGACGGAACACAGATAACCCCTGGACAGGACATCAGGGGTGGAAAGTCCCTGTCAAATTCCCCTGGTAGAGAGGCCAGATGGTCCCAGGGGAAGAAGCCAGGTGGGAGTGTGGCTTTGCCATTGCTTTATTAATTGAGAAGGCAACACGCCATTAGTCACGCTCGTTAATGCCCAGCCCAAGTCCGCTGTGTTCACACCAGAGAGAGTCCTCATGGCTGTGGGGAACAAGAATGGGGTGAGGGATTCACTGGGATTGGTGCTGGGGGCTGGATTAGACTCCCTTCCTGGCCCAGCAACGGGTGTGGCTTCTCCAGCCTTGAACAGCCCACAGGTCCCACAGCAAGCTGGGGCGCGGGAGCAGCTCCATCAGAACATGCTCTGAGCACCCAAACACAGCTCTGCTGCTTCACCAGATGATTCACGGACCACCCAAAATCGCTGGGAGACCATCCCCTCATACCCCACCTCAAACTCTCTGCCTGGGTGACGAGGGCTGGTGTCCTGCCACCATCCCCTCTGCTCAGCCCACCTCTCCTCCCAGCGTTCCTACTTCTCCACGAAGCAGTAGGTGCCGTAGGCCCTCAGCTCCTTGCTGGGGAAGCCGAAGCTGCGGACGCCGGGGTCGGGCAGCCCCCCGCAGCGCTCGCGGGGCGTGGTGATGGGGTACCTCACACTGCCATCTGCCAGCCAGCCCCCGTCGCAGCGATCCAGCTGGGAGAACTTCCAGGCAGAGTAGAGCTGCCCCACCTTGGCAATGGCAGCCCCATGGTTGCGACATGCCTGCCCAGCCTCCTTGAAGTTCAGGTGGCCCCGGATGAAGTAGACCTGGCCTGGGGTTGGATGAGGACACCAAGAGTGAGGAACCACCACGATATCCTGGGAACAACCCCAGCCCTGCCACAGATCTGGGTGGGCTTCAGGGCTCTGTGGGAGGGACTACCAGCACTACCTTTGAGAGCAGAGGTAAAGCAGAAGGCATCGAATCGGTCCTTCTGCCTGTCCCTGGCGCCGTAGCTCCGGACACCGGGCAGGAGGAGGCGGCCACCGCACGGCTCCCGTGAGTTAATGATGGGGTAGTGGACAGTCCCATCAAGGATCCAGCCAGCATTGCACCAGTCCAGACCCTCTGTCCAGGCTGTGGGGCAAAAGGCAGCTCAGCACTGGCACTTCCCTCCTCCACATACCCAGCCAGGCATGGTTTTGGGCTGAGAAGGGACCTTTTCTTGAGTGCTTCACCTTTGTACAGCTGCTGGTAGGTGGCAAGGCGGGAGTCTTGCTGCTCACAGGCTCTCTTGGCTTCGTGGTAGTTGAATTTGTAGCGCCCATTGCTGGGTTGGTAAGGGAAGACGATGCCTGGAGGGGCAGGGACAGGGTGAGGGGGATGCTCTCCCTGAGGAGGCTTTGACTTAAGATCCCTGGGGAGTAAGTGCTGAAGGTAAGGCTGGAGCAGTGCAGGTAGGGGTGGAGGCAGCCAGAGACAGACAGGAGTTACAGCGGGCAGAAGTTAGAGAATATTCTGAGTTGGAAGGGACCCACAAGGACCACTGAGTCCAGCTCTTAAGCAAATTGCCCATACAAGGCCACAGGACCTCCAGTCCAGCCCAAGGTCCCTGGCTGGACCAGGTCTCGGTCTCCTGCTGCATCCCTCAGGGATGTGGGGGAGTGCGGAGGGAGCCCAGTCTCACCTTCCAGGTGCAGCGTGAGGGAGACGCTCTCGTCATCCAGCCCATTGACGAGCTGGCAGCGGTAGCGCCCCTCGTCCTCCAGGGCCACGTTGGTGATGGTGAGCGAGGCGTCGTAGCGGTGGCTGTGCCGCAGGTGCACCCGTGGGCTCAGTGGCCCGTAGTTCTTGTGGTACAGCCCGTTGGTGATGATGATGATGTTCTCCCCGTAGTTGGCCGGCTCCACCTTGCTCCACTTCACGCGGTAGTTGCGGGGCAGGGCGCGCAGGACGCAGGGCAGGGTGGCCGTGGCCCCGCGCTGCGTGTGCACCGTGGGGTGCAGGGGCTCCAGCAGGTACTGCAGGCGCGCGGGGGCTGTGGCACCCCCAGGGAGCCTCAGCACAGCCTCACCCCAAGTGTTGCTGTGGCCCCACCACCCCTTCAATACCTCCCCGAGCTCCCCTCAACCCGCAGCAGCATTTGATGGTTTCCCTCCTGAGTCCTCTTCCAGTCTCCTGCATCCTCTGGAAGCACAGCTCAGCCTCTGTCCCAGCTGGACTCCCCCAGCATCATCTCTACCCTCCAGCACTGAACCCAGACAGCAGTGTCCTGTCTTTTCCCCAGGCCCTGCTCCCTACCTGGGCTCCCAGTCGGCCTCTGGAAGATGCTGGACACTGGGGGTGCTGTCAGGAGCCAGAGGCAGCCAAGCAGGAGCAGCCTGTGCATTCTTAGAGCCGGGGGGAGGACGGTGCCTGGGGGGAGCACAGGGGTCAGGGACGTGCAGTGGGACATCCTCCAGCTTTGGTGGGGACCAGAGGAGGTGGCCCTGCTCTCTGGTGGGCTCACTGACATTTACTGTGCAAAGGGGACGTCCCCTCACAGGACACTGAGCCCACAGACCATGCCAACCCCCCTTCCCGGTGCCCCCTGCCCCCTCTCTTACCGTCCCCAGGCGTGTCCTTTAGGAGTCACTGTTCCCATCCAACGCTCCCAGCCCACGTGCTGCCCCAGCTTCTCTTGTGTCCCGTCTCTGTCACACACAGCCCATGGAGGCGCCGAGGGCTCTGGGAAGGTTGACCCTGCATAGAAGAGGTGACGCAGGGACACGGGGATGTGGGAGGTGGCGAGTGGGTGCTCCCAGACAGCCCTTCCCCGTCACTGTCCTGGGACAGGCAGTGGCCCCGCAGCCCCGCGGCCCCACAGGCCCTTGACTCCTGCTCCCATGGTGCCAGCCGTGCCCTGCCCTGTCACCGTCTCTTCCCGCTCTCTTCTCTTTTTTTTTTTCCTAGAACACCTCCCTGAGGAACGCACAGGGAGGAGGAAGCACAATTTCCCATTGTGAGTGTCTTTCTCTTTATTGTTCTGCTCTGCAAAACACAGCGTGCCCGGCTAACAAACATCCCTTTATCTGCAGGCCACAGCGTTGGGAATTCAGGGAAAAATACAGCTCTGCACCGGGTTCCAGCAGCTCCTGGGCCGGCAAAGCCTCTGCTCGGCATCAGCCCCCAGTGCCAGGACGGTGCTCTCTGATCCCACAGACACCAGGGCAATGGTTAATTTTATGCCCACCCAAGTCCCCAGTGTGGAGGGATGAAGTTTTCATCCCTTGGGGCTCCTTCAAGGGCAGGTCCCACCATCCTCACATCCCACCAGCCTCATCCTGCCCTGTGAAAAGGCATCACAGAGGTTTCCCCATTGCCACCTCTGGCTGGGATGCTGCTGGGACCAAAACACGGGCACACAATGGGACTGTGTTCTGGGCCCCCACAACTTCTCCCTCCCCCAGGGTCCATCTCCAAGGGTGGAGAAAGCTCTTCTCAAAGGAGACACAAGACAAGCAGCAACTGTCTCCAGCACCAAAGGACACAGTGATCCTGGCTCAGCCGTGGCACACACAGCTCAGCAAACAACCCTACCCAGGCAGAGGCACCAGGGAGTGTACTGGGTCCCCAGGCCCTTGCTCCCTGCCTGCTGCCCACAGCTCCCAGCTCTTCTTCAAGGAGGGGCATCAACTGGGGGCTCTGAGGTTCTCCCAGCTCAGAATGGTCAGAGCTTTTGCTCATCTTGGTGAGCAAAAGGTGGCCATGGCTTTGCTCCCCCAGGCAGAGGAAGGCTAAACCACAGCAGGACTGGAAGTTCCTCTCCTGCAGCTCCCCACAGTTATCTGGTGCCTCCATGGCTCTTCAGGGAACCCATGATCTCCCTCCATCACACTTCCCATGCCCAGAGCTGCAGAAGCAGATCCTGACCCCTCCCAGCAGCAGCCCAGGCTCCTTGGCTGGAGGATGCTGATTTCCTGCTCTGTGGTACTGCAAACAAGCTGAGTGTTTCTCACATATTTCCCAAATGAAGGCAGTAGCTACAGCCCTTGGCTTTCACAAAACCACAGCTCAAAGCAGGATACTTGCAGGGGCCTGCAAAAGTGACTCATCCCCCTTCCCCATCCAGTTGGCGTCAGGGCATGACCCCAGCTCAGTGCTGCTTGTCTGAGATCATGGTTTGGCCCAATGCTGTGGAAATGAGTTACCCAAGTCACTTCCCAAACACACACTGTGTTTTACTTATTGGCTTCTTCTTTCTTCCTCTTCATTTTTGGGATCTGCACCTGTTCCCAGTGCATCACAAACACCTCTGCAAAAGCAGAAGCAGACAAAGAAAAGTGAAGGAAAACGTGCTCAGCTCCCCCATCTCCTGGTGCAGGTTCTCTCAGCAGCCTCTGACTCCACTCCTTGTCCTTGTTCCTCCAGGGTCAGATTCTTCTCCTCTCTTCACAGCCCTACGGAGAACCTTCTTCCCAAAGCCTCCCTGAACCACCACTTCTCCTTCTGAGTAGGGAGTTTGAGCCTGGCTTTGCCGACCTCTGTTGAGCCCAGCCCCTCTGCAGTGAGCCAGTACCACCTCCTCTCCCTGACCCAGTCCCACCTCCCCTCCCTGACCCAGTCCCTGCAAACCACCGTGTTCCTCCAGTGCTGATCCTCAGGGGAGGCAGAAACCTCGGGCATCCCCCCAGCACAGCTCCTGCTGCCCCCAAATCCTCCTCTGACCCTCTTGCACCCAACAGGGTGTTCCACTGACACCACACGCCCCTCTTGCACCCAACAGGGTGTTCCACTGACACCACACGCCCCTCTTGCACCCAACAGGGTGTTCCGCTGACACCACACGCCCCTCTTGCACCCAACAGGGTGTTCCGCTGACACCACACGCCCCTCTTGCACCCAGCAGGGTGTTCCACTGACACCACACGCCCCATGCACCTCCCGGCACAGTGGCCTGAGCCACCTGGTGTGTCAGAGCCGGGAACAGAGGCGTGCCGTGGCAGCCAGCCCGGAGTTTCCGTGTTGGCAGTGCCGTCCCGCTCCCGGCAGCCTCTTCCAACCGTGGGAAGCTTGGGAGGCGAGGGCAGGGGTTGGCAGCAGCTCTGGCAGGCGGAGTTTGCAGCCCCAGCGTGGCTCTCCCCGTGTCCCCCCATTCGCAGGGGTTCCCTGCCTTGTCTGCCCCCTGGACATGCCTGAGCACAGCGTTGCCTCAAAGCTCCGGCTCTCTGGGCTGTGCTTCCTCCTCCAAATCCTCAACATCCTCCTCTTCGCTGTCTTTGTCCGGTACAGCCCCGAAAGCAGCTCCAGCCTCTGTTCCCCTCAGCTGAACTGCAGCCGGAGAAACCAAGACTCGGGTTTCCAGCACCCTCGTGAGTATCCCCGTGCCCATGAGTGACTCTGTGGTCCCCAGGTGCTGCTCAGGGGGTGGCACAGGATGTCACCACGTTCAGACCAGGCTGCAGACCTGTCACAGTGTCCAGCTCTGGACTGGGCTCCAAAGTTAAGCAGAGGGAGAACATCACACCACAGGGCTGGGGTACCCGGTGCATCCCACCGAGGAGGGAGCGGCAGGTGGAAAGCAGATGTGCTGCAAAGATTTCCCACATGCTTGGATGGAGCCAGCCTCAAAACAGGGATATTTGGGTTTGGGACATGCACTCCATCAGCTGGAGCTCAGGGGGAATCACTGGGTGCAGGGATGAATGTGGGATCATGCTCCCATCCCTTGTGGGGAGCACGAAAGCTGCTCCTGGTTCCTTGGGGTCTGCAAACTTCCCACCAACCTGCTGGGTTTTTCAGTGCAGAGGGATTTGCACCAAGCTCCTTCCACAGAGGATTCAGCTCCCTTGGTGCTGCCACAAGGTCCAAGTTGGGGCTGGGGCTCTGCTCTGCTGGGGGCATCTTCCTGCACACTGGGCATTGCTGTGGAACTCATCCCAGCTGAGGGATGAGGGGCTGCCCTTGGCTTTCTGATGGGAGATGTGAAAGGAGTCCCCAGAGTGCCCGGGCTGAGGGAGGGGACCCAAGCCAAGCCACAGGGCAGGGAGATGGCAGTGGGCAGGTTCTCCCGGTTTTACCTGCCCACGGAACCCCACCCAGGCTGTGACTCACGGGGAAGGATGGGGCACAGCTGTTGGCACAAGGGGTGCAAAGGGCACTTAGCCCAAGCAAGAATGAAGTCCCCCATCCTCTGGTTTGCCATCAAACAGTACCAGACTTGTCCTGGTTTTCTGTTCATCCTTCCGCTCTTCTCATCCCATGAAGTGGGACATGATGTTTTTGGGGAGAGCAGCAAGGTCCTTCCTGTGGGGGACTGACCCCTCAGACCAAACTTCACACTGGTGTGGTGGGTGCAGATGGTTCTCAGCCACCCCAGCAGGTCTCTGGGCTGCAGGATGAGCTGTGTGAGTGTACTGAGATATCTGGTTGGTTGCAGACAGGGTGACCAGGAGCCACTGCAAGGGGTCACTGGGCCACATCAGACAGGGACAGCCTTACCTGCCCCCAGCACAAGCCACAACTGCTCACACTCTGCTACAGATCTCCAAGGGAGATCCAAGACCTGATCCACCATGGCTCCAGAGACACATCAGTGGAGTGAAGCTGATTCATGAGAGTTGAAGCTTTCAGCTCCCCCAAACCTGTTAGAGTAGGGGGTGTGTCAGTCCCCTGGGGGGCCAGTAAGCAGAAGGGTGGCTGCCTGCCCTCAACACCTCCAGACCCCTCCTCTGCCTCTCCTTCACCAGGTTTCCGGGATGTCCACCTCCAGGTGCTCCTTGGCTTCGGGCTTCTGGTGGCCTTCCTTGGCCGCTATGGGCCAGGCAGTGTGGTCATCAGCATCCTCATCGTGTCCTTTGCCATCCAGTGGACCATCCTGATTCAGGGGTTTTTGTACTTCTTTCAAAATAGCAAAATTTACATGGGAGCTTGGAGGTAAGGCAGGAGGGAGGTGCTGCCCAGACACTCATCCCAGCCCAGCCCTGACACACTGGCTCCCTCCTCTGTAAAACTCACAGCTTTGCTTTGGAGGAGTTTGATGTCAAGTAAGACCAGGTCTCTGAGCTGTTTGAGTATCCCACTAGTAGAGACCATGTAGGTACTGCCAAGGGTACAGCCAGGCATTTAGGGGGGCACTCCGGCCCCCACCTGCCCCCAGACCAGCTGTCCCTTTGCCACCAGCATTGCAAGGCTCAGGTTGCCTGTTCAGCCTGCAGGAGTGGTGGGACACAGGCCCCAGCCGTGGGCTCTGCTCCTGTCCCCCCATGCCTGCTCTCCCCACTCCTGTGCTCATCCCCAGCAGTGCCAGGTCCAGCCCCACACCTTCCCTCTCCTTCCCAGCATGGTCAGTGCCGACTTCTGCACTGCAGCTGTTCTGATCTCCACTGGAGCTGTTCTGGGAAGGGTAAACCCTGCCCAGATGCTACTGCTGGCCCTGCTGGAAGTCACTCTCTGCAGCCTCAATGAATACATCGTGCTCGGTCTCATGGGGGTGAGTCACCAGCTGGGGGGGGACTGGGCACCAGAAAGGGGGTGTCCACGGCTTTAGGCTTCTAATGTCGTGTCCTGACTTGTCTGTAGGGCCAAATCCCCCATCCCCAGTGCTTGCACTGTCCTTTTCTGTCCTCACCAGGTAAGCGACAGTGGGCGCTCCTTGACTGTCCACACCTTTGGGGCTTATTTTGGCTTGATGGTTTCACGAATCTTGCACCAGCCTCATATGGACAAGAGGAAGAAGGAGGACCAGCAGGACACGGGGCATCAGCCGGATGTTTTTGCTGTGGTTGGTATGGAGCTCAAATCCTACAGCACCAGAGTCACAGAATTGGTGCTGGAAGGGCCATCACCAACATCAGGACAGTGAGGTTGTGCTTTTTACCAGGAGATTCCTGCAAACCCTCAAGGACAGAGGTCCTTCCCCTCCCCAGGAACCTGTCCTGAGGCTGCACTGCTCTCTCCTAGAAAAAGCTTTGCCCCATGTCCAACCTGAACCTCCCTCACTGTGGCCACTTGCATCACTTGGCACTAGCAAGAAGTTTCTTTCCCATGTGGGATCAATCCCAGCATCAAAACCTGCCTGTTACACTTCCCTGCAGGAACCATCTACCTGTGGATCTTCTGGCCCAGCTTTACCTCAGCCACCACTGTCCATGACAATGCTGAGCCCTGGGGAGTGCTCAACACCTACATCTCACTGGTGGCGAGTACCATGGCCACCTTCATCCTTTCTCCTGTCCTCTATGAGGAGAGCACCCCACGGATGGTACGTCCTCTACTGGCACAAACCCAAGTCTCACACACTGTCCACGTCCTGTAGTACAAAGACAGTGAGCATGAACACACCCTGGGCTAAAGGGGATGCCTGTCAAGCTTTCATAGGTTCCCTGAGGAAGACAAACCTCCCCAGCCCCATGCTGACGTCCTCCATGGAGCCAATTCCCCTGACCATGTCTGCTCCATCAGGTTCAGATCCAGGATGCCACCTTGGCTGGCACTGCCATGATGGGTATGGCTGGGGAGATGCTGGTCACCCCCTTTGGGGCTCTCATCGCGGGGTTTCTGGCCGGCCTGATCTCCCTGCTTGGCTTCAGATTCTTCACGGTGAGTCACCTCAGGACAGCTGAGGACACCAATCCCAGATCAGGGGATCTTTGAGGGTGGCTGCATCACCAACCTGCAGTTCCCAAACCAGAAAACATGGAGTAACCCAACCTCCATCCCAACACCAGCTCTTCTGTGTGCTCTCCCCAGCCTGTCCTGCACTCCAGGCTGAACATCCAGGACACGTGTGGAGTTCACAATATCCACGGGCTTCCAGGGGTACTGGGTGCCTTGCTGGGGACGCTGCTGACACTGCTGGCCACCGCAGACACTTTCGGTGACAGGTGAGAAGAGCCAGAATCAGGGGTGCCAGTGACTTGATTCATCAAGCTGGGGCCACCACCACCACCCCTGAGACCAGGGCTGCTCCACATACCCTCTGTTACAGCACCCCCTCAGAGCTGCAAGCCTAAGGATCAGCTCCCCAAACCCCGTCCCCTCTCTGACTTGCAGGCTGGAGCTCGTGTTCCCTCTGGTGGCCCAGGGCAGCCGGACGGCCGCTGACCAGGCGTTCCTCCAGCTCTGTGCCCTGCCCCTCACCCTGCTGTTCGCCACTCTCGGGGGCTGCCTCACGGGTGAGTTTTGCCTCTAGTGCGATGGGATGGAGAGTGTGGGGTTGGAGGAATTGGTAGATTTCGGGGGAGAAGGTGGGAGCAGCCCCAAAGCAGAGCATCCCCGTCAGACGGGACGGGCAGAGCCCAGTGGTGCTCAGAGCTGTGCAGACCCGCCAGGGACAGGGTTACACTCGAGACTGGGCTCCTGCCGTGGCCGGGGCTCCCTACGGGGCCGGGGCTCCCCCGGGGCCGTGGTTCCCTCTGGGTTGAGGCACCTCACAGGACCGGGCTCCCCCCGGCGTTGGGTTATGCCCTGGCATCGGGGCAGTCCACGGTGTCGGGGCTTTCCTCGGTGCCTTTCTCCCCTCGGGGCTGGAGTTCCCCCGGGGCCGTGCTCCCCTCGGGGCCGGGTTTTCACCCTGGAGTCGGGGCCTTCCGCAGGGCCGGGGCTATCCATGGGGACTTGCTCCCCTCGGGGCCGTGCTCCCTCTGGGTGGCCGGGGCTCCCCCCGGGTGCGGGGCTCCCCCTGGGGGTCCGGGGCTCCCCCCAGGTCCGGGGCTCTCCCCCCGGGTCTTGGGCTCCCCCTGTGTCCGGGGCTCCCCCT
>VWZD01003509.1:84401-106696 GCA_013396695.1 Sakesphorus luctuosus | reverse complement strand
TCAGCTTCGGGGCTCCCCCCGGGTCCGGGGCTCCCCTCAGCTTCGGGGCTTCCCCGGGTCTCCGGGACTCCCATTGCGTCTGGGGTCCCCCTGTGTGTCCAGGGCTCCCCCCGGGTCCGGGGTTCCCTCTGGCTGTCCGGGGCTCCCCCTGGGTTTCTGGGGCTCTCCCCGGGTCTGGGGCCCCCCCTGGGGGTCCGAGGCTCCCCCAGCTCGGGGCTTCCCCCGAGTCAGGGACTCCCCTTGTGTGTCCGGGGCTCCCCCCGGGTCCGGGGCTCCCACTGGGTCTGGGTGGGTTTCCCTGTGTGTCCGGGGCTCTCCCCGGCTCCAGGGCTTCCCCTGAGGGTCCGGGGCTCCCCCTGGGGGTCCGGGGCTCCCCCTTGGGTCCGGGGCTCCCCCTGGGGGTCCGGGGTTCCCCCTCGGGTCCGGGGCTCCCCCTGGGGGTCCGGGGATCCCCGCGCCCAGCCCGGCGCTGCCGCTAGATGTCAGGGGAAGCCCGGGCAGAGCCGTCTCGCTCTCAGACGCCCTCGCCCGTCTTTCGGCATCCTCAGGATGCGTCCTGAAAATCAAAGCGCTGAGGACTCCCGCGGACAAGGGAAACCTGGAAAACAACGTCCTCTTGGAGGTAAAGTTGGGGGTTTTCTGCTAAAAAAGGGGCTTACAGGGCTCAGGCGGCCGATCCCCTCCCTCTTGCAGCAGCTTTTTGGACAGGAGAGCTGCAGTAAACACCCCTGGTCATGGAATCATGGAATCACTGGCTGACTTTAGGTCAGAAAAGCCCTCTAAAACCATCAGGTTCAACCATTACCCCAGCACTGCCAAGGCCACCACCAAACCATGTTCCCAGGTCCCATATCCACACATCTGTTAAATCCTTCCAGGAATGGTGGCCCCACCACTACCCTGGACAGCCTGTGCCAGGGCTGGACAGCCTTTTCCATGAAGAATTTCAGCCCATATCCTGTCTAACCCTTCCCTGCAACTCAAGGCCATTTCCTCCCATCCCCATCCAACCCAGATGTGCCCTGAGCAGGGCCCATTTCTGCCCCTCTCCATCTCTCTGTCTTGGTACAGGTCCCCAAGGAAGGATGTGAGTCCAGGGCAAGCAGAAAGGAGCCAGGCATCAGCACCTTGGTGTAATGATCCCAAATCCCAGTGAGGTGCTGCACCACCAGGCTCAACCCACTGCCCTTGCCAGGGCCAGGTGACCTCTGGCAGCCTGAATTTCCCAGCAGCCTGCTTTGGAAGCAGCCACCTTATGCCCATGTGGGAGCCTAAACCTGGTCCCGGTCCTGGTCCTAAACCTTTTGGGAGAAGTTGGGTGCCCACAGGCCTTTGCAGGGTGAAGAGATGCTGCAGTGATCCAGGTGTTTCTGTGGAGTGATCCGGCTTCCTCCAGGGACACCTCAGGGTGTCCAGGCTTAGTTTTGCTGCTTCCCCTCTCCTCTCTGTGCCTCAGTCTCCCCACCCGCTGCTCTCTGAAAGGATGAAGGCAATGGGGGCACGGGGAGGAAGGCTGTGCTGGGGAAGGGGCACAGGAGGCTGCACAGAGAGCAGCAAAGATTTTCTATCAAGACTTTTGCACATAACAATTAAAAACCTCAGATCTTTTGTAGCTTTGGGATTTTACAGTGAGTTCTCATGGCACTTGTGCTGGCTGTTTCCTTCAGGTGTTATTCCAGGGAGGAAAGAAAAGACCCTCAGGCCTCTCTGCACCCTAAAGACTGATGCCCATGTGATGGGTTTCATGGGTTGTCCCACCCACCCAAGGGGGGCCTTGACTGCTGGAGGGTGGGACAGGCAGAGCAGCCAGCACCCAGGGACAAGAGCTGGGTCACACCAGGGTCACCTACACAGGGATGAACCCTGCCTTCTCCTGGTCACTCACCAGCTCACACAGGGGCTGGGGCCAAAGAAGAGCCCCCTCCTCAAAAGGAGAAAATACCCCCCCAGCACTCAGCCCCAGTGAGAGAGGGATGTTCCACTGGCCACTGAAACCCCAGGTCCCCCAGCACACCATCCCCACATGCCCCCACAGAGAGGCTTTCACCTCACCTGCCTGCCCTGGGCATGGGCAGCTGCCCCCAAACCTGCCTGGGAGGATGCTGGAACATTCTGGGACTGTGGCAACTCGAGGAAACCCACAGCACCTGAAAATGGTCCCAGCCCCAGAGGATTCTTAGAGGGGTGATGGTGGCTGTGCCAGGGGTCCCTGCTGGGGGGAGACCCTGGTGTCCCACCTCCCATAAACCTGGGGCAGCTGCCAGACACTCTCAGACCTGCCGTGCCAGACTCCAGCACTTGCCATGCGGGGTTCCCACAGGCACAGGTGTCCTCAGCTGCCAGCACCGTCCCTGGAGAGGGGGTCCCAGCCCCACCCCACGCAGAGGGACAGGGGTGCAGGGCCAGCACAATGAAGTTTGGGGTGAGCANGGGGTCCCCCTGTGTGTCCAGGGCTCCCCCCGGGTCCGGGGCTCCCTCTGGCTGTCCGGGGCTCCCCCTGGGTTTCTGGGGCTCTCCCCGGGTCTGGGGCCCCCCCTGGGGGTCCGAGGCTCCCCCAGCTCGGGGTTTCCCCCGAGTCAGGGGCTCCCCTTGTGTGTCCGGGGCTCCCCCCGGGTCCGGGGCTCCCACTGGGTCTGGGTGGGTTTCCCTGTGTGTCCGGGGCTCTCCCCGGCTCCAGGGCTTCCCCTGAGGGTCCGGGGCTCCCCCTGGGGGTCCGGGGCTCCCCCTTGGGTCCGGGGCTCCCCCTGGGGGTCCGGGGTTCCCCCTCGGGTCCGGGGCTCCCCCTGGGGGTCCGGGGATCCCCGCGCCCAGCCCGGCGCTGCCGCTAGATGTCAGGGGAAGCCCGGGCAGAGCCGTCTCGCTCTCAGACGCCCTCGCCCGTCTTTCGGCATCCTCAGGATGCGTCCTGAAAATCAAAGCGCTGAGGACTCCCGCGGACAAGGGAAACCTGGAAAACAACGTCCTCTTGGAGGTAAAGTTGGGGGTTTTCTGCTAAAAAAGGGGCTTACAGGGCTCAGGCGGCCGATCCCCTCCCTCTTGCAGCAGCTTTTTGGACAGGAGAGCTGCAGTAAACACCCCTGGTCATGGAATCATGGAATCACTGGCTGACTTTAGGTCAGAAAAGCCCTCTAAAACCATCAGGTTCAACCATTACCCCAGCACTGCCAAGGCCACCACCAAACCATGTTCCCAGGTGCCATATCCACACATCTGTTAAATCCTTCCAGGGATGGTGGCCCCACCACTACCCTGGACAGCCTGTGCCAGGGCTGGACAGCCTTTTCCATGAAGAATTTCAGCCCATATCCTGTCTAACCCTTCCCTGCAACTCAAGGCCATTTCCTCCCATCCCCATCCAACCCAGATGTGCCCTGAGCAGGGCCCATTTCTGCCCCTCTCCATCTCTCTGTCTTGGTACAGGTCCCCAAGGAAGGATGTGAGTCCAGGGCAAGCAGAAAGGAGCCAGGCATCAGCACCTTGGTGTAATGATCCCAAATCCCAGTGAGGTGCTGCACCACCAGGCTCAACCCACTGCCCTTGCCAGGGCCAGGTGACCTCTGGCAGCCTGAATTTCCCAGCAGCCTGCTTTGGAAGCAGCCACCTTATGCCCATGTGGGAGCCTAAACCTGGTCCCGGTCCTGGTCCTAAACCTTTTGGGAGAAGTTGGGTGCCCACAGGCCTTTGCAGGGTGAAGAGATGCTGCAGTGATCCAGGTGTTTCTGTGGAGTGATCCGGCTTCCTCCAGGGACACCTCACGGTGTCCAGGCTTAGTTTTGCTGCTTCCCCTCTCCTCTCTGTGCCTCAGTCTCCCCACCCGCTGCTCTCTGAAAGGATGAAGGCAATGGGGGCACGGGGAGGAAGGCTGTGCTGGGGAAGGGGCACAGGAGGCTGCACAGAGAGCAGCAAAGATTTTCTATCAAGACTTTTGCACATAACAATTAAAAACCTCAGATCTTTTGTAGCTTTGGGATTTTACAGTGAGTTCTCATGGCACTTGTGCTGGCTGTTTCCTTCAGGTGTTATTCCAGGGAGGAAAGAAAAGACCCTCAGGCCTCTCTGCACCCTAAAGACTGATGCCCATGTGATGGGTTTCATGGGTTGTCCCACCCACCCAAGGGGGGGCCTTGACTGCTGGAGGGTGGGACAGGCAGAGCAGCCAGCACCCAGGGACAAGAGCTGGGTCACACCAGGGTCACCTACACAGGGATGAACCCTGCCTTCTCCTGGTCACTCACCAGCTCACACAGGGGCTGGGGCCAAAGAAGAGCCCCCTCCTCAAAAGGAGAAAATACCCCCCCAGCACTCAGCCCCAGTGAGAGAGGGATGTTCCACTGGCCACTGAAACCCCAGGTCCCCCAGCACACCATCCCCACATGCCCCCACAGAGAGGCTTTCACCTCACCTGCCTGCCCTGGGCATGGGCAGCAGGCCCCAAACCTGCCTGGGAGGATGTTGGAACATTCTGGGACTGTGGCAACTCGAGGAAACCCACAGCACCTGAAAATGGTCCCAGCCCCAGAGGATTCTTAGAGGGGTGATGGTGGCTGTGCCAGGGGTCCCTGCTGGGGGGAGACCCTGGTGTCCCACCTCCCATAAACCTGGGGCAGCTGCCAGACACTCTCAGACCTGCCGTGCCAGACTCCAGCACTTGCCATGCGGGGTTCCCACAGGCACAGGTGTCCTCAGCTGCCAGCACCGTCCCTGGAGAGGGGGTCCCAGCCCCACCCCACGCAGAGGGACAGGGGTGCAGGGCCAGCACAATGAAGTTTGGGGTGAGCACTTTGCTACCCAGCTAAAGTGGCCACAGGTTGGACTGTCTTGTTCTCATATCTGCTGCTGTTGAAGCACACAGGATTTCTTTAACGGACTCCACCAAAGATGCAAAAGAAATAATGAAAAACATTTATTTGCCAGTGATGATAAAACGCCACTTTAAAACACAGCAGAAAGTCAAAGCGTCTCGCTTTGATATAAGTCAAACCATCACTTCCATTTTTTTCCACTTTCGTGGCTCGTTACAGAAAACTGGTGAAATCAGCACATTAAATGCTTTGGTGCCACTGAAATTCCGAGACAAAACGCAGCGAACTGGGTCACCCGGCTCAGTTTCTGCTACCACTGCAGGCATTGAGGGTTTCTGCAGGGGTCACAGCCCCACTCCCCGCTCAGACTGCAGGGGGGGACACGTCCCCGTGCCCATGGCCCTGTGCCACACCCTGTGCCACGTCGCAGGGGTGCGGTGTGAGAGGGAGAAGCGGCACGAGGGTTGGTGCTCAGCAAGGGGGTGCGGGGCTCCAGTCGTTTCCTGCAGCCTGGGGTGCAGGGCTCACTCCAGCCCCGCGCCACGCCCTCCCACCTCACCTCCTTCCTAACCCTCTCCTCCCCTTTCCCAGGCAGCCCCTTTCTCCTTTTTGATCTCCTCGCAGTCCGTTTCTAAAGCAACCCACTGCGACGGGAAGAAAAACCCCTCCAGTGAGATCATTGCGAGACCCCCAGACGTCGGGGTCGGGTGTGAAATGGACCTCCCTCCTCCCCTCGTCGCCCGGCCCCGGCCCCTCTGAAAGGCTGTTATGTTCTGTAATCGGATTAGGGAGCCCCGCGCACTCCCCACGCCCGTTTTACCAGCGCGGCCGCCGCCGGCCCCGCAGGTTGGTTAAGCGAGCGCAGGACTTGCCGAGCGGCGGCGAGGGGAGCCGGGACGGCGAGAGCCTGAAAGGTTTAGTCAGAGAACAAATTGCTTCTCTGTAGGGGCCGTTTTCTTCCCAAGTTGAACATAATGATGGCAGTTTGAGGAACAGATGGTGCAGCTAAGCAGATAATCCCGCCGGCACCGCGAGCTCCGGGAGCGGCTCTGCCCACAGCGCCGGGGGCCCGTCCCGGGACAGGCGGGTCACAGCAGTGTCTGGGTGATGATCGCACCCCAACGGGACTCGAGGAGTTTGGGCGAGGACCCCACCTTCACACCTCTCCTGCTTCGGGGGTGGTTTGGGTGTCAGACGCCGCTCGTGCCTCAGTTTCCCCTGCCCTGCGGGGAGGTCTCTGCTCTGTCACTTCTCAAGGCAGGGCTCACCCTCAGCCTGACGTGGGGGGATGTAATGTGAGACAGCACAGCTTTGCCTGCCCCAGAGCAAAGGATAGCAGATGAAAGCTTATCTTATTCTTATTTTCCTGTTTTGTCTCTCTCTTCAATAGCATTCAAGATGCAGAAAGAGCTGAAGGAATTCCACCAGCTCACAGGGTTTGGGTGTGTGGTGTGCCCGTGTCAGACTCAGGGATGCAAGGACCTGCCTGCTAAACAAGTCATTATTTAAAATACATCAGCAGGAAAAGCCTAAGACCCCACAGATACGATGCAGGCAGGGCATGGACACATCTGTGTGGAGCAGACCTTGCCCACCTGCCTGTGCCACACTGGCACCAAGGACCCTTCCCCACACTACGGGGCTCTCACAGCCTTCAGGACACGCTCCAGGCACTCTGCACCGCATGCCTGTGTCCAGGGGGTTCATTTAATTCATGTTTCCCCACCTCCAGCCCTGTCCCCTGAGAGCCTCGGCTCTGACAGCTCCCCTGCCCTCTCTGGCAGCCCAGCTGCCAAGAGACCTGCCTAATTCACCTCTTGCTAACGCAGGAGCTCAATCAGCTGCTTGAAGGGTGTTTTACAAGTCAAAGCAATAACAACATCCCTCTGTTACAGCTGGGGAAACTAAGGCACACAAAGAGGTGCCCGGGAGTCCATTGGAATTAGAAGCAGGACAAAGCCCGGGCTCCCTGAGCTCCCACCGTACATGTCCTTACACATCCGCGGCCCCCGGCGTCTCCCCACCCCCAGAGCAGCTGATGCCGGGTGCTGTTTGATAGAAAGCCAGCTAATCATCTTTCCCACCTTCCTTGGAGTGTGAATCGTTATCCCAGCGACACCTGTAAAGCTCCTTGTCAGACGGGACTGGTGCACACATGTAATAATGGGCACCATATGGGAGAGGGAAGGCTCGGGAGAGGAGCAGGGGCCCGACCATCCCTGCACCGAACAAAGAGTGATGCCTGATGGCTTCCCAGTCTCACCAGCAGCAAGGGGAGAGCCTGGGTAGCAGTGGTGGTGGAGGAAGAACCACTGCTCGAGGTACTAAACACATCGGTGACTCTCAAAGCCCATCCTGGCATTTGGAAAAGGACCTGGCAAAGGCTGGAGCGTGCAGGTTAAAGGCAGGAGGGCCATCGGGCCCTGCTCACCACAGAGTGCCCAAAGGCTGAGACCAGACCCTCCAAATCCACCGAGGCACATCCCCCTGTGCCTTGGAGCCCCCTCTCCCTGCCAGCCTGGCAGTGGCACCGTGGGTGCAGACAAAGCCTCCTGGGACCCACATTTTAGATGGTGGCAGGGAGGACACAGCATGAATTAGAGACAGGTCCATTCCTTGGAACTGACCTAGAACCCCCCAGACTCAGTCCCTGACCCTAAACTTTGGGGGCACTGCTCTGCCCCTCTGCCAAGCCACCCCCAAAGAAAGCCCCCCCTGCCTTCAGCCCACTGCAGTTACAGAGCCACGCTTTGAGGCCCCCATTCATCGCCAGTGGCATAATGAGCCTCCAGGCACCATCGGCCAGGGCAAAGCAATTAAAATTGCTGGCGTGGCAGCTGCGTGGGTGGCTCCGGTGTGGGCTGCTGCCAGTGCCCGTTTTGGGGTGAGTGGGCACTGCCAGGGCAGGCAGTGCCTCAGAGAGCTGCACATCTCCCTGGGGTGAACAATCGACTCGTTCTTCACTGGGTTCTGAGAATGATAAAATAAAATAAAGAGCGAATAAAGGCCCCAGTAAAACTGGGAGTCAAGTTTATTTACAAACTGAATATGAAGTGAAGGGCCCAGAACAAAGGTGTTATGTAAGGGACAGTCACTAAGGGGCTCTTTACCCACGCTAATTGCCACTTGCTCCGTGATATCCATTTATCATGCAGCTGAAATGGCCTCCTCAGGCTTGTGGGTTCAAGCACTGCTTCTTTGCAATGTTGCCCAGTGCAATTAGTGCTCCAGAGCAGGGGCTGTTGCAGTCCCACCGCCCAAACCCATCGGGAAGCCTCACACCTCCCTCAAAAGTGGCATCATGCCCACAATGGGTAGATGTGCCAGAGGGCACATCTTGGTAGGGAAAGGTGTTGCCCTGAATGGGGCATCAGTGTTGGTTGTTTAACAGGGAGGGAGAACAGAGCTCGGTTCTTCGGGAAGAGACCTCCAGGTCTCTGCATCAACCCAGCCTGGGTGGTGAGGAGCAGAAAACCATCATGTGATGCTTGTGGAGGCAGCTGTGAAAGTGATGGCCCTGAAGGGACAACAATGTCTGGAGAGGATGAACACAAACCCGTATTTCCAAGGGGTCCAGTTGGACACTGCTCTCAGGTGCAAAAGCCCAAAGGGCAGAGACAAGCAATAAAAGCCCCCACAGGGAGAAGAAGCTGCTATGGTTGCTGTTGGGCCTGCAGCATGTGCCCTTCCTGCTCCCATCCCTGCCCTCACCCTTGGCATGTCCAAGGGCATGAAAACTACAGAGGGACCATTAGGTCTGCCCCAGCCAAACCATTGGGTAATGGAGGAAGAGGAGGTGGCAGCACCCCCAGGAGCCAAGAGGTCAATTTTATTGACAAACTGCCTCTTGAATGGAGCGCAGGGAACAAAGCCAGGCTCAGCCCGGGTCAATCGGGGCTGTGTAAAGCGAGGGGCCGGCACCAGCAGCCCCGGGAGAGCCCTCCAGGCGAGGGCCTTTACCAACGTGTTTGCATAACCCCTGACCCTTTCTTTCGGGGTTTAATTGAAATCCCAGCTTGGTGACAAATTGGCATGACCAGCAGGCCAGAGGGTGGGAGGGTGAGCATGGAAGTGATGCTGGGAAGTCCTCTCCCTGCTCCAGCAGCGACCCACCCGCTGCCCCTTCCTGTCCTGGCATGGGCCACCTTCAAAGAAGTTTACACCCAAGTCAAGTTTTAATCACACCCTGCTCCTTCCTCTCCTCCCATGTCACTGCCCAAAGGCCACCACGATGGGCTTTGGACAGGCAGCTGCTTGACTCCACAAACTGCTCTGCCTCAACAAGGGCAGGAGCAGAGATGTCTGAGGCTCCTTCAGAAACTCTGAGCTGAAGTCCCCTTGGACAGGAATGCTCTGATGCTTCATTAATGACGGAGCTCGTTATGCCGAGGCATTTGCAGTTTGTACCCTGGCAAGCCCCTACCACACAGACCCCTGTCCAAAGGGAAGGGTCACAGCCCTTCTCAGTCTTGTCTTGAAGTAACAACTGCTTTTTGGAGCCAATAATAGAAATGAGCTTCTGAAAAATACATATAATTGAAGCCCCGAAGCAGTTCCCGCCAACTGGGGATCAAAATCTTACACTGAGCCAAGTGAGGGTGAAGTTGTCCTATTTCAGAAGTTCCTGGGAGAGAGGTGAGAAATGACAGACACACCCTGTGATGGTAGAAAACTCATTTTCTGCAGAAACTAGACTAAAACCAATAAGAAAAAGCCCCAGATCAGCTGCCTCAAAATCCCCATCCCTTTTCTAGAGCATTAGCAGTACCCCAACTGCTCAGTGTGGCACGTTGGCAATGCAGAGCTGTGCTACATGGAGGTACCAGTGCACCTGAGAGGGATGTCCAGGTGGATATTCCTGCTGGCTAAAGGGGCTCTGTGGAGTTACAGCAGAATCCTCCAAAGCACAAATACTTTCCCTTCACTTTTCCTCCTGTCCCAGAATTCCAGATGCTGGGATTAGACTGCAGAGTGTTCCTGCCCACAGGTAGAGACTCAATATTTCACATTCTGTAGATCATCCAGGATGAATCCCAGCTGCTCTTTAACAGGGATGTGGTAATGTCTGCTTGCATGTGCAACCAGAGCCCCAAAGTGCAAAGAGCACAAGTGAGGCTTGAACAATTCCCACCTAAATCTGAGCGATTTCCACCTGCAGGCAGGAGCCCACGAATCACTGAGGCTTCTGCCTGTAGTTCTGCTGGCCCTGCCCTGTGGGACTTCACTGGGCCTGGAGGAGCATCCCACACTTTGGAACATCAATCACACATTCTGTAATACCAACAGGAGACCTTTCCTCGGGAGCTCCTGTCTGCACATCCACCTTAACAACAGAGCAGCCCCACTTTGAGGTAAAACCCAAAAATATCCCCATTGCCGCCTGCTTTACTGTCTGCACCTCATTTGCACATCATTTGCAGGGATTTTTACATATCCTAAAATACTTCTAATTGCAGGTTTCATGTCTGTCATCCATCACTGATTAATACATTTCATTGCTATTATTGTTATTATTACTATTAATCTTCCATCCATCCAATTCAAAAATCAAACCCTGTTGCCCAGGATGGAGCCAGCAAGACCCAGGTTTGTTTTCAGGAGGTGTAGCCATCAGAGATGAAGAGACTGGTAAAAGTAGCCTCTTGCCCTTGCCATTAGTAGGTCTCAAACTGGTTTGTAAAGAGCAGCAGATTTCCAGTTTGCAGAAACAGAGGTACAAGGTGGGGAGTAAGTCGCCTTCAATGACTCCAAAAAACTGGAGGCACTGGTGGGGACTGGACTATCGGACCCCTTCACCCTCCTACCTCCCTGTGCCACCTTGGAGTTTGCCACGTTTCAAGGGAGAGAAATGGACTGCAATTTCTTGTTGTTAACCTTCTTCCCTGCCAGCCCCACACGCCCCTGTGAATAAATCCGAGATGGTTTTATCTGCCCCTCCAGTTTCTCTCCCCACCTCCCGGGACACCCAGGTCCTCACGCTCTGCTGGTTGTCACTTGGCCACCTCCTTCCCGTGTGTCCTGTGGGTCACTATTCCCCCAAACAACCTTCGGTTTCCATCAGTTGAGGATCTTAGAGGCTTCTTGCACAATCCCCTTTGAGGTATTTCACGCAGGGCTTGAAAAGGCTCCTGCTTCCTCTGGGGGGCATTATCATGACAACCGGCTTTAATTCAGCGCAGATCCAGGCTCCCAGCTGGATCCTCAGCCACGCCAAGTCCCCCCGACACCCTTCGGCTGGCACAGAGAGGCCAAAGGAGCGCTCAGGTCCCGGGATCACGGGGAACCGGCCCAGCCCCATTTCCCAGTCCCCATCCTCATATATATTCCCTTCCAGTCGCCCCATGCTTTTCTCTGCATGTTCTTCTTTTGCAAGCGCTGCCCTCCTCTTCCCCACTCCCACCGGGTGCTTCCCCCCTCCCCGTGGTCCCTCCTCTGTCCCCAGCATCCCCCTTTCTCTCTGCTCTCTATAAACAAAGCGCCTCAGTGTCTGGGGGAAGAAAAGTTGCATTATGCAAATGGGAAAAAGCGAACAGGAGATTTCTCACTCTGAGAACCCCCATTCCGGGCCTGCACCTCGGTTTCCATGGCATGACCAAAGCCTGCTGGAGGCTGGTTTGCATACGGATGAGAGAGGAGATGAAATCAGCCCGAAAGCCCATCGCTGACAGAACACCATTGTTTCGCCTGTCTGATTTGGAGGCTAATGAAACGCCATTAAAAAAATAAAAGAAAGAAAGAGGAAAAAAACCCCAGTGCTTTCATCCTGGCTTTGGCCAGGCACGGGGAGGGGGGTTAAATATGATGACGGAAGATCATCTGCACCATCGGACTTGGGGTGAAGGTATCCTGGCACTGGGGAAGGAAATTCCCAGGATGCACTTCTCCTGCAAACCCGAGCGATGCCGACGGGAGATGGTGCTGTGGGCAGAGTGCTGGGCTGTGAGAGGCTGCCAAGGAGCCGACAAACCCAGCTCTGCTCCTCTCCAGGAGACACAGCAGCACCCGGCATGAAAACACCCCAAGCGCAGCCACAAGCCCGCCCACCCCATGGCACGTCTCAGGGAGCACATTGATCCACTCACAAACACGCTGTGTCCAGGAAAGCCACTGGAGCAAGCACATGAGCTGGGATCAGGCTCTCCTGGGCTTTCAGGGTGAATTGAACTAAAAGCTGCGAAACCAAAGGCCGGGGTGGGAGGAGGGTCAGGGGTCTACATGGTCCTTCCACACTCCTTTGCCACACAGTCCATGATCAGGCTGGTGGAAAGAGAAGAGACAACACAAAACAACCATGAGTGTTCCATCTCCCCACTCCAACAGCCTCCTTGAGCTGTTCCTGGTGTGCCAGTGCATCCCAGCACCTCACAGGGCTCTGAGGAGGTGAGATGGACAGAGCAGCAGTGCAGTTGCCAGCTCTTGGCCCCCGGTAGCTCTCAGCCCCCGGTAGCGATCCTGCCCTCGCCCTTGCCATGGCCACCCAGTCCCCTTCCTGCTGCCCCACTGCCAACAGCACATTGTCTGCAGTGTGTGCCTTCAGGAACAGCATGATTGGCCTTGAAAGGGCTGATTTGCTTTCCCTGGCCCATTGAAACGCTGGAGACCAAAGCCTGTTCCCTCCAGGCGCTCGGAAACCTGGCACCCTTTCCATTTCACTTCCCTGTGCCCCTCAGCCCAGGGGCTCCTGCTGAGATTTTGCTGTCAACAGAGTTTTGTTCCCTTTCTAGGGCAGTGCAGAAGGGACACAAGGACCTTGAAAATGGCAGCTTCTTTGACACAGCTATTCTCCTTCGACCCCCCTGGCTGAATAAACAACTCACAAAAATGGAGTTTACTGTATTTCCTCCTCAGGGGGAAAACACTGCATCTTGGTCCTAATTAATTTACCTAATTAACATTGGGTCTGTATGCAAAGACCTCTTTCTGTACAGGCTGGGACAGAGGAAAAAACAGGAATAAAATATATTCACGCATGTCCCAACCCTGACTGTAAAAGGGACATCACAGGATGAACCGCACCACGCTGATCATTTCAGCCTCAGAGAAAAGGCCACGGGACAATGGACAGGACAAGGGCCCCTGCCTTGGTCTCCTCTCTTATGGGGCCTTGTCACACAGATCAGGCTTTTGCCTCCGTGCAGGAGCTGTAGTGCATGGCCTTGGAGAACTCACTGCTGGAACAGGAACCTGGGGATGCTCGTGGGGATGGAGCCTGTGGCAAGAGGGAGTTCAAGGAACAGAAAGATGTCCATGAATAGACTATAATTAAAGCCTCTGGGCTGACCCCGTGGCTGCTGTTACCAGCAAGGTCTGTGCCAGTTTGTACCTGCCTGGGACCAGCTCTGTGTTTAGACCCCGAATTTTCCTGGGGCTTGCTGAGCTCCTGTGCAGCCACTGCCAGCGAGGCAGAGGACCCTGGGACCTGCCTGCCTTCACTGCTCCTGCCTAGCAAAGCCCTGCTCTGCTATTTTGTTCTTTTCCCTGCCAGATGCCAGCTCTCTTCAGCCTCTTTCTTCTCCCCACGCTTTGCTTCGCCGCATAGTTCCGGAAATCAGAAACAAAAGGAAAGGAAAGAAAATAGGCTGGATCTGGGCGGGGAGGAGGGGGAGTTTCCCTTCCGTTAAGCTTTTCCAGCTCTCCCTGCCTCCCAATATGAGACACGATATGGCACCTCACATGACGAGCACCCACGTGCGCAGCCACGTGATGGGATGCCCAGCTATGCCAGGCTGCAGGACGGAGGCGAAAGGTGAGAGGCTGGGCTTGAGCCTGACCCCCTTGGCAGCAGAAACAGGAGGATACAGAAGAGAGAACCCCCTCTCTGCTCCCAACTACACACGTCAAACCTGTAAATCTGCATGCACAGTTAAAATGCACACGCTGCAGGGAAAGCATTCCCAGGCCACATCCCTGCAGGCTTTGGTGGCTGAGTTTATGCCGTGAGACTTGTGCTTTTGGGGCAGGACGTGGGCTCAGTCCCACCGTGGCTCTCAGGTCCCTACAGATCAGTTGCTGGCAGCCAAAACTTCCTAAGCACAGTGACCTGCAGAGCCTGAGCCACACATCTGCCTCCACACCTTCATGTCATCCCCTCTTCAAACAGAGCTGGCTGTATTGGTTTAGATGCACACATCATCTGAATAATTTGAATTACAGATATTTTTGTTTTATAAAGGGAAATCCCCCATTCTAAGCTTCATAACAACTCGCTGAAATGGCCAATAATCATCCTTAAATTTGCTTTCCTCAACAAAATACAGTTCCAGTTTGCTGCATGTTTCCAATCGTAAGTGTCAGCTCCCTACAGCTTCTGCTCCAAGGAACTGCCTTTCCCAACACTCCTCCTTTACAACAGCACGAATTTCAACACCTCTATAAGCATCTCTCGTCCTCAAGAGTCCTGTCTGGATTCTCTGTGGCAGAGTCAGAACGGGCATCCCGATGAGTGAGGGTAAGAGAGGGAAGGTGTCTGTGTCAGGGGCATCAAGCTCTGTTTACCTTTGCTCAGGGAGAGTCGGAGCACACCCCAGAGCTGGGAATCCCTCAAAGCCGCTCAGGCAGGGGCTGACCCGCTCCAGCCACTAGTTGGAGCTGCAAAAAGAGATGAGAAAAAGAGCCACGGAGCCACACGAGGAAGGGCCACGCTGAGGCTGACACAAGGGCTGTGCTGCCCTGGCACCACCTTGGCACAGGGGCACCTCCCGGGCTGGACTCTCAGGCTGCAGATTCTCTGCAAGGCTGATGGAGGGAGAGCTCTGTGATCGCTCTGTCCACACCCGGCTCCCAAAGCAAAGGATGGCATCACCTCGTGGAGCACAGGGCAGGCAATCCCAGGGGGAGCACCAGCAGCCATTGCCACAGCCCAGCTAACACTCTACTCATGTCCTGGAGGAGGGACCTCAGACATCTTCACCTGCTGCTGGAACAGGGAGATGCTCCCACCACCAGAAACCTGCTATTAGTGGCAGGTGCTTTGTCCACCCCGTTTCCAGCTGCCGCCAGACTTTCAGTAATTCTCAGTGACCTCATTTTCACTTAATTTTGTAAACCATTTTTGGGTTGTTGTTTTTCATTTTGCTCAGTTTTTAATTTGTTGTTGTTGTTTCCCTCTGAGCTGGAGTTTGTCATTTAATCAACTTAGACCCAGATATCCTGGAGGGTGTTTGGGGAAGGGGGGTGGTGGTGGGGGGAAGAATGAAAACGCTAATGTCACATCACCTCCCTAAAATGAGTTTTAATTGTAATCCTTTAATCCCTCTCAGATGGCCCTCTCTCCACTGATGTTTTTCATAATTATTCCTTGCCATTTTCCCATCGGTCTAAGGAGTGTCTTCAAGAGGGAGGGGGTGGAGAAAAGGCCCTTTTATCAAATAATAATAATGGGCCAAATTAAGACACAAAGAAGGAAATAACAAGGGGCCAAGGGCTGCAGAGACAGAATAGGGATTATTAATGCCTCCCCCCTCAGAAATTTCAGTGATGGTGCTCTCAGCCACCCCAATCAGTGGGCAATTGAGGCTTGTTTGCTTGAGTGGCTGCACCCTCCTACAATGACCCACATTTAGCCAAGTGGCTGCATTGACGGAGTACCAGGTGCGCAGGATTGGGAAACCGCCTCGAGGCAGCGTCTGACCAGCCCAGCACGGAGGGGTCTGAGCGGGGCTGCCACCTCTGGGACAGTTCCCACCTGCCCAAGGATGAGGTGGGCAGTGGGAACATCCCCTCCAGCAGCGGTGAGCACCCAGGGCCCTCTGCCACTGATGAGCTTTGAAGGCCATCGTTCCCTCTGCTGCTGTCAGTTATCAGCCCCCTCACTCTCTGAAACCCGTAATAACTCATCTCTTGGACTCACTCAGATGGAGCCTGAAGGATGATGAAAAGGAAAGGGATGCTTCCCCAGCAGCAGCAGTGAAGGCTGCGTTTGGGTGGGGAATCAGATCAGAAAGGGTTTTCAGGAAAGTCAGTGCCACCTCAGCCCTCGGCAGGACCAGCGTTCCTGGTGGTGGTACCTGCCAGCACCCACCCCTGTCCCCCTGCAGAGCAGAGCCAGCAAGTGAGCAAAGTGTCTTGTCCCCGGATGATGCACTCGGCTCTGAGCAGCACCCAATTCCACCCAGGATTCTCTGCTGCCCTGGAGTGCTGGGCACATCACAGCCACGTCTGGTGCAGCTTCTCCCCTCAGCCAGTGCTGGACGGGCAGCACCACCCAGGTGGGAACAACACCCAAAACCTCTTGGGGGGACCATAAGCCCGATAAAAGTTCGTTGGATGCTTCTTGAGCACTTTGGAACGTTAATGGGAACCAAGTACCCGGGTTAACCTGGCACCTGGAGGCTCGGGTCTCTAAGGACACAAGGGTGTGTCTCAGGACACATTCAGAAGAGTTAAGGGGTGTGGGCCCCGGAGCAAGAGCAGGAATTCAGATGCTGTGGAAGTCCAGTCCCAAACACGCGCTGCAGAACCGTAACTCCAGAGCTGCTCTGGCCAAAGGGGAGCATTTACAGACCACTGAACTTGTGTTTAATCTGGGAAACCTCTTGTCCAGGTCTGACGGGGGTTAATCCACCCCTAAATGTCTCTTTCACCCTCTCTCCCCCTCCCCAGCCATAAAGCTCCGCAGTCCTTGCTAATCATCACATTACTTCAATGAGCCTGACCCAAAAGACTCCATCAACGCCTCGGCTCCCTGTTCTGGCTTTTTCCACACAGCAACCTGCACCACCCCACCCTGGCCACGGTGCAGGGATCAGACTGACAGTGCATGTCGGTGGGGCAACCCTCGGGGACAGCAGGTCGCGGCCACAGCGACCCCGGAGGGCAAGTGATTCTTGCGGGAACAAAGAGCCCCTGTGTGCCGACAGCCCCGAGTTTGTGTGCAATTAACTCTGGTAAAACCAAACAGACCGAGTTCATGAGCACGGAGGCTGGGAGTGCTTTATAGACTCCCTGCTCCGAGGGAAGCGGGACCAGCAGCGCCTGAGCAGCGGGAGCGGCGAAACGAGAGGCGAAGAGAGCCCTGGACACAAAGCAGGGCAGGGAGGGGGGCAAAAATAGGATTACAGCAGGGGTGTGGCTGACAAATGGTGTCAGGCACCAGGAGCGTTTGGGGAGGAGAGCTGCAAAGAAAAGGATCCCTTTAATTATCAACGGTTGGGCACCAGAGGAAGAAGCCTCTCGTGGCTGGAGGGGAGCAGTGGGTCCCCTTGGCAGTGGGGTCCCACCAGCAGCCTGATTCAGGGTCAGGAACAGGGAGGGTGGGCAAACCCTGCCTCTGCCACGGGCCAGGGACTGGTTGGGGTCCTGAGCATGGGCACAGAGGGGCCGTTTTAGCTCCCGCCTCGCCTGGCACCAAGAGGATGCAAATCACATCCAGCCACGGAAAAAAAGGAAGCTCAACACCACAAAGGGTCCCACTCCATCCCAACACATTGCCCTCAAATGGCATCTTTTCCTCCTAATAAACAGGGAATTAAAAACAAATTAAATTGGCCATGTGGAATTTCTCAAGAATTCCAGTGTAGGAGCGTCGAAGTGTTCTGGTTTGAATTACATCGAAACACGACAATTATGTGCAGAATTTTCAATTATTTTCACGGCACAGTCTCGCTGGAGTTACAAACTGCACCAGAAGTTTGCTGAAATGAAACAACTAAGGTACTTTATGGTATGTTGTGTTACCAGCTCTCAATAAACACATTGGAACAACGTATTAATGGGGTTGTTCTGCTGCTGACAGGAAAATACTCCTGTAAAATACAACAATTCCAACAAAACTGCATTTTGCTGTTGATGTATCACCACTGAACTGGATGTGTCCCCTTCTGTCAGCCCTGAGCTGCTCCCAGGCTCTGGCAGGGACAAGCTGCACCCAGAGGCCTCAGACCACAGAAATGACCAAAACTTGCTTTTCCCCCTTCTCCCACATTAACTTCCATCTCCAGCTGCAGCACTGGCCATGCCCCAGAGCAGCCCAGCTCCAGGTGAGGCTTCAGGACAAAGCCCCAGTGTCAGTGAATTCAACCCTCAGCCTCCAATATCAACGCAGAGCTGCCTCCCTCCAGGAGATGCACCTCTTCTGACTAATAAAAATGAGATATATCCCTGGAATAAAGCCAGAGGAAGAAGGAAGGTTGGAGAAAACTACCCCCCAACCTTTGCTTCCTTTTGAGTGATTTTTAATTTTTTTTTAAATTTATCCCAATTTCCCAGGTATTTGGTATTTGGTTCTGCTGCAGCCACCCCCACAGCCATGCCATGTCCCAGGGCACTCCCTGCCCATTTCCCAGCCCCTCAGTCCCCCCCAAAGTCCTGACCCCCTTGTCCCACCCCGTCCATTGTCCCTGGACGTTGGCACCGAGGCGTGGGAAGCGAACCAGCAGCTCTGGGTGCCCGAGCGGCCCCTGCGCCCCAAACCCGGGGCCATCCCCACCCCACAGCTGGGGATGCTCAGGGAAGAACCAGGGCGAGGGTGGATGAAAAGAAGAGAGGGGGGGAAAAGAGAAGAAAGGGAAAACAGCCCCCTTTAAAATAAAGAGGAGGAGAGAGCAAAANAGAGCAAAAGGGTTGGGGGGGGGGGGCAGGGTGTAAAAATCGTTTGCACTAATTATCAGGCACAGGGACAAACGATTAATTTGCAAGTCAATTAGTCTCAGATAGGTTCACGTTTCCTGTTCTCAGCCACTGAGGGGGAAAGAAAGAGGGAGACACAACTGCGGCCTTAATCCTCCTCAGAGGCGGCCATGGCGGGGCCGCCTGCCCGTGCCAAGGCGGAGGGAGGGGGGCTACAGCTGGCACCGCCACGGTGAGGGGCGGCCGCGGCGAGGGGCCGTTATGTGCCAGTCATTGTGCCCTCGGCACAGCCCTGGCACCGCGCCGGCGCCTTCCCCGCCAGCCCCGGCGCCGCCATTTGGGAGCCCCTGACGCCATTTTGTTGATGCCCAGGGAAGGCGGCGGCTGCGGCGGCTCCTCCGCGGGCACAGCCCGAGCCAGGGGGATGCTCCTGCCTCTCCTCCATCCCTCGGTACCCCTGCCAGGCCAGAGGGGCTGGAGGGGGCTGCAGGTGCCACCAAGGCCCGAGTGGTTGGGGACAGCGAGTGGCCCAGCTGGGATGGCTCCGGCCTGGGGTCGTGGCAGCGCCCTGGGAGGTGCAGGAGCCTCCTCTGTGCTGGGGTGACACACTGAGAGCAGCTCCATCCCTGCCACCCCTTCATGCAGGTCCCCAGCACTGCACTGTCAGAGTCCCCAAAGCGCCGGCTTTTAGCCCAAAATTGCCCTCTGAGCTGCAGCAAGTGGGTGTCCTGCCAGCCCTCTCTGGGATGGGGCAGCTGAGGATGGAGAGGAGCTCAGGACGTGGGGAAGGGACACAGGGTGGCTGTTCAGGATGTCCTCCCACCCCGAGCCTCACCTGTGGTTTCTCTGTCACCCAGTGCTGATAATTGCACCAGATCTCACAAAAAACCAGCACATAAAACTGTAAAACAGACATTTTCTAGGGATGATCTGAGGAACCCACCAAAAGTCACGACATGCTTGAGAAACAAGGGTGGAAAACTGGGAAAAAAACAGCTCAAAGCATGAGATGGAGAAAAGCAACAGGGGAGAAAACTCAGAGAGAGGGAGAGAAGTGGCAGCAGCCCTGGCTCCATCCTGCAGGACAGGCAGTGCCCAAAGACACTGGAGAAGGGCACCCTCACCATTCCTGCTCCAGCCACCCTCAAATCCCAGTTCCAGCCCCTCCAGGGGGACACCCAGGGGCTGTTTCACACCCGTGTGCCCCCCGCGCCGGGCACAGGAGGGTGCGGAGCAGGATCTGAATGTGCCCCTCGTTGCCCACGCTCTGCACGGGGATATTTGTGTGCGTGTGGACACAACATGTCTGGGACCTGACAAAAGGCGTGTGATTGACACAGAAAAGGGGCTGACAAAAGGCCGAGCGGGGCTGGAGAGCCGTGTACAATGCTGGGCGCCGCGACCACGCGCAAGGGTGGGGGACCGGGGTGGGCACGGGGGACCAGGGTGGCTCTTAAGGACACCTCCGCCTTCTATATTAAAAAAAAAAATAAAGAAATACTTTCATGACCCTTCAGCCTCGCTGTTGAGCAGAACAAGTGGTGCTTTCACCTATCCAGAGACTCGTAACAACATCCTCATCCTCGCCGGTGCCAATAACCATCTCGGTGCCACCAGCTGGCACGGGAGCCCTCTGTGCCAGGTGAAATGTTGTATCCAGACACAACTGGAAGGCACCATCCTTTATCCAAACCTGCTGAAGTTTTTATAACCCTTTGCAATGGTAAAATCCAACAGGCTGTGAAACACCAGGAGAGTGGCCTGAAATGTGGTTAAAATGCCCCTGGATCAAAGGGCAGGCGAGCTCTGCCCTGGAGGGGGTGCAGCCTCCCTGCCCACCGCCGTGCCCTGTCTCAGGCACCTGTCTCCTCCAAAGTCACCTGGCCCTTCCAAAGTCACCTGGAAGGCCTCCAGGGCACTCCATGGGGGATGAAAAACATGTATTTTTCTTGTTGTGGGCAGCTTGCAGCTGGAGCAAGGACCCAGCCAAATCCCCAGGAATAGCTGCATTTTTTGAAGATATCTCAAACCCCTTTTTAATTTTTTCTTTTTTTTTTCTTTTTTAATTTTCCCCTCTTGTCTTAATGAGAGACAAAAGTATTTGGGATTTCTGGCTCCACTGTTGGAGTGACTTTGCTGCACGAGGCGCTGGATTCTGATGACTAAGACAGTAAAAGACATTATTTATTTTTAAAAAGTGAAAACTCCCCACACTTTAGTCTTATTCTTTATTCTTTTGCTTTAATCACATCTGAAAATTTCAACCAGCTTCAGAACTGACAGCGCTTTTTTACCTGATAGTCTCAAGGATTGTTTTGTAATTAAAATTGGACTGACCCGCTCTGAAAAACACTTGTTCAGCCACACACCTGAGATCTCTTATTTCTGTGTACACATGGAGTAAATCCCAAACCACAAACTCCTATTTTTATACTCTTTCATTTAGGGGTTCCATTTTTAACCTTTTTTTTTTAAGACAAAAAACAGGAGCACTAATAAAATGTTTAGTTCACAATAAAGAATCAATCCAAATTCCTAAGAATAATAGGAAATACCCGGGGATGATGCTACACAAAGGAGCTAAATTGGTTCCCACCAGCTCAGGACCCTGTAAAAGCTTGTTGAGATTTTTTTCAATGTGGACATTTAAAATTGTAATTTGAAATACAGTATTTTATCCAAATAATTTCAAATTAAATACGGACTTTTTCGGGCATTCAAACGTATCTCGAATATTATTCATTCTGTAAATAAACTAACATTAGCAGAATAATAACGTGAACTAATTACATTTTTTAAAAACTTATGAGGGCAAATGATCATTGCAATTTATGCCCCAGGCAGAAAAGTTGGGGGTTTTTTTTCGTTTGCTAAATTAAGAAGCAAAGTGGGAGAATTACATTTAGTAACTGGCTTAAAACGGGATCCTGCTTGACCCGACAAATCCCGGGTAACAAGACGGCTTTGTCTGAGCGTGTGGCAGGCGAGATTTCACACTTCCTCCGGCACAGAGCTGGGAGCAGACCCAGAAACTCGCGATTTACCCCCAAACTTCCCCTCCCCGGCTTTAGGGGAGATAATTCGACTTCAACGATTTTTAGAGGAAAAAAAAATTAAAATATGAATTGCATCGATTTAAAGAGTTTTTTTTGCCGACTTGCCGTGATGGAAAATTAAGAGAAGAAAAGGCAGCAAACGAAGCTGAAGTTTGGTGGGGAAGGATTGGGGAGAATTGGGGGGTTTAGGGGACTTTCCCACGCCCCACCCGCGGGTGGCAGCGCCCAGTCCTGCCCAGCGCCCGAGGGGCTCAGAGGGAGCGAATCCCACCCGGGACAGCGCGGGGAGGTTCCTCTGTGGGAAATAAAAAAAAATTTTAAAGGAGAAAAAAGAAATGGAATGAATTTTTGAAAAGGAGGGACGGGGCGATCGGCCCCAGGTCCGGCACTGCCCCGGCCTCAAATGCCCCTTTTCTGCAGATTTTGGGTTTAACCCGAGTTAAAACAGTTCCGCTCCTGCGAGTTTAACGCGGATCTTTTCGCTGCCGGCAGAACTCTGTTTGCAAACGAATTATTTGCCCTGTTGCGGGTCGATCGCACCCCCAGCCCGGCTCTGCCTCCCCAGCCCCGGCTCTTCCCCCACTCGGGACCCACCAGCAGCCCCGGAGGCTGCACCGAAAAAGGGGAGAGCACTCAACTTTTGCGTCCTTTGTCATTTCTATTTGTTGTGTTTACCTCGCTCATAATCTGGGGTGACTCTGATCAACTGCGCATCGACTAATTTAATTAAAAAAAGCTTATTTTATAATCTGATTTGGGAGGGGGAAATCTCCATTTATGATTTTTTCCCCCTGCCTGCTGGACGCGATCATTATTCTTGCATTTTCTAATGAAATGCAAGATTACAAATTAATTGAATTGCTTCCCCCCC
>VWZD01003509.1:39615-84363 GCA_013396695.1 Sakesphorus luctuosus | reverse complement strand
CCCCCCCCCTCCTTCAGTCTGTCATCTCTGGTAAATTTGGGGCTAATCGTAAATAAATTGCAAATATCCACAGCGAGAAAGGAGAGAGTTTTTTTGTTCGGTTTGCACTCAGTAAAACGGGAAACGGGGCTCGTTTGTGGCAGTTCCTGGAGAAATCCCTGCGTGGAGAGTCCTGTCAGGACCCCGCATGTTCCCCCACTTCTGGGCAGAGAAGTCCTGGGAAACAGCGAAAAAACCCACCACGGAACAACAACAAAAAAAAGATGTTTGAAGGGCTGGGAGATGGAAAGTTGGTCTTTTTTTTTTTCTCTATAAAAGCCACAAACGCACGGATTTTAGTCGATTACCCCAAAAACACCTGCACAGGGACGGCAGTGTGGGAGCAGCGGCAGCTTCCAAATGCCCCCAAAGCTGCAGCGCCCGAGGTGACGGCGCTGCCCCCGGAGCAGGAGCAGGAGCAGCGCCGGGATCCCGACAGGTCCTTCCTGCCCCGGCTCCATCCACCACCCGCGGGGCTGTGTCCGAACTGCAGCCCCATAAAAAACTTGGAGTATAATCATAAAATAAGGAAATAGAACGGATTCACCTTGCGAGCCATCACTTTGTCAAGTTACAGCTGGAAATCCTGGGAAATAATAAATGATTTATGTGGTTTCCGCTTTCCCCTTGATCCTTTAATATAAATTTAACTGATTTTAATGTTTTGATTTGGGGGTTTTTTTGCATACCTAAATGCAGGTCCTATATTTATAATCACAGGCGTTAAATATCGAGGTTATTATTATGGCTATTATAAATAAAAATAATAATATTAATATTATTATTATAATTATTTACAGGACAGTTCAGTCAGAAAACATTTTTTTGCATACCTAAATGCAGGTCCTATATTTATAATCACAGGCGTTAAATATCGAGGTTATTATTATGGCTATTATAAATAAAAATAATAATATTAATATTATTATTATAATTATTTACAGGACAGTTCAGTCAGAAAACACTTCAGCTAGATTGTTCGTGGGGGGGGTTTCCAAAAAAAGGTTCAAATTCGTCCTTTTTACCTGCTGGCACATTCAGTCACTATTTCATGAGATTTTTTGTAAACAGAGCATCAATTAGCACAATTTATATCATATAAATAATTATTATATTTGATGAAAAGTTGTTTCTCCACAGCACAACCGTCCCTGATGTGACTGTGAAGGGATCCTGGATGTGGATGGGACACCTGCACTCCCCAAGTCAGACCAGATTTCATATTTATCCCAGATTTGTGTCATTCCCCACGTGGGAGCGACTTTTCACCTTTAACCAAAAAGGTGTTCCGGGGTAGAAAATATCTTCCTCCATACAGAAACTGCTGGTTGTTTTTGCTGCCGCTTCCCCGGGAAGAGCCAGGACCCTCCTGTTTTCACTCTTCTCTTACAAACAGCAGAAAGAAAAGTTTTATCGCTCGGAGCTCCCCCCGCGCAGCAGGGACAGGAGGTGCTCCCGCCCTGCCCTCCCCGCGGGGTGACTGGAAAAAAACAGGAAAAATCTCCCAAATTCCTCCGGCTCCTGGGCTGCTCCAGCCCCGTGGCACTGCCCGACGGTGCCCCCCGGCTCTCCAGGAGCCCACAAAGGCTCTTTGCCCTCTCCCCACGCTCCCTGCTGGAGTCTCACCCCATCTCCTGTTGTCACCAACGCACAGATTTTAGAGAGGGGAAAAAAATTAATAAATTAGATATTGCAGGTCCTGCACTGCCAGGGGTTTCCCAGATCTGGGATGGGGAGAGCACCCTCCCAGCAGGGCTGTTTTACAACACACAAGTCTTATAGCCCTTATAAATTACACTGAACATTTGTTTTCAAAATAAGGTGGTCACACTGGAACTGAAAAATCAGCGAGTGTGATTTAAAAGAGCACTAGAAAGGCAACATCTCCAAGATCTCTAGTAATTTAAACATGGATTTTAATGTTTCCTTGAAAAGGTAGAAACTTTTGTGACCTGAAAAAACCCCCTAAAAATTACTCTCAAAGTCATCAATATGAGCTGAGTTCACCTCAGGGATTAGTGCTGCCCCTCAGAGCAAACCCCACATTTCCCCCTAAAAATAATTTTTTAAAAAGACCAAAGAGAAACACTCCCAGCTCAGTCTGAACCCTCTTATCTCCAAGTGCTGCATCCCAAACAAAACGTTTCACCTGGTGGCAAACAGTGACTCGGGAGCAGTTCCCTGTGTTAAACGAGGAAAGTCTCAGACCAGTATCTATTCCCTCTGAAACCACAACACCCAACACCACGTTATTGTTCTCCTCGGGAGCAGACACGACTATTTCTCTGCTGTCCCTTGTTATATGTGTGCTGGACCCCTTTTCTACCTAATCCCCCCTTGGAAAGGAACTAAAAATCTATTCTCATTTGGAAGATGATGAAGTCACGAACACCACATCATTTAATCATATACAAACAATTTCTGACAATACTGTCATGGATTTTTATGTCACCTTCTGCCACAGGAGCAGCCAGGCCTGATCCTTCTGGACAAAACCAGCACTTTTTGGGGCACAGGGCATCAAGAAATGAGGCATTTGGGACATGTGCACCTGCCCTGGCTCTGTCACAGCATCATAGGGAGGTCTCCACGTAGGGACCAGGAATGTGATGAATTTGGGTCTGCAGGACTGGTGGGAGGCAGCACCAAAACCTCGGCAGGAGAACGGAGAAAGCCCAAATAATGATCATTTACACCCAAACCAGCTCTGATGGGTGTGGTGCTTACCAGGATGTTTCACAGGGATCAGTTGGGCATTTTCTGCGTGGGCTTCCCCCTCCCCACAGCACTCCCGTTCCAGCAGCAGTTCTGGGATTTGACACACAAGGGCTTCTAAAATCACTGATCCTGTTAAAGTTCTGCAAACAGGCAGGGTGATGCCGGCGCTGAGGAGAGGGGCACAGTCCAGCAGCCACGACCCCAGCCCCTTGGGAAAGATGGTGTCACAGGCAGTGAGTCTGGAGGAGCCCTCTTTTTCCATGTTCACCCCACTGATCTGCTCCAGACCTGCTCACAGGCCCCCCTGCCCACAGACTGGACGTGGGTGTGAGTACCCATAAAGGTCCCAACACTCAGCTGAGTGAGGGGCACCAGCAGGGCCATGGGGTGGGATGGAGGGTTGCATGGTGACCCCCAGGGCCCATCCACACTCCGTCTCTCAGCTCTGCCACCACGGGGCAGGGACAGGGAGTCACCTTCCCAAGGATGTCCCTGAGCCAAACCAGCCTCGCAGGCAGATGGGTGCCCATTGCTGGGGACCAGCACCACAGGGACCATCCCTGCATCCACCCTCTCTCCAGCACACGGGGCCCTGGAGCAAAATCCCTCCATGTCCCTGACCTACAACAGGGCAGCCTTCACTAACCACCCATGGAAAACCCCAAAAGCCCAACGGGGGGAATAAGGTGCAGCCATCACCCTGAAATCCCAGCAAAACCATTTCCTTCCCACTAAAACCCACCAGTGCTTCCCAGTGCCAGCAGCAAACCGGCGTCCTGGCACACACCATGGAGAAAAGAGGGCAGCAGCTGCCAGGCAGCGCCAGAGCGATGACAATTATTGGGGGGGTCAATGGGGGCAGCTGGCTGCCGAGTTTTGGTTTTTTGTTTTTGGGGTATTTTTTAATTCATCTTCCTTTAAATAAGATTGTTCCAATTAACAAAGCGCTCGTCCAGAACAGGTTTCGGAGGAAAAGGAGCAGGCGCAGGATGAGACAGCCCCACACAAACAGCCTAAAAAAAGAGGAATCCAAATCTATTTATATGTGTCTGTCTCTCGCTGCAGCTGATCCACGAGCCCGTGTGGGGGGCGTGGGGACCGTGGGGTGTGATTTAGGATTTCACCTATGGAGGGACAGAGTTTCTCTGCAGGGCAATGCCTGGAATGCTTCCAGCCCCGGATCCCATCCCTACCCTGACTCCACGTACCTGCTGCTGCACAACAGCCCTTTGTCTCCCAACCCTGTGACGGGAGTGCCCTGCATTTTAGTGCCATTAATGTCCAGAAAATAAATGGAAAATAGACACTCTCTTCAAAGCTGAATCGTCACCTCCCATTAATACAACACTGAGCCACTGACAAATATTCCCTTTAAAAATGCCAGTGCTGTTGGAAAGGGATTTGTTTCCATTTAGGGGAGATGGATAATTTTTGCCTGAATAAATGTTTTTCATCGTTTGTTCCAGAATAGGATATTTATAAGGGGTCATTCGATATCAGAGCTGGGGCAGCAGCAGCACTGCAGAAATCACTGTCGGGACTATCACGACAAGGCATCGCCACTCTGTGCCACAATTTTACACCTCAAAAGCAGCTGACCTCTGTGATGCTTAACTCAAGGGGCTATTAGTATTTCTTCATATCTAAACATTAAATTTTTTAAATTTTCCTACCTATGGAGTACAGGGAATTGCACAGCAATTGGCAACATTTAGACCTGGTCAAAATATTCTTAATGTATTTTTTGTGGTGATGTTTTTCAAAATTTTTGCCAAGTGTTAACAAGGACTACCCGGATAAATCATGACCAAAAAAATATTTGGTTTACTCACAGAGTTTTTCTGGTTTAGGTGCAGGAAACTATTGATTTTTCTTGGTAAAAGTTTTAAAGGATTCACGTGTTCCATTAAAAAAAAAAAAATTAACAGACTTCCCCTCCCTCCCACCCCCTCCCCTACGGTTCATTTTTCCAAAATTTTTTGCAGGGGAAGGCAGGAATCTCCTGCCCCACTCAGAGTGAACGATTTCAGCAATTTCAACAAGATTCCCAAACCAGCCCTCCCACAGCTGTAGCTGCTCCCTTCTCACTGATCTAACCAGCACAAGGAAAATAAATGTATTTTATAGAAATAGAAATGTTTCAGATCATGAGTCCAACCACTAAAAATTTAAAAGTGTTTGAGTCTTTATTGACTGGCAGAGGGTCCCTCAGCTGGGTCAGAACTCTGCACCCTCTGAGGCTCCAAAGCAGCCCAGCACAGGGCGGAAGGGAAGGAGCAGCTCAGGAGGTTTCAGTGCTTTCCCCAAAGCAGCTGGTGGAGCACAGGGATAGGGAGGGACCAGATCTGCAGCCCCTGCCCAGGTGATGCCCATCTCGGAGCCAGCACACCCCCCCTGCCCACCCAGACACCAAACCTAAAAGCAAATCCTGCTTTAAACCATTTAACTAAGCTTTCAAGCATTAAATTGCCGATGATTTTAACCCTTTAAATTCTCTCACATCACCCTGATGCAGCCCTGGAGCTGGTGAGGGCAGAGCAGAGCCAGCAAGGGCAGGATCTTGTCCCAACCCACGTCCCCACCGAGATCTTCACTGTCCACTTTGTCCCATGTCTGAGCTTGGGCTGCTCATCCCCACAAGTCTGACCCAGTGCTTGGCATTTGGGGGTTTGTTTTCTCCTGGCATTTGGGGGTTTGTTTTCTCCTGGTATTTGGGGGTTTGTTTTCTCCTGGCATTTGGGGGTTTGTTTTTCCTGGTATTTGGGGGTTTGTTTTCTCTTGGCATTTGGGGGTTTGTTTTCTCCTGGCATTTGGGGGTTTGTTTTCTCTTGGCATTTGGGGGTTTGTTTTCTCCTGGCATTTGTTTTTTTTTTTCTCCTGGCATTTGGGGGTTTGTTTTCTCCTGGCATTTGGGATTTTTCCCCTCCTTTTCCCTAACTCCTCTCAGTGGGAAGGCAGAGCTGCCCTGCAGTTCCAGGGCCAGGGCCGGTAGAGGCCCCCGGAGCCACCTCCAGCCCTGCCTGGTGCTGCTCCATCACCTTCCCAGACTCCAGAGTGCTCCTTGCTCTGTCACCTTCATGGTTCCCTCAGTGAGGGCTCACTGGGAGCCCAGTGCCAGGTGGGGTGGGGGAATTGGCTGATGTTTCGACCAGGACAAACATCTGACTCCAACTGCTCCCAGGTGAGGCACTTCTGCTCTGCTCCCCCCTCTTTTCATAAACCTCTTGTCATCAGCTAATGGGCTCAAATATTAGGGCAGGGGGAGGCACATCCTGGTCAGTTTTCCACCTGATTTTCCAGTGGAAAAAACCAGACAATTATGCTTTTAAAAAGTGACCCTTTCTCTGCGCTGGGTGAAGCGTTTGGCAGGAAGAGCTCAAAGAGAGCAGGGCCTTCCTCCTGAGAGCTGCTCTTTGGTTTCTGGGGGTGATTTGTTTGCAGCTTTTACCTCCTCCATGCCCAGTTTTGGCTTGGGTTCTTTTGGAGGACACACCACTCCAGGCCTTCTCCTGCTGGGGCAGCTCAAGGAGCCTCCTCTGCCTGTCTTTGGTGCTCAGAGGTGCCTCAAATGGGCAGAAAATGGGAGCAACCTCCTCCTGGCCCTTTCACCCCAAGTCCTACAGCATTGCTTACCCCACGAGGACTCTCTAGCCACACTGGGATCACCAGAGAGTGGCTCTTTTGGGGACACAGGTAACCTCAGTTACCCATTGGAAAATGAGCACAAAACCCTTCAGGAATCTGAAGCTTCCTTGAGCCTGGAGCTGCTCAGTTTTGTCCCAAACCTTGATAGAGGCAGGGGGGAAACACCATATCCTGCCCCCCTGGGGCAAGCCAAGCATCCCAGGCTGCTCTGGTGGGACGGAGAAGAGATGTGGCAAGAGGCAGCCTGGATCTCAGGAGTGAAAATGCCTGGGTTTGCACACAAGCCCCCAAACTGGCCAAACCTCTGCAGTCGAAAGTGGCCCCAGCTCTGTCTTGGCTTTTGCTGGTGCTGACTGGGGGATGCAGGTCTGGAATGGCACAGGGGAGGGAGCAGTCCAGTCCTTCACTGGGACTGACAAGCTCCTGTCTCTAATTGTGCACAAACTGAAGCTGTTGGGAATATCACCAGTGAACGGCTTAGTGGGTGGAGCTGGCTGGACATTTCCCTGATGGAAAATGACAATTCATCAAAAGCAAGATGTCACGCCTAAACACAGTCCCTTTCTACAAAGAGTTTGTTTTGAAAGAGAAATTGGGAGGGGAGAAGCACTGAAACGAGATCAACACATTTTGCTTTGGGCTTTTCAAGAAGGAACACTGAGCTGGTTGAAAAAAAAATCACTTTTCATTTTAATATTTCACATTATAGAGTCTAAAGTAATTTACTTTGCAATTTCACTCTGAGAAAAACATTGAAGTTTCATCTCTTTTTCTTCCTCAGAAGTGGCAGAAAGAGGGAAAGAGAAGGGAAGAAAAACTTCAAGTATTGGCAATGAATTGAAAACATCCTCTTCCCCTTCCGGCTGTCTTAATGAGATCAGCCCCAAATCCATAGGAACCCCGCTCAGGAAAAATCTCATTCAAAATGTTTTCTCAACAACAACAAAAGATCAGGAATGGAAATGCCCATGGGAAATGAGCAAGTTGGAGAACACTTTTTTGGTGGGGGAGAGGGAGCTTTTGGCGAGGATGAGCATGAGAAGGTCCCTTGGGATGGGGGAAGGGACCATCTGGAACGACTTGTAGCCGATGCAACAACACAGGGAGCAGCAGATGAAGAGTGTGGAGTCTGCATCGAACCCCCTTCCCTGCAGCCAGGGAGCAACCCTGATCCATCCCACCAAAACCAGGCCACGATTCACTCCAACAGTGGCTCTTCTGTCCCTGACTGCACCAGGGAACACACACTCCAGGCCTTTGGCCCAGAGTGCTGATGCTGCAAGAATAGGCGGTTTTGCTCTGGAGAAAACAAATTTAATGTCTTTCCATGGAAAAGAAATCATCTAGAGGAAACACAGCAGCAAAGAGCTCCTGCATGAAGTCAAGCAGCAATTCAACCTGTAGCTGCTGAGCAGGAGCCGCTCCTGCCACTGCCCTTGAAGGAGAATGTCACAAGATGTTGGAGATCTTTGGTAAAACTGTGCCAAGATGGGTGACCTGGAGCCCTGCTCAGGTTCCCGCATCCCTCAGGGCAGAGCTGGTGCTCGCTCTCCCTGCCATGGTAAGTGCCTGCATCACCACCTTCTCAATCCTGCCAGGAGGAAGCAGGGGGGCAAGGAGGCTCTTGGTCCTCCCCACTGACCACTCTGCACACACTCAGTACCAGGCAGACCAGGACCAAGCTCTGTGACTGAATCCGCACCAACCCGTGCTGTTGGTCCTGGTTTTGGAAAACACTTCCAACCATAGCAAATAAAATAGGATAGAGTTGGAGGGATGGCCAAGTCCTGGCAGACACAATGCCCTGCTCCTCCTCTCCATCTCACTCTCCAGCACCTGCCTGGGGGCAGTGCTGCCTCCTGCTCTCCCATGGCAGATTTTGAGCTGCCACAATGGCGCAGGCAACGGTGCCGGGGCGATGCCAGGCACATCCCGGGCTAACACTGCCGCCCCTTTTGTCTGAGGGCATTAAAACCCCAGAAACGTTGGGGTGGTGGTGGGGGACCGGGGGGCTGTCAGTGTGTGATGAGTGGCTGTGCAGCATTACCCGTCTGGCACCGGTGCCCCTCACCACAAATGCCATTGGCACAGCTCTGCACAAACAGCTTTTCAGGGCTCGCCTGGTTCTCCCGGCTGCCATAGAAACCCCTGTTCAGCTGAAAGTATATTAAAGGGTGGTGCTGGCCCTCGCGCTGAATTCATCACATTGTATTCCCCCAGAAAAAGAGAGAGAGAAGAAAGCCCACCCCTTTGTGCCTCTGCCTTTGCTTTCTCTGTCTGAGGGAGATGGTCGTTCTCTGCATCGTTTTGTGCTTGCAGTTGCATCCCCCCTCCCCAAGCACAGCCCAGCCCCGGGAAGGACCCCTGTGCCCCACCAGCCCTTGCTGTTGGGCCTCCTCACACTCCATCTCCCCAAACACAACCAAGGCAACACCAAAAGACTCAACAGAAAAATTAGAAAAAGCAGATATGAGAAAATATGGGAGTAAATCCCTCCTTACTCCTCCAGCCTGGTCCGCTCTGTCTTTCCTCCCCAGAGCTGCAGACAGCCATGGGATAGAGCTGGAGTTGCAGCCAATGGGTCCCAAAAGGGTTTTCTGGGAGGCAGAGACACATTTGGGCACACACATCCCTTTCCTTAGAGAACCAGAATGAACAGGAAGTTTCCAGCTTCAACAACAGTAAAAATGCAATGGAATGCATCTCAAATATAGATAAAATTACATGTGAGACACGATTTGAAGAGGAATAAACCTGATTTTCCTCAACTGCTGAGTGAGCTCATCCCCTCACACAGGTAATGATCTGGTTCCAAAGCCTTCCCAAACTGTGCAGAGCAGCTTCTCCCGCCCTCCCCAGCCCAGGAGGGACCACGGGGCAGCAAAGAGGTAATTTAGTCATTTCAGGCACATCGGCTGGCGCGAGCTGGGAGTCACCAATTCAAGCAGATTTCATGCCCTGCCAGCAGCCGTATCTCTCTATCAGGGTGGCCAGTGGAGGTCTCCCAGCAGCACCCGAGCACAGCCCAGCCCTTGTCCCACCACAGCAGAGACTCAGGGAGTCTCAGGATACTCCAGATTCACACCAACAAGTCAAAAGTCCAACTGTGTTTAGTCCAAACCCAGTGCCTTGGGGTTATAACCTGTGTTTTCACTTCCAGAGAGGGAAAACTTCTCTCTCTCTTGCAGAACTTGCTCAGGATTTGTGACAAACTCTCCTGCAGCATCGCCATGTCCTGTTCCACCCTCCTCCCACCCCAGAATTTAATTCTGTTGGATAATTCCTCCCAAAGCTTCCCATTTCAGAAAAAAAGGATCAGTTTTGCCCAAATTGATTGGCCTTTGTTTTTAGCCAGAACAATCCTCAACCCTAAACTGACCTTACTCCTTATTGCTCAGACCAGCCCCCACAGAGGTGTCTGAGCTCAGCCACTCTCTCAGATCTGCTGTGAAAGTATTGCTGAAATTTCAAAAAAACTCACACCAATTTAATTTTTAAACCATTTATTTTACCTCCACCAACAATAAAAGCAGAAAGGATCAAAGCCAGGCCCTTTTGTGGCTCAGGGTGCCCCTGCCATCAGCGCGCTTTGTTCAAAACACCCTCAAAGAAACTCTCATTTTGGTCAAGAGCCAATTATAAAAATTGGGTTGGGGGTTTGCTTTGCTTTAGAGGTGCAAAATTGTCATCACATCTGTAAAGCTACCAAATGGCCCTGCACAGACCGTGCATGAGGCAGAGGGAGGGGAGGGATGGAGGGGACACGGGTGGAGGGGACGTTGTTGCTCAAAGGCTGGTGCGGGAAGGCAGTTTCTCAGCTCAGGAACGAGCCCTCTGCCCTTGTCCCTCCTGCACAGCAACATTTTCCCTTCCTCTGCCACATGCAGCAGGTCCTGGGTTGAGTCCTCAAGAGCAAAGCATGGGGTTTGCTTGCCTCCAACAGCCCAGCTGATCCCCACAGACACCTGACCCCACACAGCTCCACAGGTCCCGGGAGCAGGACCAGGACTTCAGGAATCACTCAGATCAACCTGACACGAGCACAGCAGAACTGGGAAGAGTGACCCAAAGCCAGACCCTTCAGACCCACAGGGGCAGGGGGAGATGGGTGTCTGCTCTGAGGTGGCCCCACACCAGGACCCAGCCTTGCTGCCAAGATGCCCAAGCCCCAAAGGGTTTGTTCACCTGCTCCTTGTGCTGCAGGAGCACCCACACCCACAAACCCACGCCATGAACGGCTCAGGGCAGACCCCGGTGTCACCCACAGTGCCCCCAGCTACCCAGGGAGTGGGGCAGCCCCCACTCAGGCCCGTGCCAGCACATTGGCCCCGCTCAACGTCACTGTGGGGGGACACTGTCACTGTGGGGGGACACTGTCATGGTGGGGGGACACTGTCACTGTGAGGGGACACTGTCACTGTGGGGGGACACTGTCATGGTGGGGGGACACTGTCACTGTGAGGGGACACTGTCACTGTGGGGGGACACTGTTACTGTGCGGGGACACTGCCACGCTCGTCTGGCCGCTCTCTGCCGATCTGCATCACAAAAGCTCCATTCTTGCGAACTTGGGCGACCTCCCGACCTCGCCAGCTCGGGGAGTGAATGGCTTTAGTCTGCCACGACCATCATGTCACTTTGATTAGTGCGTGAATAAACTCTCAATCCCGGGCTGGGGGAGGCAGGGCTGGCGGGAGCCGCGCTGGATCGCAGCCCTGCCCGCGGCACTCGCAGTCTCACGGCCAGGGATGGCCACTGAGATCCCACCATCCAGGGCACACTCAGCCCTCTGCCAGTCAAACCATCCCCACCCCCCTGCCCTGCATACATGGAATCCCACCTCAGTGCTTGGGAGTGACCCCAACCCCTTCCCACCGCTGCTGCCTGCCCACAGGACCTTCATGGTGAGCAGAACAGCCAAAATTCAACATTTAAGGGTGCACAGGGAAATACTGAGTTTCCCTTGTTACTTCCATGCCCAAAACTCAGGCAGCAGCACCAAAAGCTTCAACGTAAGTTCCCTGTACAGGCACTGTTGGAGCAGAGTGGGCTGGATCCAGTCAAAGGTCCCTTCAGCCCCTGGAGGGGTTTGCAAAGGACCTTCCAAAACATTGGACTCTTCCCAAACTGCACGGGAAAAGAGCAGTGAGGGCAGTCACCTCTGCCCAGCCTGGGGCAGGATCTCCTGTGTGAGCCTTGGCCATGTGTTTCTGTGACAACAGGCAGACGGTGCCACCTGCCCAAAGGAGGGATGGGCACTGTGGGCACAACTCTGTGTCCCAAGGATTGTTCCAGCTCACTCAGGTCCAGTGAATGCATCCAGCTCTGCAGAGGTGGCCACACTCTTCCCCACCACCCCCAGCTTCACCTAAAAATCAAATATCATCTGGGGGATCAAAAAGGTCCACAAGAGCTGAGAGGAAGCTTTTGGACAAGCAAAAATTTAATCTTTTGGGGGATAACTGGGGGATCTTGTCTGTCAGGAGGTCCTGAAGTACATTTCAATTTACAAGCCAGCCTGCAGTACATAACAAGTCTCAAACATCTGCTTTTGAGGAAAAGCTGAACTCCTGCGTGTCCCTCCCACTCACTGCGTTCACTACAATATCTAATAAACCCCGAGTTGCTCAACACCCATCAAACCTGCCAAAATATCATCATTTTAAGTCTAAAAATGCAAGATCTGTAGAAAAGGGTTAGGAAGACAGTAAATTAGGCCCCGCACGAAGGGCTCTACATGGGAAGCTAATGACCTTTTGTCTCTCCTGTCTGCAGACAGGCCTCATTTGCATGTATGCAGTTGGAATAATCTCGCCCATATTTCAAGCGTGTGGCTGTATCCCCGTGTGCTCCTCCAGAGAGGTTCTCTCCCGCTGTGCATGCCATTATCCTGGTGCAGCCACTTCAGGCTGCCTTTAAAGCCACCTAGACACCAGCCAGGCTTCTCCAGCCCCACAGGAGCCTCTCCCTGTGGAAGAGAAAGACAGGCTTGAGGCCCCATATGTGACAAAACTGAGAGGCTCTGATGTGGTGTGGCAGGGGGTCACTCCAAGCTGTGGGACTGCCCAAACCTCAGCTCTGGGGAGCATCCCTGGGCTTTGAGGGAGCTGCTCCAGTAACAACCCCCTGTCCCTCTCTGGGGCCTGAGACTTAGGGTTAATCTCAAGTTCATGGAGCCCAGGTACTTTACCAGATCCCTGTGCTGCAAGTGCTGGAATGCCTCTTCTTCAGTGCTTTGAGGACGTTTTTGAAGCAATTCCAAAAGTTGCAGGTTAAAAATATTGGAAGTAGAAAATCTGAGTGCCACCTGAGGTCTCTCCCCACCTTTCCCTCTTCATGTTGCTCTTCCTCAAAGCCTGGAGTTCTCTCAGAGCTGTTTTAACAGCCTGACTGGAGGCAGTTGATGCTACTGAGTCCAGATCAGCTCCTTGCAATGTCCGCAAACCCAATCCCCACTCAAGGTGAGGGACAGCAAGGTGACCGTGCTGGCAAGGACTCCTTGCCCAACAGAGTTATCTGGCAGCCCTTGGCTTCACACTGTCCAGCCTCACCCACGTGCCCCACCGAGCAGGATCACAGGGACCCACAGAGCAGGATTAGCCCCAGCTCAGAACAATCCGGAGTGCAAAAGCCAGAGCAAAGCAATTCAGGTCCCCTGGAGCATCCTCTCTGTCAGGACCCCAAAACACTAAGTATGGGTGTCCCCCCACTTCCTTTCCAGCTCTTTCCAAGGCTTTCAGCATTAAAAATAAAATCTCTGTGGTTTATGCTCACATCTCCCTCCACTGAGCCCCAGGAGGGAGTCTCAGCCCCTCTGCCTGTGCCAGGATCGGGCCCGGCCGGGTGCGGAGCCGCTCCGGGAACAAAAACACCTCCCGGTCGGGAACGGGGAAGGCAGAGCAGCGGCAAACACAAGCCCTCAGACAGGCAGAGCTGTCAATCTGGCCCCGATCTCTCAAAAGATTGATTAAGGACAAAAAAAAACAAACAAAAGAGAAAAGAGAACTTATGGACATGAGCTGAGAGGCGGGGAAAGAGGGGAGGGGAAATGAGCCGGGCCAAGTTAAAATTCCGACAGAGAAGTTGCAGCTGAACTATAGAGTCTAGACAAGCATTCACAGCCCCGGCCCCGATTGTTATAGAGCCTCTATTGTCTTAATTAACCATTTTAGCTGCAATGGAAGCAGACAAACCTTTTCTTCTCCATCCCACCCCTCCTCTGCTGCACACTCATGCAGACAAACACCACCGAGTCAAGTGCTTTGATTTAAAAACCCCTCAGCATATCCACACACACCTTCTTTCGGGGCAGAGCTTTGCAAGGTTCGTTGAGAAAATCACTCGCCAAACAAGCAAGGGGAGAGGGGCGAGCTGGAGGTGGGGAAAAAAGAAATGCAAATCCTGACGCAACATGAATGGGAACAAATGGGTTGATTCTTTTAATCTCCTAATGTGCTTAATAAAGCATTATTGCAATGCAAATTTTATTTTAATGCTGTACATATTTTATTTGACATGCCGGTAATTTTAGTTGGCTGAACAATCCGCTGCTTTGTTTTACCGAGTTATTTCTGTTTGGGGGGATATTTTTGAGGGTATCATGGGACTTCTGCCAGCCAATACCCCCTGGGAATCTGCAGCACTCTCTTCAGAGGCTTAAGCTAAATAAATAAATAAATAAATAAATAAATAAATAAATAAGAGGGCCAAAATCTCCTCTCATGACCCCAGTAGAAATGCAAGAGCAATGCAGAAGCACATCTTTCCCCCTTCTTACTGAACTCTCATGAGCCCCACAGACTCCCTCCACTCGCCCCATGCTGCCTTTCTGCCATTCATCCCATTTAATGGATTTAATGGATTTACTGGGAAAAGCCTGGCCAGCAAAGGAGGCAGTTCCCCTCACTGAGGACACCAATGTGAGGCCGTGCCCTGCAGGAGATGCATCAGTGCAGAGCCCTGCCCTGTGCTGGGACACTCCAGCCCAAAGCAAAGACAGGGGAGAGCCTTTGATGGCTGCATCCAGCCTTCTCTGCACTGGATTTGGGATTTGCCTGCTGGGGAAGGTGACTGTCCCTCCAGAAAATGTTTCCACAAAGCATTCCAAATCCTTGGCTCATGATGTTGTTAATATTGTCCCTTCCTCACCTAAAGCCCAAACTTGACATCTCTGCAGAGACACCACAGAGCAGCACCAGCTTCCCCTAAAGAAATCAGGGGGTACAAACATTTTAAGTGTGAACCTTGCCCTGAATGGGTGGAATCTGCCTCCTTTTATGCCAGTGTGTCAAGGCACAAACCCGATTGCCAAAGAAAGAAATTAGTGGCAATTATAATCATCGTGCCGGGCTGCAGGTCTCTAATAGAAAACTGTCACTGTGGAGGATAAAATGCAGCTCAGGAGCTTTGTGACACCAACAGGGATGTGTGTGAGGAGCAAGTCTGTAAGTGCTCCTGAGTCCACTCAGAAGGGGGTTTCTTTCAGGGCAGAGATGAGCATCTAACAGCCTTTCACACATCAGAAGAGGTTAGTATTTTATATTAGGAAGATTTTTGCAATGAGGGTGGAGAGGCCCTTGCCCAGAGCAGTGGTGGCTGTCCCATCCCTGGAAGTGTCCAAGGCCAGGCTAAACAGGGCTTGGAGCAATTTGGTCTAGTGGAAGGTGTCCCTGCTCATGACAGAGGGTGTAATGAGATGGTCCTTAAGGTCCCTTCTAGCCCAAAACAGTCTGTGTAGTGAACCCATGGACTGCTCTGCTCCCCCAGGAGCTGAAGGTTGGGGAAAACCCACATGAAGCACTTTAGGAGATGAGAGACGCAGGTGGAGAAGCACAGAAAAGGGACGTAAAAGCCTTTACTAAATGCATTTGTGGGATTCTGGAGCTGGAGATCCCCACAGCAGAGTCTGCAACCCCTTCCCATTTCCCTGAACTCTCCTGCCACAGCATCTCATCAGAGCAAGTAGAAGCTCTGCTCTGATGGTGGGGATGGGTCCTCTGGCAGTGAGCGGAGAGAAGGAAGCCTGATCTTTGGCAGTGTAGAGGAAACATTCCTCACTGTAAGCCTGGAAATCCAGACCCCAAATCTGTGTGGCTGCAGATTTAGGAGCAGGCAGGAAGCTCTCCCTGTCCTCACTGAGGCTGACAAGTGACCAAGATTTTGTAGAAGGAGGTGTGGAAACCAGAGGTCCAAAGGGGGCCAAAGGTAGCCCTCTCACCTCTGGGCATCAGGGATCCCTCTCTGCAGGCACCTTCAGCAGTTCAGAGATGGTGTCAGGAAGGCTTTCCATGGCTGATCACCACCAGGGAGTGGCTGCAGGAAGGATTAAGGGGATTAGTGGGGTCCAGGAGCTACTTCCAAGAGGTTTGCCACAACCAGAAAGCTGGTCTGCAGCACAGGGAGGGCTCAGCAGGAATCCTCGCCCTCACTGAAGGAGCAGGGAGTCTGCAAGTCAAAAGAGGTCCACATTGTGTCCTGGCCTGTAATGGTCCTCCCTCAGTCCCTGCCACAGCTATGCAAACCCACTGAGCTGTCACTGGTGCCCCCAGGATGCAAAGAACAGCATCTTTGGGGTGAAAATGGCAGTTCTGTCTGCCCTAGTTCACAGCCATGTCTCCAAACTCCTGAATTCCCACTGCACTTTACTCCCACAGAAACAAGGACCACAGAGGCTCCTCACTTTGAGCCATGCTGGGGATACCCGAGAAGCACGAGACCCTTCATGTCATCTTGGCCTCCAGCCACTCCACAAGGAGGGGCCCCATTCTGCAGCAACTGGCAGCCAACAAGCCCAGCTGCACAACCCTTCCACCGACACCACCTTCACTAAGGCACTCCAACCACTGCAAAAGCAATTTCATGATGGTCTTCCAGAAGAGCAGAACCCACAGAGATGATCAGGGTCACCAGCATCCTCAGTAAAACCTTTACCATCATCCTCAGCACCAGCCAGAGCCTTCAGCTCACACAAAGAGCAGGGGCAGAGCTGAGAGCTGTGATGCAGAACTGGCCATGGTGTTTATGCCAATTGCAGCCTGAGCCATGGGCAGAGCTGAGGTGGAAGGAGAAGGAAATCAGAGCCTTTCCATGCCTTCCTGACAATCAGATCGGCCCCTGCCCTGACGGCTCCTGAGTCTCAGGTGGCATCTCATCAGGCCCCTGAGTGGGATCATGGCTTTTTTCTACCACTCAACAGCTCGATGCCCACCCAGGAGGGTGCAGGAGGGACCTAGAGCAGGGGGAGCTTGGGGGTGAGGGTGGCTTGGTGCATGACCTGACCATCCTGTGCATGGTCTGACCATCCTATGCATGATCTGACCATCATACTTGTGTTCCAACCATCACAAGCAAAGTCCAGCCATCACAAGCACATTCTCTCTTGGTTGTGCTCCATCCACCATGTGTCATGTGTGTGCTCCATCCATCACGTGTCATGTGTGTGCTCCATCCCCCATGTGTCATGTGTGTGCTCCATCCATCATGTGTCCTGCAGCCACCACGTGCATGTTCCAAGCATTGCACGCATGTCCAACCATCACATGCACCATCCATCCATCACTTGTGTTGTCCATTAATCACAATCACACTCCAGCCATCCCATGTGTTCCATCACATGCGTGTTCCATCACATGTGTCCTCCAACCACCATACACATTCTCCAACCATCACCCACGTGCTCCAACCATCACCCACGTGCTCCAGCCATCACCCACATGCTCCAACCATCACCCATGTGCTCCAACCATCACCCACGTGCTCCAACCATCACCCATGTGCTCCAGCCATCACCCATGTGCTCCAGCCATCACCCACGTGCTCCAACCATCACCCACATACTCCAACCATCACATGCACACTCCAGGTCTGGCTTAGAGAGGAGACAGACAAGTCCTATACCCTGGAAAAGGGCTGGAAAGGGCCAGAGCATGGCAAGGGTGTTGTTGCCCCTGCTCAGCACACAAGAGACTTCATCTTTGTTAAAGCCTCCAGGCGTGCTCTTAATGTTACCCCTCTAATAATAATATTTCATCTGCCTTATCTGATTAGGTTAGGCTCATTTGATTTTTGCAGAACACCTTTAATCACCTTGCAAATTCCCCGTCATTACAAACAGAGCCACCACAAACATTATTGGCAATCTGAGTTTTATTTTCAGCAATCTTTTTTTTTCATATGCAAGAAAGACAGTTGTAAAAAAAAAAATTTAAAAATATGAGCAAGACAGAGGCTGAGAAAACATTAACAAGGCCCTGTGCTTTCTGCTAAAGTGCCTTCATTTCATTATCATTAAATTTGCCTAGTAATTAGATTTCAGTGCATGAATATTTTAAAAAAATGTAACAGACAGGCTGTCAAAAAAAAGCACGACAACATCAATTCGATAATTTTTTAGACAGAGACATTCATAAGCAATTAACACAGATTTCCTGGTGTTGGAGATTCTTTTTCTTTCTTTTCTTCTCTTTTTTTTTTTTCCTTCCAGCCTTGTGTTCTTCACCTGAAATTAAAATAAAAATAAAATCACTGTAAACATCAGCACTTTCTGCCATTTTCTTCCTGGTTTGCTGACATGATTCCAGTGGCATTTTCCCCTTGCTTAGCATGCTCTGGCGCTCCTCTCCCCTGCCTCCCACCCCAGCCTTGCTAAACATGGGCAGGCACAAGGTTGGGTCATCCATCAGACCTCCCCAGTCCTGCAGGACCAGATTAAATTAAGGTTGCATGGAAGCTTCTGTCTTGATCTTCAGGCATTTCTGCTGAAAACAGTGATTTTGATCACTATTTGCATAATTGTGCAGTTACGTATTCGCTGGGTCCCTAATTGCACAATCCACGTTCAACACTGCTCCAGATGCAGGAGGTTTGTGTGGGGCACACCAGCCATTCCTGCTCCTGCCCCAGCTCCAGGTGAGCCCGGGACGATCCATCCCCTTCCCACAGCTCCTCCCTGCAGGCTGGTGGCCACCTGACCGTNGGGCTGGAAAGGGCCAGAGCATGGCAAGGGTGTTGTTGCCCCTGCTCAGCACACAAGAGACTTCATCTTTGTTAAAGCCTCCAGGCGTGCTCTTAATGTTACCCCTCTAATAATAATATTTCATCTGCCTTATCTGATTAGGTTAGGCTCATTTGATTTTTGCAGAACACCTTTAATCACCTTGCAAATTCCCCGTCATTACAAACAGAGCCACCACAAACATTATTGGCAATCTGAGTTTTATTTTCAGCAATCTTTTTTTTTCATATGCAAGAAAGACAGTTGTAAAAAAAAAAATTTAAAAATATGAGCAAGACAGAGGCTGAGAAAACATTAACAAGGCCCTGTGCTTTCTGCTAAAGTGCCTTCATTTCATTATCATTAAATTTGCCTAGTAATTAGATTTCAGTGCATGAATATTTTAAAAAAATGTAACAGACAGGCTGTCAAAAAAAAGCACGACAACATCAATTCGATAATTTTTTAGACAGAGACATTCATAAGCAATTAACCCAGATTTCCTGGTGTTGGAGATTCTTTTTCTTTCTTTTCTTCTCTTTTTTTTTTTCCTTCCAGCCTTGTGTTCTTCACCTGAAATTAAAATAAAAATAAAATCACTGTAAACATCAGCACTTTCTGCCATTTTCTTCCTGGTTTGCTGACATGATTCCAGTGGCATTTTCCCCTTGCTTAGCATGCTCTGGCGCTCCTCTCCCCTGCCTCCCACCCCAGCCTTGCTAAACATGGGCAGGCACAAGGTTGGGTCATCCATCAGACCTCCCCAGTCCTGCAGGACCAGATTAAATTAAGGTTGCATGGAAGCTTCTGTCTTGATCTTCAGGCATTTCTGCTGAAAACAGTGATTTTGATCACTATTTGCATAATTGTGCAGTTACGTATTCGCTGGGTCCCTAATTGCACAATCCACGTTCAACACTGCTCCAGATGCAGGAGGTTTGTGTGGGGCACACCAGCCATTCCTGCTCCTGCCCCAGCTCCAGGTGAGCCCGGGACGATCCATCCCCTTCCCACAGCTCCTCCCTGCAGGCTGGTGGCCACCTGACCGTGGTGGGGACAGCCCTCCCCACCTTGTTTGGGGGTGGCATGAGCTGGGAATGACTCCAGCCCCACAGTGGGTGGGATGCTGGTCCCGGCATTACAGCTGCCCAAACACCCTCTTGCAGAGCCACCATCCTCTCATTTTTACCCACAGCCAAGGTCCAGCTCTATGAACCTCTCCCTTGCCCACCCAGCACATTTCCAACGGGACCAAAAGGTGAAAGGAAAACAGCACAGTCCCAGATTTCCCCCTTTTTCTCCTCCTCGGGGGTCCAAGAAGAACCTCACACGCCAGTAAGAAATCCAGTTGGGGATGGTTTGCTGGGTTGGTTCAAGGTCTGAGCTGATTTGGAGGCGGGTTCAGTCCATGCCTGCAGCTGACACAGACCCTGCATGACTGAGGCAGTGCCACCGACCCTGTGGAAATGCCCAGGAAGGACCTGGTTGTTCATCCTCCACTTCTTTCACTTGCACAGGGCATGTTCCCACTCCCTCCTGAATTCTTCATTTGGACAGCAGCAAAACTTGCAGGGATTTTCATAGAATCATGGAATGGTTTGGATTGGAAGGGACCTTAAAGCTCACCTACTCCCCCTGCCATGGGGCACCTTCCACCAGACCAGGTTGCTCCAAGCCCCATCCAACCTGGCCCTGAACACTTCCAGGGATGGGGCAGCCACTGTCCATTTTACTTCAGACAAGGCTTCCAAAGTTCCTGAGTTTAGTCCTAAATCAGAACCAACACTTGAAACATTCTAGAAAGACTTCACATATCAAGTCCTTACTTCAGTGGAGCCCTTAGAATGCCAACAGCCCACCCAGACCCCGGGGTGAGGGCTGTGCTCTCTTACAAGAGCAACATTTTGCAGTAAGCCCCACCTGGGACAGCTCAGGGTTACTGCAGACAAGGAACCAAAATTAACTTCTCAGGTGTTAAAGAGCATGAGCCAGAGCTAAGAGGTGTGTTGGGAAGAGAAAATAATAACCCAAACCCCAAACCCTAAATGTACATGGATGTTAAACCCCATGTCTATGTTATTTTTGATTATTGCTATCATAGTGATCATCACCTCTGGTAAATTAGGAATACACAAAACAGCCACACACAAAGAAAATCCTGGACCTCAACTCGGGTCATGCCTTCCTAAAATCTCCTTTGCAAGGTTTTATCGGCAAGAGCAGGGAGTAGAAGCAGTTGGTACAAGCAGCTGAAAGACCAAATCAAAAGCATGTGAACAGATTAAAGAATCAGTCTCTCCGTTTGATGCAGAGGAAATCCCACTAATTATAAAGAAGGGGCTTATTTCCTGGAGTCACTCTGTTTGAAGTCATCAAAACTAGTAATACTTAATTACTCTACTTTATGGAATATATAACATGGAGGCCCTTCCCCACTCACCAGCCCTTCTGCTGCCATCGCTGGCTCTGGGTTTCCAGGGGCTGTGGTGATGTTCCTCCTGTACCTCTGCACTTATTTATTCAAATGAAGCCCTTAACAACCCTCCCATGAGCCTGCAGGGAAGCATTTAAACCTGCTTTAAAAGGAGGTTATAATGGAAAAAAAAAAAAAAGTGGTTTAGCCCTGTGAGTTACCTGGGTATTCCTACACATGTGTGTGTACTGTCTGTGTGGCAGCAAAATCTCCTTCAGAGTCAGGTACTGAGGATTCAACCAAACTGAAGGTATTTGCCTCATCCTAATCCTTGAAAAGGGAAGGACACTGGCAGTGGTGTGACTGCAACACGACCTCCACAAACCACTCAGAGCTTGGCAAGAAACCTTCGAAGGCCCAAGACCAACCTACCAGCTTCTGGTTCATGGACACATCTAGATGGCATTCACAGACAGGGGGAAAAACACATTCAGGTATCTTGAAGAAATAAAGGAAGGCACAGGATCTTCTCAGAACTGGGATAAAGATATTTAAAATTGAGGACTCTCAGATTTTCCTCATCTCTCCAGGTGGCCATAGGGCAAACCTGGTCAGGACGTGCTTTGCTCAAGGGCTGACAACCCTCAGCCTCATCGAGCATCACGGTAAAGCTCAAGTTTCTGGCACTGGGTGATTAACATGGAGAGGGAATCACAGCCTCCATTAAAAAACAGTTATAATCGTATTTTTAGAAGTTGAGAGAAATCTCGGAATATGTGACCCAAGAGATTCAGGCAGGGAAAGGCAAGCAAGTTTTTTTTTGCCAATCTTCATGAGGTCTTAAGGGAAGTTGAGTATTCCTGAGTGCATCCCTGGCACTGATGCTGCTCCCAGGACCTGAGTCCTCAGGCAAAGCCATTCCTTGCATGGGAGCAAAGCCCATGGGATCAAAACCTTCTCCCAGGGTGCAATGAGGCTCTCTAAGCCCATCACTCATCTAAAGGCAATATCCAGGGAGCAGATTTGGTGAAGAGCTGCCTGTTCCCATGGCTGGGGAGCACCAGATCAACCCAGGTGTGGGTTTCTCTTGCTCAGGCCTGGCTGGTTCTGAGGCTTCTTTCAAAGTGCTCTTTTTCCAGCTAAGCTGGTACATTTTGCAGGGGAGGGACAGGATCTCAGTTCTTCCTTCATCACCACCTACACACACCCACCTGGGGCTGCAGGAGCTGCACAGGCACCATCATTACTAGTGACAATAATAAATCTGCTCTATCCTGGAGTTTCTCTCAAATAACTGAGTCCAGCTAGGGGAGCACATAGAAATGTGAAGCCATGTGCCACTGTTTGAAATTCTGCACATACCACTGGCATCAGAAATGTCCCAGGAATGCTGCTGTGGAGTCATGAGGCTTCACAGCCAGGAACTGAGGGTGAAAAGTGGCTTTTCCCTAAGATGGAAAGGGAAGAAATCTGCTAAACTCAGGTTGGACCTGACTGGGAAATGCAACTGGGCTCCAGACTAGCTCAGCTGGCCTGACAAATCCTTTTTAAGATGCCTGAGCTTTGTGAAAGCCCAAGGCAGAACACATCTCTAAAAATTCTCTACCTGGAAGAGGCTCCTTGTAATTCTGCTGCCAGTGGGAGAGCAAAGGGCTGGTGGGTGCTGTGCAGAGCAGCATCTGCAGGGCAGGGATTGGCATCTTGTTGCTGCTCCTCCTGGCCATGCCCTTCCTTGGTGCTTTTTGCAGATCAGGCCCAAAAAGGCACTGCTGGGCTCTGCAGGAGGGTGGGTGTGCAGTGAGGCATCCACATGGATCTGTGGGATAAGAGCTCAGCTGATGAGTTTGCTCTGGGTCCCCAGCACTGCATGGCCCCACTGGGGCTGTTCCTGCTTGGGTTTCTCCTTTGGAGAGCAAGAATCCACCTGGAGAAGCACAACTTGGAGCTGTGTTCACATGTTTGGGGGATGTGAATCGAAATATTTCCCTGAGCAACAGAGAGAATTCCAGTATTTTGCCCATTGCAAGGTGGGAATAGTTCAAGGAGGACCTGAAATAAAACTCTCACATCTCAGTCCCTCTGGAACTGAGAAACACCCACGATGAGCCTGTAGCTGAATTTTTTGCCTCAATTCTGCAGCCCTAAGGCATCAAAGGAGAAAAGGAAGGATCCACTGTGAGGTGAATGTCCCTATCTCTGTTGGCTGGCAAGAGATCAGCAAGGAAGCAATTTTATTTTATCCAAAGAGGCTTTCTAGGGCTGGACACGTCCTTCCCTGCCATCTATCATGGCACAGGCAGCAGTGAACCAGAGCCAGAACTGAGCCCTGGGGCATCATCTCAGCCACGAGTGAGGACCTGCTGCAGGTGGGAAGGAGCCGTGGCTGCATCCCCCAGGGCTCTGGGCAGATGGATGGACTTAACCCCTGGTTCTAGCCCTGTCCTAGGTCACAGCCCCTGACGGTGGAGCACAAACTAAAGCTTGAATGGTGCTGCTTTGCACGCTGCCCTGAGGCCACAGGCAAAGGACCTTTTCCGTGTGCAACCTCAAAATGTGGGCTCAGGCAAGGGTGGGTTCTGTGTCTGGAAAACAAACACATCCACAAGATCTAAACCTTCCCCTAAGTGAAGTTCAAGGGCTTAAAGGCTCAGCTCAGAGGGTGTGCAGGGGTGTCCCAACTCCCTGCTGGCTCTCCCTGGAGGAAGAGGCGAGCAGGTCCCCACCACCACCGCAAAGTGAGGACCTCGCCACAGCCTGGCCGAGGTCTGTTTGTCACTTTTCCTTCATTATTTGCAGTTTGTACACAGCGTCATTAGGGATTCATTCGGTTTCCCTAGCAGCAGGCATTAGTCTGGCTTCCCTTTCCCCCTTCTCTCGCCAGCGCCCTTTATTTTTAGTGTCTTATTTACAGTTTGACAGAGTAACTGTAACCCTTGCAAGCTACTCCAGCGGCTTTAATCGGGGGAATAATGAGTCCTGTCTGGCGATGAATAGAATTTAGGGGACAGATTGTTCCACACTCGCCCGGTGGGGTAATTTATTTATGTGCGCACTTGTCAGGAGGAGAAAGGGACGGGGGATCTGTATGCACCGAGGACACCGCGGGCGCTGAAAGGGAAGGGAGAATGGAGCCAAGCGCCCCAGATCGCGCTGCCCCCCCCGCCCCTCCGGCAGCTGAATGCCTCCGGTGGCCGTGAACTTGGCTGGGCCCAAAGCCCCATTCCCAGGCCCTCGGCACGTCAGCGGGGCCGCCGAGGGCCGGGGCTGCCGGCAGCGGGCTCGGGGCTCCAGATGGGTCCGGGCGCGCTGGGCAGCCCTCCCCGGCACTGCCCCGCATTGCCGCGGCGCGGGGAGCACGTCCCATGGCAACCGTACAGTAGCAGGAGCACAGCGGGGGGCTGGGAAGAGAGGCAAAGCCCTCGGAAAAATACAGGATGGGTCCAGACAATGGCCCTCTCTCATATCATAAATTACACGGCAGCAACAAAAGGCGACGGATCCTGCCCCCTTCCCCGCTCCCACAGCCCGAGTGCTCGCTGGGTGCCGTGGGCATCCTTGGGCACGGGGACAGTGGAGGCATGAGCGGTTTCTGAAGGAGGGAGGTGGAGGCGTTGCACCTCCCAGCCCACATCATCTCCTTCACCCTTTCCCTGTCCCCTCAAAGCGCATTTCCTTTGCTCTGTAGCATTCCTGCTTTCTGCCCCAAAATGCTCCCTCAACGTCCACTGAGTCAACATCAGAGTCAGCTGTTGCACCATGACTGTGGTTCTTCAGCCAGTGTTGACCATGTGCCAGATTGGAGAGGTGTGGCTCCTGGTCCACAGGTGGGATGCTTTCTCCTTCTTCTGATCTCCAGGGAAAAGCCCTTTTGCTTCTTTTTCCTCTCCCTGGCTCAAAGCCAGGAGCGTTTTGCATCTAGAACTGACAGCTCAGTGTCTTCCAGGAGATGGTTGGGGCTGGACCAGACTCCATCGCAGCCATCCCTGGACTCCTGTGCAAAGCAGGACAGTGGGATCCACCAAGCTCCAGGGTCTCCTCAGCTGGATGATGGTCCCCCTTAGCAGAAAGGATTCGCCTTTTGGAGACCCCAAGAAGAGGCAAGACAGATGTGCAGGGGGTCCCTTAGCACCCCCAACTGCCAGGCAACATCAGGCTAAAAGAGAGAGGGGGCTCAGACTGAACCCACTCAGACATGGAGATGCTCCAACTCCACCTGAATTTATTGCTGATATTCCTTAAACCTCTCACTGCTTGGCCCAGCTCCCACCTATGCTTGGCACCTTTCCTTTCCCAAACAGCTTCAAAGCGAGCCCAGGATTACCATTTCTACCTAAGTTTAAAGTTGCTAGTGTGGCATCAGGACATCCTTGCTCTGGCAACACCCTTTTCACGGTGTAGCCGTTTTGGCTGCAGGGGATTTGCCTTCCCTGCTCTGTCAGGAGAGTCAGGAATGAAACTCCTGCAGCCGCAGACTCGGATCCCCATTAACATCAGCCACGTCCATTCCTGGGGTTTTGCCAGTTTCCTGTTCTAGTGGGGGAGATGTTTGGAGCTGGGTGAGCTCCATGAATGGGGGCAGATGTCCAAGTGTGCACCCAGACACACCTCACCCAACCCAGGTTCCTCTCTGCAGGTGAGGAGGCTACAAGGACCACAGACTTCAAGCCATGGGAGCAGGAAGCTGCCAGGTGGCAGAGAGGATTAAACCACACAGAGAGCATTGAGGTGTCATCTCTAGGCCATGAAGCAGAGAAGTACAAAGTCTTCTCTGGATCTCCACTGGCTGGAGGAGAATCCATACAATGCCCCTGGTCCTTTGCCATGGCAGTCTTGCGACCAAAGGTGATGTGTTGGTTCCTTCAGCCCCGTCCTGCCATTGGAGAGAGCCCTCAGCCAACACAAGCACCTGGGCTGCAAATGGGTTTCTACGGAAGTGGAGACAGTGTAGACACAGACCTCACAGACAGAACCTCACCCCAGAGACCCTCCATCAGCTCCTGACCGAGGGACATGCTCAGCCCAAGGGCCTGTTTCAGGGAAGGCCTTTCCTTTGGCAGAGAGATCAAGAACTCTCCTTTCTTGGCTGAACCCAAGGCAAGACAAGGGTCCTTGCATATACTTAAAAAATGAGAAATAAGGTCTCTGCACCAGGAACCTGTGGGGTTTTTGCTGCACCAGGAACCTGTGGGGTTTTTGCTGCACCAGGAACCTGTGGGGCTTTTGCTGCCCCAGACAGGTGCTCCAGTGGGTGGGTAGCTTGGCCCAGAGGTCAGGGGCAGCCCCTGCCCTGCTCCATCCCAACCCAGGAGCAGAGCAGTGACGATCGCAGGGAGACTGTGTTGGGCCTGGGGAGGGGGAAAACCTCCTCGTCCGGGTACAATGACTGTCTATTCTGCTGATCACAAGCCTAATCCTCTTTGGTTTTTAATTGGCATTTGGGCTAAGCTGATTTAAACCTCTTCACCTTGTTGGGTCCCCCCCTCCCCACTTCTTTCTTTTCTTTTTTTTTTTTTTTTTACCAAATAACAACGCTGCCATCACCAAGTCCCCAGCACAATGACAGCTTTGTGCGAGGGCGAGAGGAGAGGAAAGGGGAAGGGAGGGGGAGAAGGGAAATGTGCTGAACCCACTCAGAAACAATGCAGAGTTTGTGATTCAGACTTGACCACTGGCAAAGGACCCGCTTCAGCTGTGCCTCAATAATAAATGCACTGTCCCTTCCCAGCACCTCTCTCCATGCCCATCACCTCTGCCTCAGGCCAGCTGCCCACCGGCGTGGGCTCTACCTGTGGTCACCATCCCTCAATGGATGCAGCTTCCCCGTGCCCCAGTGCGACCCACCGGAGAGGTGCCCATATCCCACCCCAGTCTCACCAGCAAACGGCCCACGGGGTGATGTGCAGCAGTGGGATGGGCATGTCCTGGTGTCCTCTCCACCCTGTCCATCCCTGGGCTGGTTCTGTGTCCCCACACCAAGGCTGGTCAGCAGCCCTGGTCAGCCTGGATGGACACCGGTGCAAATCATGATCTACATTGTGCTCCAGGCCAGGAACTGCTGGCAGGAGGAGGAAGAGGAGGAGGGTGCACGTGGATCAGCTGTGGTGAAGGGCTTCTGCCGAGGGTCCCACAAGACAGGTCCTGCTGGCACATCCCCATAGCTGGGGGCTCATGGCTTGAGGAGGGTAGAGTTTTCCACATGGCCTCCACTCCTGGGTTCATGTGATAACGAGCCAATCTGAGCTAAAATCAAACACAACAGAAACACCTTTATTACCCCTTTCCATTTAAAAGGCAAAAAAACCTCTCCAGAGACCCCAAAGGAGCCCTTTGTTCCTGCATGTGGAACAGACACAACTCCCAGGGTTTGGGAATAACAAACTGACAATCCCAAAAGAACAGATGTTAAACACAGAACGAAATCCATGGATGGCTGAGATTTTGGGCCAAGTCAGCAAGGAAGGTGATGGTGACCACGGAGCTGGTGACCATGGAGCTTTTGGCCCCTCTTTTTCCCCACCATGTGGCCACCCTGGGCTCATACCAGTCCCCAGACATTTGCCATAGTGACACTTGGCTCATCTCAGCAGTGAGACGGTGCCAGAGCCTGGTGGGAGAACTTAGGGAAAGCCTATAAAAAAATAAATTTTTTTAAAAATCCACTTACCAGGATATTCCCTGGGAACTTTCAGGGGAGCCAGAGACCTGTGATCTGGCAGCCAGAAAACGAGCTTCACAAAGGATGAATCCACATCCTCCTTGAAAGAAAGAGAAAGAAAAGAGGATGGGAATACTTTAAATGTCAGCCCCATGTTCCCTGTCTGGATTACATCAGGACAGGGAGATTACAGCCACTTTTATGGCAGGAAAGGGGAATAAGAAAGGAGAAGTCAGTTGGAAAACTCTCAGCATCCTTGCAACAGGCCTGGTTTCTGAACCTCAAACAGCCCAATGGAGCTTCAGCCCTGTAGGGAGCGAGAAGTCTTTCTTTTCTCTCTGGGGGGATTTGAAATAGGGGAAAGCTCTTGTCACACCATTCCCTGTCCCCACCAAGCATGGAGCCAGCCAGCACCCTGCTGTGGTCACGGTGGCAAAGCCAGCCCCAGGTATTCAGGAATTACAAGGCAGGACCAAACCCTGTAAATCTAAGTCCAAACCCCACCTTTATTTATTCTTTGCCTTGTGGGAAGCTCTGTTCTCCAGGCTTCCCTCTCTGCCCAGGGCAGTGGCTGCACCAACAGGGCTAAAAGCCAAACCCAGAGCAACCTGTGCTCTCCCTCTGGGGGATTTATCCTGACTGTCCCAAGCACTTCATCCCCAAGCCTGGGGAGACCCATCACCAGTGGGAGCCACATCAAGGGAAGAGGCTTGGATTAAATGAGGGGCCTGATGGGATGTACCCTGAGCTCTGCAGGGTTCCCCCCTTGCTGATGCAGTAGGGACCAAGTGGGAAAGCCCCAACACTGCACATCCCTGCCTGAAAATAACAAAACCAAGCAGCCCTGCCCCTCGTGCTGCCAGCTCCTGCTCAGGCTGCTTTGGAGCATCCCCACAGAATTGTTTTATGTTTCAATAATATATTGACATTCGCTTTGTATATTTTTCTGTATAAACTCTGCTTTCAGCTGTGGCTACTCACAAGATCGCATTGATTTAGACACCCAGTGCAAAGCTGATGTGGCTTGTTTGCCTGTTCTCCCAAATATTAGCCCCATAAAACATTTATAATGCTACAGAAATCAGAGACAGTCTGATCCTGTGGAAATTCAGTGATGGGGAGCCCAAATGGCACAGGTGGGAGCAGAGCAGGGATGCCCAGACCCATCTTCTCTTCCCAGCCCCACTTCCAACCCATTAATGTGCCCCATCCCAGGGAAAGAAGGAGAAAAAAGGAAGAAAAAATATAAATCCCCCAGCACGAACTGAAGTTTATAAATAACAGCAGTGAGAAATGGGCTAAGTAGCTGCAGCTTAGCCCAAGAGCTAAGAGCCTTAGTGCATTTTTGCAAGTTTTAGGGAAGTATTTCCCATTCCTGACTAAGCACGTTTGGCAGGAGGAACAGAGCGCGTGGCCACACACCCTTCACAGCTCGAGCTAAAGGGGGGACAGTCACCCCTTTCCTGGTCCCTTCCCACCTCATAGACCCCACCAGGGACCAGGATTGAGACAAGCTCAGCCACACTTCCCCACAGGGCTGTCCCCAGCCAGGCGTGTTTGGGGCTCCAGCATCAGCCCGCTGGCAAAAAATGTGATTTATTTTTCTTCTAAGGATAAATTTCGAGTTGGTTTTAATCTGCTTTCCAAATTCCCGTCACATCAGGGTTAAACTCACTCAGCATATTTAGGCTTTTAAGTTTCCAGGTCTCATGGCAACAAAGGGATGGGGAGAAATTAAAAAGAACAACAAACACGGCCTCATGGAACACCAAGATTTGCACCTAAACCACAAACCTCTCACAACACACCTTCAGATAAAATACCCCCAAATATTTCAAGTGCTGCAGTAAAATTCATCAATTCACACCCCACCAGGTTCTATGAGATTTCCCCCCCTCTCATATTAACATGAGCACAACGTTTTGTGCCCACAGATCATCTGGACCAGGTGAAGACTCTCAGGCCTCATCCCATCATGCACAAAGAGGGGGTAGAGTCAGTCATGTTTCACATTGATCTTTTACCCTTTCCAAAACAGCCATGAAATGGTTTCAGCAACAGCAAAAACTGACGCTGTTGAATTTTTCTCATCCAAAAGAGGGAGGTGGGATAAAAAAAATAATTAAACAGCTGTTTTGCTAATGTTATCATAGTACACAAAGAATGAAGTGTCGTCCATTGCATCGAGTTAAAAATCCTGCAGCCAAAACCTCAAGCCCCACAATGTCCCCAGGAGGCTTGGAGGGCACTTCAAACCATAATTATAAAAAATCTGGGAAAAAAAGATGATACACTTGCTTTTGGTGCCATCCCCACTGCAGAAGATGAGACAAAAGGAGGGTGATTTTGGGGTGTGGGTCAGTGCCTCGGGTGTGGCCGAGGGATTTCGTGGCTGCAACGCCCTTGGCCGGTGGGAAAAGGGACATCCCGCAGGCGAGGCCGGGATGAGCCCCACGGAGCTGAACCCCCTGGAGCTGAACCCCCTGGAGCTGAATGCCCCGCGGTGGGGACGTGGCACCCGGGGCACCGTGGGCAGCATCAATCCCCGGCCCTGGGATCTGTCGGGATGCAGCGACCGCGTGGCGAGGACCAGGGGGAGGGAATCAGCCATTTTACACGTCAGCTGCCTAAAATGGTGGCTCCCACCTTTTTCTTCCCCTTTCTGCCACCGTTGCTGCAGGATCAGCCGCGGGGAGGGGAGGGAGAGGGGCCGCGGCCCCCGCACGCGAGGGCATCGGAACGGGAGCCAAGATGGAATTAGAGGGAGAAATTAAAGGAGGGGAAGGGGGGGAGCGGGAGAGGATGCGCTTCGCCTCGACACGGCCCATCCGTTGGTTGGGTGGCTTTGTGCGTCCTGCGGAAAGAGAGGCAGGAAGGCATCGAGGGGGGAAAAGTGGGGGGAAAAAAGGGGAGAAAAGAGCGTTTGGGCGAGGCTGGCGAGGGGCAGGGATGCGCGTGGGGTGCGGGGAAAAATCTTCTCTTCTTTCTTCCCCGACCCCCCTTCGCCCTCCCCGCAATCCCGCTTTGACTTTTCCCACAGAAGTAGCCAACCTCCAAGAATGCAAATGACATTCATTATGCAAATGCATGCAAATCAGGTTTAACTATCGGAAGAAGGGCTCGGAATTTCTAATGGATTAACTCTTTCGCGCGCAGGAAGGATAACAAGAGCCCCGTGTCTTCCTCGGGGCTTTGTGTTTCCCGATCCATCCCAGGCACCGCGACCCGCAGCCCTCGGTGGGCACCGTGTGCCCTGGGGAGGGCACTGGGTGGAACAAAGCGCCAGGAAAACACCAATAACAACAACAAAAAAAACCCACTGGTGTGGGAGCGGCTGCCCTTCCATAAACGTTGTGGCAGGAGACAAGACAAAGCAGCCTTAAACGCAGAACTGAGGAAAAAAAATGGAAATGGAAATGACAACAAAAAAAGAACACAACAACAACAACAACAAAAGGAAAAATAAAATGAAGGAAAAATAAAATGAAGGAAAAATAAAATGAAAGAAAAATAAAATGAAAGATCAAAAAAAGGGAAAGGAAAATAAAAAATTGGAAAGGAAAATTTAAAAAGAAAGGAAAAATGAAATAGATAATTAAGAAAAAAATAAGAAAATTATTAATTAAAAAATGAAAAGGAAAGGAAGGGAAAGGGGAAAGGCCACTCTTGGCAGAAGGTGAAACCCTCCATGGTGCAGCCATGAGGGCTCTGCAGTTCACACCCAACCCGCTCACCGGGATGGGCACGGAGCCACCGGCGCCTCGTCCGCTGGAAACAAAGTCAAAAAGCGCACCAGGATATTGTTCTTCATTCTTTCCAGCTTTTTTCATTGAGGAAAAAAAATTAAATTCTGATTTTACCCAGTGCTGGGTGAGCCCGTTGTCCTCCAGGAAGGGAGAGACAGGAGCAGAGGGATGGCAGTGGTGGCACAGGACCCCCATCCGCTGCCCCAGGACCCGCGGGGCATCCCGGGATGCTCGGAGTGTGTTGGGAACATCCCCAGCACTGGCGTGGGGTCACTGCCCTGCTCCTCCAAACCTTTGGGGAAATCCCACTTCCTGATCCCAGCCCCAAAACCGCAAAGGCCCCTGAGCTGGGAACTGAAACAGGGAAATTCCGGGTGCGTGGCCTTGTGCTCACCAACTGTTGGGATTGTAGGAATAATGAATATTACAATGGGCTGTAAAGTGGAGAAATAGATGCATTGCAGAATTCTAAATATTTTGTAGCAACATTGTATTGATTAGCAATAATAAACCCTTCTAGGATTATTGCTGTGTTTTGTCCAAAAATCACTCCTCATTTGCTCTAAAATCTCCTGATTTTTTTTTCTGTTGTTTTCTAAACCTCCTTTTCCATTTGATCTTTTTTCCCCATTTAGTTAAAAATTCTTGTTGTTTAAATTGAGATTGAAGCAAGAGAAATAATCTATGAGAGGGTAAAAATTTCCCCAATTTTAATGGTTTGGTTAAAGACACCCTAAAAATGATTGGTTTAGAGTCAGGCTGGTGTGCTCTGAAATGCACAAGCCCAGAACAACTGGTCAGTCATAAAAAAATAAACCCTTTTATTTTGTTAAGCTGGTGCCAGGCTGGTAAGGTCTATGCAGAGTGTAAAATGTACTTGAGGTTTGCACTTTGGCAAATCTCAAGTGTCAAAAGCAATTTTAAAAAAGAGTCAGCTCTTTCCCTACTAAAAAAGGGAGGGGAAAACATGAAGGAGGAGAAATAAACAAATAAAAAATAAATATTTTTTTTTTTAAAAAACAAACCTGCAACTTGGTTTCTTTGTCTTCTGTTCCTCAGGAGCAGGAGCCTTGCTCTGCTCCATTCATCTCATTTTGACTCCAAACCCCAATTTCCAAGTTCACACGTCATTGCAAAACTGGAATTGGGTGATTTTTATATATATAATTATTGGGAAATATGCTGCTTAAAAAACCAGGAGGCAGAGAAAGTGCAGCCCTGTGCAGCTGAAGGGCTGGTGGGCACAGCCGTGCCCAGGGGCAGAGCTGGCACCGGCAGCTGCTCCTCACTAATGACGAATATGCCACTGCATTATCCTGGCGTGGGGTACAGGGGACAAATTCTGCCTCAGGAGCACCCAAACAGCACAAAAGTTGTCATTTCCCAGGACAGTAACAAGTGAGGATGCACTAAACAAGTACCTGATGTCAGGAGTGTCTCCGGAGCTGCCGCAGAACGGACCTCGGTCTGCAGGACAGAAAACCAAGGCTGGGTTTTAGCACAGTGTTGGCAAGGAGTGGTGCAGGAATTGCTGGATTTGAAAACTCCCAAGTTTCACTCGTGTGAAAAGGGGTTCAGCACCATCTCCAAATGGGATTTTAAAATTTTAATAGTTTTTTTTTATTTAAAAGTCCTCCTGTTCATTCACCTCTCTTTGCCTTCGCCTCCCTTCTGTGTCACATTTCTCTACTCGTATCCACATCTCTTTCAAACTCAACTGTTCTGCTTTCCCCATCCTTTGATGCATCTCTTTGGACCTGGAAAACTCCTGAGGGGACTCAGCTGCAGCCTTTGGGCACAGGGTGGGAAAAGATCTGCTGTGGGCATTTGCAGACCCTACAATAGCCCACCAAAAAATTCAACCTTCAAAATGTTTAAATCCCTTGGCATTAGAAATTAACTGGCAAATAACAGTGGGAGTGTTTGTCCACACAGAGGGTGGAATGGAGCCTGTCGGGTTCCACAGTGATTCCTCGTGTGCAAGGACCTGCAAGACCAGTGGAACGAAGGAAAAATAAGAGACGGGCCAAATTTACAAAGGAAACATTTCCTGACAATAATTTCAAGCAGCTTCTCGACAAAGTGCAGGGGCTGCACATCCCATGGGACACAAACAACAGAAGCAAAGGACCCATTACAGCCACTTTCTTCCCTGTTTCTCCCACCAGCCACTTAAAAAGCCACTATCCAGGCTTTCCAACACGCCAAGGAGTTTTCTGCCTCAGAAGTCCTATTTTCCCCCCAAATCCTGTGCTCCCTCCTCGCCAGAGGGGTGTTTTCAGGTGGGATGCTCAGCACGAGGCTTTGCATGGCCAAGGCATGTGGAAAAGACACACTGGGAGAAGGTGCTGCTGGTCTTTGAATGAGTCCAGCATCAGATCATGAAAAAACAGCAAAGGCAGGAAGAAAATATCCTGGACAGACACACATGGAAACACCAAATCCTTGGAATGCGACGTGGTGCAGGAGACACCACGAGGTATGACAGTCCCAGGTGCCCCAAACCAGCCTTCCCAATGGAGAAGAGCCTTTAGAGTCCCAAACTGCTGCAGAAAAACCTCTTGGGTTTCCTACTAAGCAGGACCATTGTGGGTGTTTGAAGGAAGATCTGGGGCTTGAGCTGTTAAACGCACGAGAAGGTGTCCCTCCTGCTCACCCACATCATCTCCAGTTCTTCCAGGAGTCACCAGGGGACAACCCCACACCAAGCAACAATTAAAGAATACAAATTTTTCATCACTCCTGTTACAGGCAAGAGGAAAAAAGGAATTTTGCAGCAGCCACTCAAAGCACTTTGTGATAGCTGATGCTCATCACCTCTCGGGATGCAACGGGATGTGGAAGCACTCGTGGACCACAAAACAATTTCCTCTGGGGAAATTTGGAGTTTGATTATCGGGCCTTTAGAAAAGCAGCAGGCAGAGACTCTCGCTGCTGTTATTTTTGGAGACAGAGGCTGTCGATACTGTTATTTTTGGGAACACGGGCTCTCGATACTGTTATTTTTGGAGGCAGCGGCTCCTGATACTGTTATTTTTTGCTGATTTTAACTCATCGTGCCAAGCCCCTTTTTTAAAGCCAGTTCCCCAGCCTTTCAGGACCAGATTTTTTTTTTGCCAGACTCAATTCTCCAGCGCCTGGGGCTGCCGATAGTGCTCCAAAAAAAAAACCATCAAAAAAAAAAAAATTGAATCCCACCACCCTTTTTTTCTAATTTTCCCAAAGAACCCAGAGGCGTGAGCACTCGAGAGTCAAATTTGCCCAGGACCCGCGTTCCCTAAGAAAGCAGGGCTCATTCCCCTTCCACAAACTCTGCAGTGGCAACAAAAGTCCCTTTCAAGTCTGTCCAGACGCAAGTCCTTCAGCTCAATTAGTCAGGCACACAGAGACACAAAAAAGCCTCCCATTCAGGCCAGTGGCTGGCTGTGGAGGACAAGGGCGAAGAAAGGATCTTTCTCCCACGCTTTCACTGGGTGTCATAACAAGCAGAAAGCCCTCTTACGGGGGGATTATTGGAGATAAGAGCCCGATGGAGGGGCTGGGGCAGGAGCTGGGGCTGCAGAAGAGGAGGAGGGGATGGGGATGGGGTTGGAGGTTGCAGCTCCCAAGGTCGGGTGAGCACGGCCGCTGATGGCATCGCACTCCATCAAAAATGTTAAAAAAATTATTATATTCCCCCCACCCCATACACACACATGCAGAATAATCCCAGTTCTCCATGGCAACCTGCTCCGTGGCCATGCCTGGCACTGGAGGAGGGAAGCAGCTTGCCTTCATTCCAGCCTCTCCGCTGGTTTGTTCTGGTGCTGGCAGAGCCTTGGCTGAGCCGGGCAGAGTGGCCAGGCAGCACAGCCAGGCTTCCTGCTGCTGCTCACCTCTCCAAAAATCAGTGGTTTTCTAGAGCAAAGAGCACCAAAGGAGATGCACAGCTTGGTAAGAAAGCTCTCTCTCCAAAAAACCACCTCGCCCTGCTGATGCTCCTGTAGGTGGATGGGCTTAAGGTTGGAAAGAACTTCTTTTCCTTAAAAAAAAAAAAAGGAAAAAAAAGGAAACAAACCCCAAATGCGCGTGTGTGTGTGTTAGTGGGGTTTTGGTTAAAAGCCAAAACAGAGAGGAAGAAGAGAGAACATTTTCCAGAGAGTGGCATTTGTCTGCAGAATTGTGGGGTGGGGCAGTGGCCCAGGGCCATCCATCCTCTTTGGTCCCTGTCCAGCCCAGCACAGCATCCTGAGCCATCAAACCTCCCACCAGCCAAGGGGTCAATCCTGCACCTCCCAGCCAGGCCCTCGCAGGGAGAAAAGTCCTCTGGATACTGACAGTGCCCTGTAGGATTACTCAGAGTCCCTGAGTGAATTATGTGCCTAATTCCCTTGGACAATCCGAGTTATATTATTAACTCCCCGTCACTTTCCCATTGACTCTGTATGTGGCTGCAGAGGCCAGTGCGCCTCTGCCTCTTTTCAAAGATATGATTCCTCTCCCAGAATTGGGGCATAGAGGCAAATTCAAAGCAAATGCCAGAAAATTGGGGTTTTTCCCTCCTGCTCAGCCCCAGGCCCCTGCCAATTGCCCCCACAGAATTGCCCCCAGGGAACTGACCCCACTCCTGGCACCACCGAGGGCCATGTGACAAGAACATCCAAGTTCAGCATCATTTTACAGGGATTGGTGAGGGGATATAAACTCTCCAGCCCAGTAACGGAAAGCCAAGGAACTCTCTCAGAATAAATTATCCCATAATTGTAGGGTTTCAAGCACTTTCCTCCCAAGCAGCTGGTGCCTGCTGATGCCAGAGGAAGGTTATTTGGCTCAGACACATTCCTGCCTGGTTCAGCCTGGGAATCCCTGAAACAATCTGCTCCTGTGAAATACTGTAAAAGCAGAATATTTCATCTGTAATAGTAGATATTTACTAAAAGTCAGAGAAGGAGGGACAGATGAAACAAAGCAGACTCCCTGGGGAGAACTCTTCCTCTTTCCCAAAGAACACCCAGTGCCTCCATGCGGGTGATGAGGATCTAGGGGACCCCTTTTTCCTTCCCAGAGCTCACACACTGATCCAGCAGAACTCTTGTGGGTTTTTTTTTCAATAAAGGATGAGTTTTGAGTTTCCAGCAGGCAGGAACCTGCTGAAGATCAAATTAAACCCAGTTTACCTGCCTTGACTGAAACACTGCAAGGCCACAGGATGAGCAAAACGGCCTCCTTGAGCCACGCACCGGGCTCGAGGCCAGGCCATCCCACCACACCAATGAGTGCCCAGACTTTTTCATTCCCAACACTTATTAATCAGTGTTTTTTCTGTTTTCCTCTGAGAGCTTGCATTTTCTCCTCGTCCCAGAGCAAGCTCCACCTCATGTCCTCCAACGGCCTGTAAAAATTCATCACACGAGGCCCAGCAGATGCACCCAACCCAGATGCTCCCTCCTCGTGCACCAGCATCCTGGCATTACCCCCTTTGTCCCTGCTCCGGCAGTGCTAAAACCCCTCAAAGTGGAATTACAATGATTTTTACACCTAGCCTGGGCTGTCAAAGCCAGAGCTCAGGCCGTGGCCGTCACTGCTGGGTGAGGATTACAGAGCTAAGCTGTACAGTTACAGATGCCAGGTCCAAGTCTGGTCTCAGCCGTAGCAGGATAAATCCTGGAGTTATTCGGCAAGTAAGAGACTGTGATCCACCGATAAGCAGAGATGGACTCAGCCAGGAGCACTGATCCAAGACCTCCCCGTTAGCCTTGCAGACTTCAGTACACAGGCACCCCCCACCATTCCCATTCCCACCTTCAATCCCAGCCCCACGATTCAGAGGGTCCCTCGCCACAGCTGGCACGGGGTTTTTGAACCAAAATTTGCCGGCTCTTTCTCTGCAAAACTACCCAGGGCCATCCCAGCTTTGCCGACAGCAGAGCCCGCCCGCTCTCGGCGGCTGCCACCCCTTCCCCTGCTCTTACACCGAGAGAGGCAGCGACGAGCGGAGGTGTCGGCACTCACACGCACACGTCCCTTTCTATATCTGTTCCTGAAAATCCCACAGGGCAAGACGGAATGTGGCCCCAGAACTATTTTTAGGGCCCCCCCCCGTCACGCTGGCAACGCTGTCACATAAGCCTGGGCCAGCGAAACCTCCCGGCGCGGCCACGGGCGACGGCGAGAGGCGAAGCTGCGGGCGGCGAGCACCGCGGCTCCGCTTTCACATCCAATCACCCCGGCCGCATCTGAGCGACCTGCCCGCTGGCGCCAGGCTCCTCCTGAAGCCTGAAGAGCACAGAGCTCATCATTTTCCTTCCCCTCCGGGCACTACCACCCGCTTACCCCGGGCAGGGTGCAGTGAGAGCCATCCGGTCTCATCTGCCGGACGGCCAGCACCGCGTTTGCACTCTGGGATATCAAGAAATCCTCTCTCCCTCCTCCTGCCATACAGAGATCGGCATCGACCACTCCAAAACCATCACAGGGTGGTGCAAAACACCTTGTAAAGTGCTATGCGTCCATAGCCAGACCCCATCGGCAAAGCCGCGGTGGGCAGAGGGGCAGCACGACCCTGCCCGCAGCCCTGCCCGGGTCTGTGCCCCGCAACGGGGGCGCCGGAGCCCGGAGCCCAGGCGGTTAACGCCGAGCATCGCCGCGGCCTCCGTTCCCACACAGCCGCCACTTGCTGAAATTAAAAGCAGGGCCTGATCTGATTCCTATGGCGGCTTAGCGCGCCCACTCAGCCGGTTTATCATAATCCCGACATAAAAATCGTTCCCTTGAAAACGCTCAGGGGTTTGAAGCCCTGATTGAAGAGGAAAGACTGTTCTCGGCACAAAGACGCGCTCCCCTCTCAGCCCCAGTCCAGCGGCTGGAGGTTTCAATCAGCATTTTTGACCTCCCTATGTACCGATGTGGCAGGAAGGCTCATGCTTTCGTTTGGCAGAGAGATCCCCCCAAACCCAACCTGGACAGCTGGACCACGCATTACACAAGCTCGACACCCCAAAACCAGCAGAGCTTTGAGGACCAGTGCTGGGAGCAAGTCACTGCTGGCTGACAGCCCTGCCATGACAGCACCTTTAAAATCCATCACCTGTCCTACCAAACCCGGCTGCAATTGCTTGGAGGAAGGAATTATATTTATATATTTCAAAAATATATCGATACACACATATTTCTATCGTATTGGTGTAATTTCTTTGTAGTGACACTGCAGTGCCACTCCATACCTGCCCAACCCACAGCGCACAGCACCGTGCTGGGAGGGAATTGCTGGGAAGAAAAAGGGGCACTTCATGCCCTAGGGAGACCTGGAGGGCTTGAGCCATCAGGGCCTCCTATTGTTTTTGGTTTAAAACTAAAAAAGACCAGCAGAACATTCCTTCAGTGAGGAAAGGTCTGTTTTCCTCAAACACAGAAAAAAAATCCTGATTTTGTAAAAACATTTTTAAACTATTTTCCAGCATTTGGGGGTGAGAATTTTCTAATATCAAATATTTAAAAAATATAAATATTTTATCCATCACAAAGTAAAAGTACATAGCCAATGGCAGCATTGACTAGCATGAGAATTTCTGCCCTTTTGCCAGTCCCTTGACCCACAGCTCAATGTTCATATGATGAGAATAGTGTGAAAGGACTTCGGCCTCAGCGACAAACTGCCCTGCTGCTTTTCTGCATCTCTGGCATGAGCATTAAAGACAGGAGCTAAAGGGGATCTATTGAATGAAATTAATAATTTTCAATAATTATATTTGTACAGGCTCCTTCTCCTCAATGACTCACCACATCGTGGAGAAATTGAGTCCTGCATTTGCTTCCCTTTTTTTTTTCCCTGCTCCAAGCTGCTGCTAAGCAAGACAACGATGTGGAGAGCGGATCCCTCACTCTCTAAATGCGAATGTGTCTCCTATTAATGTCTCCAGCAGTTATGTGGTCAGAAGAGAGAACAGAGTAGACAGTGCTGAGTGTTAACCAGTCAAATCACAGTGTCCAAGCAAGCTTAAATGGCCACACGTAAACTGCAATTTGGATCAATGTCATGCCAACACACTGGGCTTTCTGCTAGTACACTCCAGGAGAAAAGGGGGAAAAAAAATAAAAATCAACTGTTCGCGAGACTATTCCAAAAGCCTTCGAGAGAGCCAAGCTCACAGCCATGCCGCCAGTCCCGCTGCCAGGAATGGTCATCCCCCACAACAAAAATCCAAATTTAAAATGAATGTCCACCCCAATGAAGAGCAACGTGCTCTGACAGCACCCGCTGACCCCGCGGGCTGCGGCGAAGCTCGTGGCAGCAGGAACCCCAAAGGACCCACCCAATGGTCAAGGTGCAGCGAGGGCAGTGGAACTGGTTCCCATCCACCCTGCCAGGCTGGGAGCACAAAGGGGTGGGTGATGGCCAAGAGGTGCCTTAGCCCCATAGTGTCACCATCTCCCTGAACTGGGAGGGTCATGGACATTTTAAAGGGAGATTTTTTCAGCTGGAAATGAGATGTGTGAGGTCCAGAGAGCCAAGTCAGGCCTGGTAGGCTTTAAACCCTCTCTCTCCATCACCGACCAGCTTGGGCTATCCTGCCCCTGGGTCCAGGCCCACCACACATGGTTTGCTAAATTCCTGGTCGAGTTTCATCCTCATCCCAGTTTACATCCTCCTATTCCTGCTCATGCCTTTGTTATAGCCAAGGAAGCGACACCATCACAATCAGCCTATGGCAGTGCCGCACAGACCAGGATTGGTCACCCAAGAACACCAAAAGATGCTCACACAGCATCGTTCCCAGTCCCTGATTGGTGAAAAGGCACCTTTCCCCCTCCTTGAGTGAAGACACTGGCCAATGGTGGATGGCACATGGCAGGTCCCCAGTGCTCACCCAGAATAAGAATAAGCCACCGTACCCCTTGGCGTGAGGACTTTGGGCCACTGCTCAGCGCCAGTGTCTGCCCACAGACACATCCCTGTCCATCAGCATGGCTGGAGCAGGAACCACCCAGCTGGACCAGCAACCAGGCTTGGTCTGCCTGGGAAGGATGGAGGAGGAGGAGTGTAGTGACATCCCACTGTCACCAAAGCCACCCCCGTGTCCAACTCCATCCTACGAGATGCTCAGGTGTGAACGTCCATGGAGGATGCTCTCTGTCCTTCCATGGAGGACCAAAGCTCAAATGATTTCTGGAGCTGGCTCCCTATTGCCTGTCCTCCATAATGTTCCACTCTGACTGGAGATGAGCTACCTGGTCAGGAGAGCAGCACTTCTCTTGCCCCAGGGAGGAGCAGCAGGAAGGCAAAGGAGAAGAGGGAATCATAGAAGAGCCTGTAAAAACTTCCCTGCACCCCTGCCCCCGCCGGCGTGGGCTGCAGGAACAGCACCAGGAACAATAGCAGCACCCAGGTGAACCTCGGTGGGAAGGTGGAGAGGAGGTTTTCCCTAAGCTTTCCCCAAGCAGATCATTACATGAACTCCCACCTAACACAGGCACTAAAGTATTCTGAATTACAGGGCCAAAGGTGAGGGGGGAAAATATCTTGTTTATTAATTTCAAGCAATCATATGAGCAGGACAAATCTTTCATGTCACACGCAGCACTACAGCTCTTCCCAGGATGAGGTGCCAGGGACAGTTTCTTCTGCCCTTCTGCTTTTTTAAAAGATCCTGATGAGCACATGAGCAAAACGAGTGGGTCCAGCACGGGTCAAAAGTCAGCTCATTTCTACATCTCTCACAAGAAGGTTTTCATAAAGTCACAAAGCTATAATTGCTCCTTTCCAAAATTAGTTCAGGTGCCGTCACCCACATTAGCTCTTTATTATTATGAAGCTGCTTTTTTTTTTTTCTCTCCTTGGAATCATCGTTCTGAGATTATTTTATCTTAATCCATCAAAAGATCTTTGTGTTCTTCTAAGCAACACCAAGACACATTTCCAAATAGTTTGCTGTATTTTGCAGGTGGCATCTAAGGCAACCAGCATGACTATTAAAAGCGAGTGGAAAGCATCCAGTTCACCTCTTTGACCCCAAATTCCTCTCTACAGTACAGCAGGTAAAAAAAAATCTCAGTTTCCACAAGGAAGAGGTTGACACATCATCCAGTAAAGAGGGGTGAGGACCAGCACGAATGTGCAAATAAATTAAGCAAAATAAAGTTCCCCAATTAGTCTCCCACGGTTCCGCACACAGATAATATATATATATCTCTTTTGTAAATCCCTGATCTTGGAATCTTGAGTCTATTCAAAGAAATGTTCATAGACGAAGGGTTAAAAGAAGAAGGAAAATATTTGGACAAAGATACTAGCGAAGAAAAACAAAGAAAGCTGCAAGAAACCATTTTCCAAATCACCATATCCTTCTTTCTAATCCTGATATCAAGTTGCAGCTGTCAGGTAAGAAAATTAAATGTATCACATAGGGAAGAGGAGAGAAGAAGGGGAAAAAAAAGGAAAAGGAATCCAGCACTCGTATTTGCAAAACAACCATTAATAAACATTGCTCTGTTGCTGCTTTATTAAACAGATAATCCAACACAGTAATCTGTATTGATTTATGGATTCCCTGGTGCTCTACAACTGGTTATGCAATGAAAGTTCATCCTTGATCTGTAGTCTGGGTCTTGGACTTAACTAATTCATAATCTGATTGGAAGTTTTACTTTGTTAATTCAATTACAGTTAACGGCTGAGGAGAGAGCGGCAACATCCTTGTCTTTCTCAACACAGACGGTTTCTTCCCATGCCCAGAATTAGTAAACTCTTAAAATCACAGGAGGAAAACAGGTTCTTAAAAAAAAAAAAAAATCCTACCTCGGGTTTTAATTCCAGACTCTGAAAGTTGTCTTTTCCCCCATTTTTTTCCGCCTCTCATTTCCTTTCTCTTCCTTTTTTTTTTCCTTTTCATTTTTTCTTGTCCTTTTCTTCCTTTTGATGAATTTCCTTTCTTCTCCACATCCTCCTCAGGCGTGTAATGGGGTTATTTTTACTTTCGGTTATCTAGCTTTATGAAGAATCGACACCACTCATACAGCTAGATAACCAAAGATAACAACCAACCCCTGGAGTCTACAGCATCAGCAGGAAAAAGCCAATCTCCTCTTCTCCAGGGGTTCGGGGGCACGTGGCTTTTAGGGACGGAACGAGGGAGGAAAACGAATAAAAAGAGATGCAAATATTAGCAGCCAGATCCATAATATCCACACACAGCTACAGCCCTGGCCCTGTTCCCGCAGCTCAGCCAGCCCACGGCACAGACCTGAGCATCACCGGGACAGGCAGGATCAGGCCCCTCGGAAATACAATTTGGAGCAGAATTACAGGATCACCGCGAAGGAGCTGCCTATTTTCTGCCGAGTTTCAATTTGTTTCATTTGCAAACCAAATGATATTCTGCAGGTGCCAAGAATTAAGCCCACATTATTTTTAATAACTATCAAATTAATGCATTCAAACTGGTAATAATCAAAGCAAATATAATTTGCTCCCGTAACTTAAAATATGCATAAAAGACCAAAAGGACATTTCCCCACCCAGAAATGCGTTTAACGCTCTCTAAACAAAATGACTGCGAGAAAAACCTGCCGGTTAATATAAGTAATAACTTGTGATGCTTTGGATTCAGCCAAGATCTGGGGGAACAGAAGCAATGAATAAACACAGAAAACACAGAGGAAATGATGAAAGGGAGGGAAGAAGGAAAGGAGCGACTTCTGCTCGCAGCTCAGGACCCTGGCTCTGCGCAGGGACCGGGACCGACATCCCTCCGTTCGTTCAGGCGGGGACCGGAGCTTTCCCCTGGTGGGGAACCGCATCCCTCGCCTTCCTCGCCCCGTATCCCTCCGTCCTTTCTTCTTTCGCGGGGAACACGCATCCCTCCGTCCTTCCTTCGTGGGCTCTGCATCCCTCCATCCTTCCTTTCTCCGGAGGTGGGGGAGAACCCTTATCCTTCTCCGGAGTGACCTGCGTCCCTCCACCCTTCTGGGGGGGAACGTGCATCCCCGCACCGTTCCATCTCTCCAGGGCAGCCCCCATCTCTCCATTCTTCAGGGGAGGAACCTGCATCCCTCTCCTTCCCCGTGGCACCCCGCATCGCNTCCCTGTTCCCCCCCGTCCCTGTCACCGCCATCGCCCTCCCCGTCATCGCCCCTCACCATCGCCGCCGACCATCCCCCGCGTCGGCCCCATCGCCATCGCCAGCACCATCACCCTCCATCACCACCACCATCACCCTCATCACCATCGAGCTCGCCACCCTCAANTCCATCCTTCCTTTCTCCGGAGGTGGGGGAGAACCCTTATCCTTCTCCGGAGTGACCTGCGTCCCTCCACCCTTCTGGGGGGGAACGTGCATCCCCGCACCGTTCCATCTCTCCAGGGCAGCCCCCATCTCTCCATTCTTCAGGGGAGGAACCTGCATCCCTCTCCTTCCCCGTGGCACCCCGCATCGCTCCCGCCTGCCTCCACCCGCATCCCTCCCCTCGCCGAGCGACCTGCTCCGCTCCATCCCTCCTTCACCTGCAGCCTCCGCGCTGCGGGGAGACGCGGAGCCCTCGCTCCGCCGAGATGCCGCGGCTCCTCCGCCCCCGCCCGCGCCTCTGCCGCGAAGCGGAGCGCCGGCAGCGCGGGGCCGGGGCCCTCGCGGCAGCTCAGGGGCCCTCCCGGCGGCTCGGCTCGGCCCGGCGNGTCGGCGCCATCGCCAGCACCATCACCCTCCATCACCACCACCATCACCCTCATCACCATCGAGCTCGCCACCCTCAACATCATCATCACCACCATCATCATGCCCATCACCATCCTCATCACCAACCCTCCACCACTGCTGGCCCCATCACCACCACAATCATCACCATCACCCTTATCACCACCACTGGCCACCACCCACCGCCACCCCTAACACTGTGTCCCCACCACCAGCCATGACCATTATCCCAAGTCTCCAGCTCTCCTCCACGTCTCTGCCCCCCAGGCTCAGCCCCCCTGGCTCTCCTTTCTCGGGGAGGGGACCCTCTGCCCATCTCCGTTGCTGTCGCTGTCTGAGTGGTGTCGGTGCCAGCATCGAGGCCTGGCCAGGCTATGCAGATCCCAGATGGCATCAAATGCTATTTTATTTCTGTAGGTTTAACCCCACAGGCCACTAATTACCCTTTGATTTTTCTGCTATAGTACAGATCCCATAAAAAATAAACCCATGATTTTTCCTGGAACCAGAATGGAGGTCTTGGGGTTGGGTTTTTTACATTTTCTCTTAAAATTCCTCTTTGCCTTGGAATTTTTTTTTCCTAGCATAAAGCCAGCTGGGTTTGGGTCTGTGAGTTTGGAGTGGGAAGTTACTTATGGCTTTTGTCTGCTTCCTGGAGCCAGATTCTCCCACTGCCACCACCAGTGCAGCTGGTGGCACGTCCACCCTCTCAGGGCCCTCTCTCCCAGTTGCCTTCACTGGGAAAATGAGAGCCCAGTGGTCTGACTCCTATCAGGCCCAGCACTTACAGCTCTGCCTGGGAACGGGGAAAGGAGGTGAGGGATGTGGAAATAACGCCAGGGAGGGTCCTGTGAGGTACCCAGGCAGCGGGGGGG
>VWZD01003509.1:0-34162 GCA_013396695.1 Sakesphorus luctuosus | reverse complement strand
GGGAGCCGCGCTATTTCCAAGCTTCCTTAACCTCTGGATTGCTCGAAATCGATCAGCAAAGCGCAGCAAGCCTGGCAATTAGGAGCACATTACCATATATGCAAATATGGCAACCTCTCTCTCCGCAGCCACGGAGATGCGGGGCGAGAGAACCGCAGGCGGGTTTGGGGTGGGAAATGGGGTGATGCGTGCGGGGAAACGGCGACAAAGAGAGGGGAAAAAAGGTTATTTGGGGATATTTGGCGGCTTTTAAGGAAAAACAGCGGGGCCGCGGGGGCACAAAGAGCTCGGGGGACGCAGAAACGCGCGCGGGGCCCGCGGGGCTGCTCCGAATTTGCTCCTTAATTCAAATAAAATTTATCTCCCCTTCAAATAAACTCCTGGCGAGCAGCACGGCCCGGCAGGGGCGCGGGGGTCCCTCCGACCGCCGAGGAGCCCCCCAAAACCGCGCGATGCCCTCAGTGTATTTCGGGAATAAGCCGGTAATTCGGGAACACGAGGGGGCCGGGGCCGGGGTCGGACAGCTCCAGCCCCGGTCCGAAGGAGTGTTTTAAAGGTATCTACTGACTTTTTTTGCATTTTATTAACAAAAAAACCCCACCAGAAAGCGGCGACCCCCGGCCCACGCGCTCGATAGCGGCTTCTCTTATTACCTGCGATTTTATAAGCATCGCAGGGTTTTTTTGCTTAATAAGCACAGATTAGGGGCAAAGTCTCCCTGGCATTTCCTGAATGCTGATTAAAGCTGGGGGGTCACGGCAGGAGCAGCGCAGGGAGCGAGTTTTTCCGCGGCGTGGCTCGGGGTGGGGACACGCCGCGTCTCCCGCCGTGGCACCCTGTGAAGTTCCCCCCGGCACTCGCCTTCCCCCCTCCATTTGGGAATTGACTTTAATTCCCTCCTTCCACAAACCCTAATCATGGCGTTTTCAAGAAAAATAACGCCCGTTTCAAGCTGAACTCCAATTTTCTACCCTGCTTTGGATTATTTTATTTTTTCCCCCAAATAAGTAACATTTTCTCTCTTTCGGCCGCCACCCAAACCCCCAGACAACGAGAATTAACTGAAATCAGGAAACGATTCCTTATGCTAAGCGTGGTTTGCGTCTTGGTTTAAATATCAAAAATATAGATAAAAATACTCAGAGTGAACAAAACATCCCCAGGGGCTCCGTGGGGGATGGGGGTGGCAGCGAAGCAGCCCCCGGGGCACCGCAGCATCCCTGCGAGCCCGGCCGGCTCCGTGCGCCGAGCCCGGGTTGGTCCTTCCCGCAAGCGCAACAGCCGTGGCGAGAGAGGGAATCGTGGAGGTTTTGTTCTTTCTTTCTTTCTTTCTTTCCGGTTTTCAAAATGTATTTTTATTTTCTCTTATTTATTTGGGGAAAGTCCTTTTCAGCAGTTGCATTCTCACCTCGGCAGCTGAGCCGCTTTTCCCAGCCTCGTCCGAGTCGCTGTTCTCTGCATTCCTCTACCCTATTCCTCTTTAATTCCCGAGTCACCAGGATTTATTATTATTATTATTATTATTATTATTATTATTATTATTATTATTATTATTATTTTATATTTTCCCCATTAATTTGTTCATTCCAAATGGCCCGAACCGGCCAACAGCCGCGGCCGCGGGCGAAGGGACCCTCCGTCCCTCCAAGCATCTCCGTCCGTCCCATTTTATATTATGGTTTGGTTATTATTTATATTTGGGGAATTCAGCCGGCTGTTCCTGCAAACCTCCCGTGAGTTTGGAAATGCAGAGAACATTGGGAAGGAAATTAAAAAAATTAAAATTAAAATTCCTTTTCTGTTCCCCGTCTCTTGGCAAATTCACAGCTACCGACGACCAAGGAGATGAAGCGTTTTCCCCGCAGAAATCCTCTCTCCAGACCTGAGAGCCTCTGGCATCACTTCCCCACCCGCCTGCAAGGACGGCGGCTTCGCCCACCAGCTTAGGCTAAAAAAAAAAAAAAAGTGGATTATTATTTCCCCCCCTCTTTATCCCGAAGTAGCAATTAAAGAAAGTGCGGACCTTTGCCTTGCCCTGGGACAGACCTTCGTTTTTTGGATGCCGCTTTACTTTCTCTGATACCGAACTTTAAAGAGAAGGGGTTGGAGCGAAGCGAGAGAAATTCATCTCATTTTTTTCGAAATTCCCTCGGCATTGCTGGCTCCTCCAGTGGAAGGCATGCAGCCTTTGCCTCCAGCCCAGGAGTTTTGTGCCCGTCTCATCTCACATTTATTTTTCCAGCGCCAGGCGCTGCCACCGGGCAGGAAAAGGGGCGTTAGAGTCGCAAAACGGGTGCTTTAAACTTATTTTTGAAGAGAGTTTCTGCTGGAAGGCAAATCCCGGGCTGCGGCGGCGGGGGCGGTGAGTCTCAGATGATCCAGGAGGATTTTCGCCTCGGAAAACCAGGATTTTCGGGGGTGGGTGTCCCGGGGGAGGCAGGCGGGCAGGGACCCGGCGGACCCCGCGCTATTTGCGGGGACAGGGAAGGAGAAGCTCCCGCGTCCCCCGCCCATCCCCGCACGGAGCCGCGCAGCCCTCGCACCCTTTAAAAAATGCAAAACACCCTTTAGAAAACCCGAGGCAAACCCCGTAATTGCGTCCAGAAGGGTCTGGTTTGCAGCGCACAAGGCGGGGAGTGTCCCCAACCTGTGCAGGCCCTCCGAGTTTTATTTCGGTGAGTCTTTGCCGTAGCCTCTCGCCAAGGTGAGACCCAGGAAGAGGTCACACATGCTGGGGGGGGCTGATTCAGCAGGAGCACCCCCAAAACTGCTCAGAAACCCCTGGGGTGTGCATAAAACCTGTGTGTGGGTGCCCCATCCGTGTGTGCCCTGTCTGTGCGTGCCCAATCTGTGTGTGTCCTGTCTGTGTGCACCTTCTCTGTGCATGCAGGATGTGGGTACCACACGTGTGGCACACGGAGACCGCAGACAGGGTGGGAGCACAGTGGGATTCCCACCCAGCCGCACACGGGCACACTCCAATTCCATCCACCCAAGCAGCTCCCAAATCCCTCCTCGGAGGGCACCTGCAGGGAGATACTCTCCTTGCCCCTGTGTGTGTGGAGAGGCAAAATACCTACTGCAAAACACCCTGCCTGCAGCCCTTCCCTGCTTGGGGAAAAGCCATGGGTGCTCCCTGTGCTCACTGGTGGGTGCTGGACACCAGCGAGCACCTCCAAGGCCGTGCGAGGTGCAGGGACCCTGCAGGGCTCCAGCGTGGAGCAGCCCACAGCTTCCCTGCTGGGATTTTTAGGGGAAATTCCCTCCTTTATTCCTTACCAGCTCAGAGAGGCTCCATGGGGGACGTTTGGACTCTCTAAGAAATGCCACATATGGGTCAAAGAGGAAATTTGGCTTTTTGAGTTTTTGCTCTGATACGTCCACAAAAATGTGTGACTTCAGATGAGCTCTGTGTGTTATTTTCTATAAACCACGTCCATACAAGCACTGCTGCCTCTGGACGTGTGTGTGGCTGCCACCGTGGGACCTTGAAATGCAGGTTTTCATCTGAGATTCTCCCAGCAGTCCCAACCAGCTCAAAATTTGGGTGGTACAGATACCAGAGCGGGTTAGTGGCTCATAGATTTGGGTAAGAAGGGTCTGAAGCTGGGTGATTTCTAAATAAATGCCTTTGTCTCGGTGCAAACTCCCACCCCATGGACGGCACTTTCCTGCATTCACTGGGCACTTCTGCCGCGTGGTGCCATCGCTTCAGCGTCCCCCAGACAAAGAAAATGGCAACAAAAGCTGCATTTTGAAGCAAGCAGGTGCACACTGAAGCAACAGCACCAGAGAAGCTCCAGAGCTGTCCCCAGGCCTGCCGGGCTGTGCCAGCCTTGCACAGGCAGCCTCCACCCTGGGCACCTGTACCCTTTGCTCCAGCCTCAACTGACCCCCACAGTGAGACAAATTCTTCTCCCCTGTGCCCACCTGGGTCTAGAAAGCCTCTTGCCTTCCTCCTGCCTCTTCTTCAGCAAGTGTTTCCTACCTCAGGTAGAGATTTTTACAGTTCAGGAGATTTTAATAGTTCACCCCAAAGGCCAAACAACAGCTTGATGTCTTCAAAGGCACCCATGTAACCTGGTATCTTCGGAGGGGAAGGGGACTGGAGGCTGAAAACAAGCAAATTCATTTATATCAGACCATCTCAGCCTGCAACATGATGTTATCCTCAGTTTCAGCTCATCTTCAAACCAATAGCAAAAAAACCCAACAAAAATAATCCTGGAAAAAACCCCCAAACACAAAACCTAAACCAAAATACCAAAATTCCCTCTTGTGAGAAGAAGGGAGTTGTGTTTTGTGTTGGTAAAATTTGGTGAAGTGTGCCCCTGGCACCTACCCTGGCTCACTCAGCTGCCCAGAGCCCTCAGTCCAGCAGGTGCCTTTTCTTCTGCCTCAACGAGCTTTGATCTGGACAGCTCTTTTGGAGAGTGGCTGTTGTAAGGGATGCCTGGCACGAACACGGCCTGATTGCAGCCCAGCTCGTTAAAAAAATGTTCCCTGGGTATTGAAGGGGATAACAAGGATATTTAAACATTCCCAGCGTGCACCTTTAAGCAGCAGAAAATAAGCAAAATTGCTATCATTTAATTCAGTATTGCTCCTTTTGAACTCCCACTGGCTCTGCCTGCAATTGTTCCCTTCTCTGGAGCTCAGAGCCGAGTCTGGATTACAGGGGTGATGGGGCTGCAGGTCCACAGGGCAGGGAGAGCTGAGCAGCAGCTTCCTCACACGGCTAAAGGCTGACAGGACTGGTTTGCAGTCGGGTTTTGAAAGATTTCCCTCAATAGCCCAGAGCAGGGTGCAGGTTTAGGGCCCACAGCCTCAGTTTGTAATTACTCTTGTATTTTGTGTGCGCCAGGGAGAGGGTGGAGCAGCGTTTCTTTTTTGTCTGCATCTCTGAGGAAGCTTTTTCCAAAGCGAGAGCAAAAAAATCCACAGCTGGTGTTGGTGGATGAGACACTCAGCTATGCTCTGGTAGGGGGAAAAAAAAGGCAAAGTCTAATTTTAGATGTTCTGAACTGCTTACAACGTGCATCCCTCCAATGGCCTGGCATGGGCACCGGTGGTTATTTCCACCCCAGCAGAAGGACAGGGAGCTGGGATCTGCACTGGGCTCTCCTCGGATGATCCCGAGGGATCTGCCCTGAGCAGGCCCATTCCTCAACATTTACAGAGACAGGGATTCTCTTATCTGGGGCAATTTGCTCACATTTTGGCTCAGCCCCTCCTGGCCAGAACCCCTTTGGGAATGTCTCTGTCCCCAAAAAATCAGCTTTGGGAGCCCCATTGATGACAACTCAAGTCATGCTCTGACAGCCCATTGTTTAACAAGGAGTTCATTATTTCCCAGGTTTTTTGCCCTCAAGACCTATGTCACCCCTTCCACACGCCCCCCAAGGACCCCATTCCTCTGCCAGCCCTGCGTGCCAGTAGAGCCACATCCACCCCTCCCACACCCACCTCCCTCCCAGACTTTTCCTGCCAACCCTGGGGAATTTGGACCCAGACCCAAACAATTCCCCGTTTTCCCATTTAACCCCCAAAGGGCTGATCTGAAGCAGCACATGAGTACGGGAGAAGCTTTCGGGGGAGCGAAGCCCCTGCACTCCCCCCCCAAAATGGGAATGTGCCACAGGCAGGACAAAGCGGCTCAAAGGGCTCGTCAGGCTGCAGCCCCCTGCCCGAGCCAAGCCTCAGGGGAGGGTGAGGGTCTCAGCTTACCCGGCCTCTCATAAAAGTCTCCTCCATTCTAGCAAATAACCTTTATGTCCAGGGACTTGCAAAGTTTGCTTTCTCCCTCCAGGGTTAGTCACAGCAGGAGCGACAGAGAAAGCAACCGCTTGTAGGAGGTTCCTCCGCATAATAACCTCAGAGGAGTTTAGGTCTAAAGACTAAAAGGCTCTATTTACTTTCACTGACAAGGAACAATCTAAGCAGATGTCCTTTGATGGGATTAGTTATTAATCCTTGAATCATGGGTAAATGGGAAAATGATCCATTATTTTCTGCAAAATCCTTCACTACTTTAGATTTCAAGGATGGGGTGGAGGATTGTTAGCAGAAAGGTCTCGACCTGTCTGTTTTGGCCGTTTTAAAATGTATTTTTACAGTTTGTGCCGTGGAGCGTGACTCTGAAGTAAAATTAAAAAAAAAAAATCAAGAAAAAAGGGTTTGATTCCACTGACAGCTGAGAACAATGTGCCAAGTCAGACACTCAGCAATGATGGGCCCAGGCATTCCTTGGATAAATAGTAAGAGGTGGTGGTAATAATAATAATAATAATAATAATAATAATAATAATAATAATAATAAAAAGAATACTCCCCCCTAAAAACGTATTCTGCAAACAGCTTTGGCAGCTCTGCCTAAATGTTTAGATGCTCCCAATGTCTCTCTGTCCCATCAGTGACAAACAGCAATGGAACTCCCCAGGCAGGTGTGGCTCAGTGTCAGGTTGGGCATCCCACAAATAGTGTGTGTAGGTGGGTGCAATGCGTGGGATGAGGAAGGGATGGGAATTGCTGTTGAGACACACCAGGTTGGCTCAGGGGACCCATTTCCCCCGGGTGTAAATCCATGCAGATGATTTCTGGTGCAGGGGCAGGTGCAGCCAACATGAGCATCATCCCATGGGCTGGGTGGGAGACACTGTCCTGCACCAAGGGGCTGGAGGACACACTGGTGGAGCTCCCACCCGTGGCTCACCCCAGCCCTTTGTCCCCTGTGGACACACCAACGGGAGAGCAGAACCAGGAACCAGAGTGCCTGGCAATTCACCCAACCCTCGGTGCTGTGGCCACAGCTCAACGTACTGAAGTGAATATTAACAGTCCCGAGACAGCCTCTCACCCCAACTCTGCCTCCGAGTCTCCCATGTAGGGAAAGCAGGAATAGACTCCCAATGAATAATTTACTCCACTTTCTTTTGATTTGCGTTGTGATTGTGCACAGCAGTGCAGGCTCCGAGGGGGAAACATATTCTGATTAAAGATTTATACTGGGCCTATAATTTTGTTGTTGTTGCTTAAATCTACTTCAAAGTGTGAGTAGGGCGGGTGTAAAATAAACACTCCAGAGAAGCCAGGAGCTCTTGGACCATCTCAGAGCACGAGTGTGGGGGTGCACAAGTGAGTACAAAGCATGTGGTTTCATGGATAGAAACTTTGCACTGGCTCTCTGGAAAGGTGCTGTGCCCCCTCCTCGTATCAAATCCAGCCAAACAAGGACTGAAATGTCCTCTGTTCCCTCGAAATACTGACTCCAGGTCCTTTCTCCAGAGCTCAAACACATCTCAAAAAATGAGAAATGACATGAACTTGGGTTTTATTCTTTTACTATGATTTTTCTGTTCTTTCATTATTCTTTGACCACACAAAAATATGGTCTGGCTGCATGGAGTGATTAGGAAGCTGGAAGAGGGTCATCCCACATATAGGGAGGAACCAAACGTCAGCAGAGCAGAGGATTTTCTCCTTCCTTCCCTCCTCTTCCTCTGGCTGCTGTGTCCCCAGTGTGTAGACTCACTTCCCAGTGCAGCCAGAGAGCACCTCCAGCAGGGAGGGAGCCACAGGACAAGCAGGATCATCCACCATTCCCTCCAAGTGCCTTTTGACAAACTCTTGGTGTTGCCATCGCCATTTCTGGCTGGTCAGGGAAGAGTGAGAGCTTTGTCCAAAGGGCTAGTGGAGCTCCCAGCTTGTTCCTGGGACAAAGCAGATTGCATGAAATGGGGTTTTGTAACAAAAAAAATGTTCTGTGGGATATTTTGGGGCTGGCTGGTGGCATTCAGCTGGCCAAACACGTCAATATAAGGCCCTGCAAGGAGAAACCCCTCAGAGATGGATGGATCTGATCCCACTCTTCAAACCATTTTCCCAGGATGGGGATATTCATTTCTGGAAGCACTGAGAAGACTGTGGATGCTCCAAATCCTCAAGGGAAAGACAGGTCCTTGCCTCACCTACATGGGTTGGAAACCTTTCAGGCTGCCCCACAGACCTGGCAGCTGTCACTGGCTTGGTCAGCAGAGTCAGAGAATCATGGAATGGTTTGGGTTGGGAGGGACCATGGAACTCATTTTGTCCCATCCCTCTTCCATGGGCAGGGACACCTTCCACTATCCCAGGTTGCTCCAAGCCCCATCCAGCCTGATCTCGAACACTTCCAGGGATGGGGCAGCCACAACTTCTCTGGCAACCTGTGCCAGGGCCACACCATCCTCACAAACAAGAATTTCTTCCCCATATCCCACCTAACTCTGCCCACTGACAGTGGGAAGCCATTCTCCCTTGTCCTGTCACTCCAGACCCTTGTCCAAAGTAATTTTCCAGCTCTCCTGGAGCCCCTTTAGACACTGGAAGGAGCTCTAAGGTCTCCCTGGAGCCATCTCTCCTCCAGGTGAACACCCCCAGCTCTTCCAGCCTGTCTCCAGAGCAGAGGGGCTCCAACCCTGGGAGCATCTCCATGGCCTCCTCTGGACTCACTCCAGCAGCTCCACATCTTTCCTATGCTGCTGGCCCTGGGGCTGGAGGCAGCACTTCAAAGTGCTCTCACCTGAGTGGAGCAGAGAGGCAGAATCCCCCAAAAAGTGCTGCCCAGGCTGTGGGAATAGCCCATGGCAGCTCTGACATTCTGTGCTGCCAGTGCTCATGACTGGGTCATGCCAAGGCTCATCCCTATGGTTTTACTTCTTTCCAAGGAATTCACACCAGCCCGAGAAACATCCCAGCCAGGCAGCACATGGGGCAGTGGGACACGGAAACAGCCCAATGACAGTAGGCCAGGTAAGTGTGACCTGAGGACCTGCCTTAGAATCACAGAATCATAGAATCGACTGGGTTGGAAAAGACCTCCCAGATCATCAAGTCCAACCCTTCCACCAACTCCAGTCCCGTCACCAGATCATGGCACTCAGTGCCACGGCCAAGCTCAGCTGAAAAACCTCCAGGCATGGGGAATCCACCCCCTCTCTGGGCAGCCCATTCCAATCCCTCAGCACTCTCTCTGCAAAGGAGTTTTTTCTCATCTCCAACTTCAATTTCCCCTGGCAGAGCTTGAGCCCCCCGTGCCCCCTTGTCCTATTGCTGAGTGCCTGGGAGAAGAGACCAACCCCCACCTGGCCACAACTTCCCTGATGTGGCACTTCCAGACAGTGCTGAGGTCACCTCTCAGCCTCCTCTTCTCCAGGCTAAACACCCCCAGCTCCCTCAGCCTCTCCCCACAGCACTTGTGCTCCACTCCCTTCTCCAGCCTCGTTGCTCTTCTCTGGCCCCGCTCCAGCCCCTCAATCTCTTGCCTGACCTGAGGGGCCCAGAACTCAACACAACACTCAGGGTGTGGCCTCACCAACACAGAGTAAGGGGGAAGGGTCACTGCCCTGGACCTGCTGGCCATGCTATTTTCGATCCAGGACAGGATCCCATTGGCCTTCTTGGCCACCTGGCCACACTCTTGGCTCCTCTTGAGCTTCCTGGCCCTCAGTCCCCCCAGGTCCCTTCCTGCCTGGCTGCTCTCCAGCCACTCTGTGCCTTTGGTTTGGGGTCCCCATCACACACACTGGGTGGGTGGGTACCTCTGGATTCGGGATACACCCAGAGATGCCGTGTACAGTCCAAAAACCCCTCCTCTGAATCCCCGGGGTGTCCCAAACCCACACACCCCTCGCACCCGGATTTCCAGCCCGCCCGGCCATGGTGATTGATTGACAGCTGTCAATCAACGCCCAGCAGCGCTGCGCTCTGCCGCCACCTGGCGGCCGAAGGGAGAAACGCGCCGCCGCCGGGAGACCCTCCCCAACCCACCCCTTGCCCCCCAAAATCGGCCGGGCGGTGCCATCGGGAACAGCGTGGCTGTGCGAGCATTAAAGGGAGAAAAGGGCCAGGGTAGGGCACTCGGGGGGTGGGGAAGGGGATCTTTCCTCTCCCACCCCTCAGTCAGTTTTGGGGTGAAAAGTTGATTTTCACTGGGAGGCAGCTCTTGGTCTGGTTTAGTTAAAATCATAGAATCAGGGAATTGTTACAGTTGGAAAAGGCCTCCGAGATCATCGAGTCCGACCGTTCCCTCAGCACTGTCAAAGCCACCAACTAAACATGTCCCCAGGTACCACATTCACGTCTGTTAAATCCCTCCAGGGATGGTGACTGCATCACTGCCCTGGGCAGCCTGTGCCAGTACCTTTTCCATGAAAAAATTCTCCCTGATAGGCAACCTAAACCTCCTCTGATGCAACCTGAGGCCATTTCCTCTTGTTGTGTCCCCTGCTCCCTGCAAGTACAGCTCAACCCCTACTCAGCTCCAACCTCCTGTCAGGGAGTTGTAGAAAGTGAGAAGGTTCCCTCTGAGCCTCCTTGAACCAGGCTGAGCCCCCTCAGCTCCCTCAGCCTTTCCTTGTGCTCCAGACCCTTTTCCAGCTCCGTTGCCCTTCTCTGGACATGCTCCAGTCCCTCAATGTCTTTCTTGTTGTGAAGGGCCCAAAACTGACCCCAGGTTCCAGGAGCTGGGTGCTGCTGCCCTTCCTGCAGGTATCAGCATCCCTGGGTGGGTCCCAAATCCAGAGGTACCCAATCAGGGTGTGTGATGGGGACCCCAAACCAAAGGCAGGTCCCCAGGAGGTCACACTTACCTGGCATCCTGGCTGGAAGCCCAACAGAAATCCAGCTCTGTGTGGAGGGAGGCCCCATTCTGAAGTCAAGCCCCCTCCAGGAAAAGCTTTGGGTAGGAAAGGCAGTGCCTGACCTTTAAGGACACTGAGAGGGTCTGTGGGAGCCACAGCTCGGTGTGGTGTCCCTCCCAGCCCAAGGACGTGGGGTCTGCAGGGAGGCACCAGAAACTGGGCGGTGAGAACCACCATCTCTACTGAGAGTATTCCAGGGGAGCCAAGAGCATGCCAAGGAATCTGAGAGCATCTCAGAGCTGCTGACAGTACCCCAGGACAGCCACCACCCTGCCTGAGGGTGGCCTGCAGGGAGAGGACTATCCACCGAGCCAGGGGGATCTTTGTCCTCAGTCTGGTTGAATTCCTTGTGGACATGAGACAGGGACAACAGACTGGGAACACCTAATCAGGACAGCGGGGTAACCCCCTGCTCCTGCATCCCTGGGGATGCTCCAGGTGTGTCCCTCTGCTGTTCACCTGGGTGATCTCAGGCCTACATGCCCAGAGGGAGCAGGGACAGCAGTGTTACCTGCAGCCACCAAGGCCAGGTGACAAAGGAACATCCCCACCTCACCAGGGTCTCTGGAATGAGCTGGAGCCCAGAGGGACAACCTGCTGCACCCTGACATGGGGAGGGCAGGAAAGAAAGAGCCAGAGGCACGGAAAATTATCAGAAACGTGTATTTTTTTTCTTTTTAATAGTAAACCTCTTTACAACAAATATAGTGAAAGAGTTTCCAAACAAAACTCATAAGAATTTCTCATGGTAATTATTATTATTATTATTATCATCATTTTTTTATATATTTTTTCTTATTGTGGAATATACAATAACGCATCACCATACAGCACAAAAAAGGAATATTGAAAAAACAAAACAGACGTCTCAACCACGTGCTGCAGTCCCTGGGAAGGAGCCACTGATTGTCAAGGGAGCAAGGACAGGAGGGGATGGGGACAGGGGGCGAGAGCGTCCCCAGGGCGCGGGAGGTTCTCAGTCAGGCCAGACCCCGAGGGTGCAAATACTCCAAAGAAAGATGGAATTAGTCAAAAACCACGGTTAAAACGTTACAAGCTCTCAGCATAAATCCTCCCTCCCCTCCCACTGCTGCTTCTGGGCTTCTGCTGCATCGCCCCCCAAGAGCTGGACACAGGGAAAGGGACACCCTGGTCCCCCTGGAGAGCTGGACACAGGGAAGGGGACACCACGGTCCCCACGCAGAATCCCTTGACACGCACACACACACACACACACACACACACACACACACACACACACACACGGGTGGAGGAGCATCAGGAAAAAAAAAGAGGTTAAAAATATATATATATATTATAGATACACAGTTTATATTTTTTTTCTTTTTTCTTTTTTTAAATTGCTTCTCAAAACAATAAATAAAACTCCTCGGGGGAAGTGCACGTCCTGTTTTGTTTCTACCTGTGCAGCACCCTGGGGGGAGGATGCAGAGCTGCCTGTGCTGTTACAGACGGGCTGAGCGGGGAGATCCAATGAACCATCACACAGAGAAGCTGAGGGGGGGCGGGATTTATGTTTTCGGGTTGTTTCTTTTTTTCTTTTAGTGCATCATTTAGAGGGTCTATTCTATTTTACAAAGGTTGTTGCAGACACCCCAGAGTTTGCTAACACCTACCTGCTTTACTGAGCTACAGGGAGCCAGAGGCATGAAGGGGATGGGGGAGACCCGACCCACAGGCCATGGGGGACACAAAGGGGGAGCAGCAGAACAGCCGTGATGGTCCCCACCTCTTCAGTGTCCTGTTTGCCTGCAAACTGCTCAGAAACAGCCATGGGGAGGAGGGGAGTGGTGGCCTGAGCTGGGCTGCTTTGTCCCTTGGCTTTGCAGGAGATGCTGGGAGCACACAGGGACATCCCAGCATCATCCCATGACAGTGTTTCCCTGGGGAAAGGATGTTCCATAAGGCTCTGCAGTGGGTTCATGCCCAGAGAGCGAGGAACTGGGCCAGTCTCTGCATCTTGGTGGCACCAGCAGGAAAATCCCACTCAGCAAACCCAGCTGAAGAAATCCCTCATTTGGGGGTGGGAGGCAGGGGGAGAACAGCCCACCATGGCCCACCAAAGCCTCTCCCCGCAGCACTGGACTGGGGATATTCTAAAATCCCCAGTTCCAGGAAAACCACCTCAGCCTGCTCAGGCATGATCCCGGCACAGCCTGAGCCACACCACCCTCTTCTGGCTTAAGGAAAGCACATTCCAAACAGGCATCGCTCCAGAGAACGGAGCTCGGGAGGAAGAAACAGGAAAATTACACGGTTTTCCACTCACTAAGGAGGAGAGGGGAGTTGGAATGAGCCCATCCACTCCTCCGAGGTCCCCAGTTCCTGCCGGGACTGTAGCAGAGAGCCTGAGCATCCCTGTGCACCCAAAACCTCCTGATTTCCAAAGCTCACTTAAATATACTCCTGGGTGTTTCTGACCTTTCCGGACCCACGGGGGACACGCCAGCGTGTTGGGAACCCTGTGGAAAAGCATTCCTGTGTGTGAAGCCATTGCCAAGTGGCTGCTCCCAGCTGGGAGCCCGGCAGGGTCCAAGTCTGGGACATGGAAACTTGGAGAGCAGGGAGGGACAGGGAGGGTGGGTGCATGGGGAGAGCCAAGAAGGTTAAACAAGAAATCGCTGTACTACTCGGCCATGTCCAAAGTCAGTATTATTACAATATACTCTGACAAAAATATAATCTCATTTCATATCAATACAACAAAAAAACCCCCAAAACCAGTTTTCTGTACTGTTACCATCGCTAACAGATTGAAACTCGCTATTTACAGTTACAGTAGCCAGGTAAAACACTACAGGTGAGAGACCAGAGAAAGGAGGGGCAGAGGGACAGAGGGAAGATAAAATCTCGAGGAAAGGGACAAATAAAGGGGTAAAGGCCCTCTTACATCCCGAGCATGGCTTCTGGCATCAGACAGGCAAGGGTGATGGATGGAGGTAGTGAAAACATAACACTTTGTTTATGGGTCTGGTTGGGGTTTTTTGTGGAAAGGAAAAAGAGAGGAAAAAGAAAAGAAAGAAGGGAAAAAAGAGGAAAGAACGGGAAAAGGGAGGAAAGAGAAGTGAAGTGAGATGGGAAGGTGAATAAAAGAATGAACATGGGAAAGGGAAACAAGAGCAAACCTTCAGCTGATGCCCACAGTTATGGACTAGCCCACAGCCCCGGGAGAGGTGGATGGGGACAGATTTTTGCCACTTTCAGTGGTGAAAGTCCCCAAATTGTGCCTTCAGCCAGAGGGATGGGAGAGCAAGGCAGGATGTGGCAGCAGGGATGGCACAGCCAAGGCATGGCTGGGAAGATCCTTCCCCACCCAATGGATGCTCATCCCGGTAACACAGAGGGACCCCAGGAGTGACAAGGAGACCCTGGGAGTGTGGAGGGATCCCAGAGTGCTCAGGGCCCCTCACTCCTGGCTGAGCTCCTGGCTGGCAGCAGCAGTTTGCAGCCTTTTCCCAGAGCTGGTGACAAACTTCCCAATTCCCATCCAGAGTGTTGGGAGGAATCTCCAAAATGAGGAACATAAGAGGAGAAAAAAGTGCAGGAGGTGGAATTTCCACGAAGGTGGGGTTTTTTTGTAAATTTGCTTTTTTCCCTGGTTTGCTGAGATTATTTTGGGGAGGAAGAGGGAAGTGAAAAAGGGGGGGAAGAAAAGGAACTCTTTCTCCTCGCCCCACTTTCCTCCAGGCCCACGGGTGGCCTGTTGCCACCAGCTCTGGATTTAACACTTCCATCACCCTCCAACACCAACACTGGCAGCAGCCCCAAACACACAACAGCAACAAACCCCTTCAACAAGGGTCTCCCCACCACAACCTCAATGCCCACGGGGGCTCAGGGTGCCCCTTGCACAACCACAACCCACTGCTGGACCCCCCAGCACCAACATCCTCATCCAAACATCCAACACAGCATTTCACCATCCCTTGAAACCACCCCAACAGCAGGGGGTCACCCTGTTCTCTCACACCCAACCCTGGTGCCAGCTGATCACCTCCACAGTCCCCCAGAGCGGGCGAGACCTTCCTCATTGATCCATCACCATCCTCACCACACACCACCAAGCCCTTCCCAGGATTTTAGGTTTCAGATACCATTTGGGGCCTGCTCCATATCCAAATCTCCTCCTAGAGTGGGCAGACAACTTCCCACCCCATCCTGCTCCTCTGGCTGCTGGCAGCAGCATCACCTGAGCCAGACCCTGTGACCTCCTTCCATCCTCCTCCTCCTCTCTGCACCAAATCCTGGCCATCCTGGCACATGCCACCAGCAGAGTCCTTGCCCACTCTGTGCTCCCAGCACATGGACCCTCCCCTTACTCTGCATCTGCCCCCAGCAACGCTGCTCCCCTGGCATCACCCACGAGGGACACTGCGGTCCTGGACAGCCCTGCCCCTCCACTAATGGTGCAAACACCCCAAAAACCATCCCTGGGAAAGACCAGCCTTCCCAGGACGGGGGTCACAGCTCCCCCAACACTGGCACCGCATCCACCAGCACCCCAAATCCGCCGCCCTGGCGCTGGGCACCCCTGGCACCCCAGAGCAGGGACAGGAGGGGGCAGTGCCAGTGTCCCACCCCGGCTTACCTGTGGCCGCGGTGTCGGCCCGGATGGAACGGGCTGGAGGATCCACAGAGAGTTCAGAAGGTAAAGATCAGAAACAGACTTTGGTAAGTAACCACACGTTTAGAAAGGAATATATCAGTTTGGAAACATCTCAGTGCATACTTCTTATATGAAAATATACACAATTGTATTTCATTCTCCAAAAAAGGAACAATTAAAAACAAAAGCAAACTAGCCCAAACACAATATATTATCTTTTTTTTTGTTTGTTTTTTTCTTTTTTTCTTGTTGTTGTCATCCTTTAAAATCTTTAACGCTACACTTTGTTCAGGTTACACTTTTTTTGTCTTTTTTTTTTTTTGTAAATGTTTTTTTTCTTCATGCATTTTACACCTTTATAGCCTTTGAGAATAAATAAGCTCCATTTTGCTTCCACATCTCTAAAAACTGCAGCATTTTAACTATTGTCATTTAAATCGTGCAATTTTTTTTTGCAACACCCCTTTTTAAAAAATGGAAAATATATATATTTTAAAACTAAACCCTATACAACGCAAAAATTCCAAATTAAANAGGGGTAAAGGCCCTCTTACATCCCGAGCATGGCTTCTGGCATCAGACAGGCAAGGGTGATGGATGGAGGTAGTGAAAACATAACACTTTGTTTATGGGTCTGGTTGGGGTTTTTTGTGGAAAGGAAAAAGAGAGGAAAAAGAAAAGAAAGAAGGGAAAAAAGAGGAAAGAACGGGAAAAGGGAGGAAAGAGAAGTGAAGTGAGATGGGAAGGTGAATAAAAGAATGAACATGGGAAAGGGAAACAAGAGCAAACCTTCAGCTGATGCCCACAGTTATGGACTAGCCCACAGCCCCGGGAGAGGTGGATGGGGACAGATTTTTGCCACTTTCAGTGGTGAAAGTCCCCAAATTGTGCCTTCAGCCAGAGGGATGGGAGAGCAAGGCAGGATGTGGCAGCAGGGATGGCACAGCCAAGGCATGGCTGGGAAGATCCTTCCCCACCCAATGGATGCTCATCCCGGTAACACAGAGGGACCCCAGGAGTGACAAGGAGACCCTGGGAGTGTGGAGGGATCCCAGAGTGCTCAGGGCCCCTCACTCCTGGCTGAGCTCCTGGCTGGCAGCAGCAGTTTGCAGCCTTTTCCCAGAGCTGGTGACAAACTTCCCAATTCCCATCCAGAGTGTTGGGAGGAATCTCCAAAATGAGGAACATAAGAGGAGAAAAAAGTGCAGGAGGTGGAATTTCCACGAAGGTGGGGTTTTTTTGTAAATTTGCTTTTTTCCCTGGTTTGCTGAGATTATTTTGGGGAGGAAGAGGGAAGTGAAAAAGGGGGGGAAGAAAAGGAACTCTTTCTCCTCGCCCCACTTTCCTCCAGGCCCACGGGTGGCCTGTTGCCACCAGCTCTGGATTTAACACTTCCATCACCCTCCAACACCAACACTGGCAGCAGCCCCAAACACACAACAGCAACAAACCCCTTCAACAAGGGTCTCCCCACCACAACCTCAATGCCCACGGGGGCTCAGGGTGCCCCTTGCACAACCACAACCCACTGCTGGACCCCCCAGCACCAACATCCTCATCCAAACATCCAACACAGCATTTCACCATCCCTTGAAACCACCCCAACAGCAGGGGGTCACCCTGTTCTCTCACACCCAACCCTGGTGCCAGCTGATCACCTCCACAGTCCCCCAGAGCGGGCGAGACCTTCCTCATTGATCCATCACCATCCTCACCACACACCACCAAGCCCTTCCCAGGATTTTAGGTTTCAGATACCATTTGGGGCCTGCTCCATATCCAAATCTCCTCCTAGAGTGGGCAGACAACTTCCCACCCCATCCTGCTCCTCTGGCTGCTGGCAGCAGCATCACCTGAGCCAGACCCTGTGACCTCCTTCCATCCTCCTCCTCCTCTCTGCACCAAATCCTGGCCATCCTGGCACATGCCACCAGCAGAGTCCTTGCCCACTCTGTGCTCCCAGCACATGGACCCTCCCCTTACTCTGCATCTGCCCCCAGCAACGCTGCTCCCCTGGCATCACCCACGAGGGACACTGCGGTCCTGGACAGCCCTGCCCCTCCACTAATGGTGCAAACACCCCAAAAACCATCCCTGGGAAAGACCAGCCTTCCCAGGACGGGGGTCACAGCTCCCCCAACACTGGCACCGCATCCACCAGCACCCCAAATCCGCCGCCCTGGCGCTGGGCACCCCTGGCACCCCAGAGCAGGGACAGGAGGGGGCAGTGCCAGTGTCCCACCCCGGCTTACCTGTGGCCGCGGTGTCGGCCCGGATGGAACGGGCTGGAGGATCCACAGAGAGTTCAGAAGGTAAAGATCAGAAACAGACTTTGGTAAGTAACCACACGTTTAGAAAGGAATATATCAGTTTGGAAACATCTCAGTGCATACTTCTTATATGAAAATATACACAATTGTATTTCATTCTCCAAAAAAGGAACAATTAAAAACAAAAGCAAACTAGCCCAAACACAATATATTAGCTGTTTTTTTGTTGGTTTTTTTCTTTTTTTCTTGTTGTTGTCATCCTTTAAAATCTTTAACGCTACACTTTGTTCAGGTTACACTTTTTTTGTCTTTTTTTTTTTTTGTAAATGTTTTTTTTCTTCATGCATTTTACACCTTTATAGCCTTTGAGAATAAATAAGCTCCATTTTGCTTCCACATCTCTAAAAACTGCAGCATTTTAACTATTGTCATTTAAATCGTGCAATTTTTTTTTGCAACACCCCTTTTTAAAAAATGGAAAATATATATATTTTAAAACTAAACCCTATACAACGCAAAAATTCCAAATTAAAAAAAAAAATTATACACAATTGTAACTGTCAACAGTACAGATGAGCACAAGAAATAAAATTAGATCAGAAACATATTTATAGAAGCACAAAGGAGGGTGTTGGTTTCTTAGATTGTCATTCTTCTCGTTGTCTTTTGAAAATTAGGAGGAGTTTACCAGATACTACAGTCTGGGGGGGAAATAAAGGATAATGACCCGGACAAAAAAAAATAGAATATAATAATAAAATAACCCCAAGCCCCCAACAAAATGAAGACCCCGACAAACAGCCCCCAAACCCCTTTCACCACAACGTGAAGCCGTGTCTGACCCGGGGCATCCCCACCTTCCCACGAGCTGTACTTGCCCGTGGCACCAGCCCAGGGGATCGTCGAGTGCCGCTGCCGCGCTGCTGCCGATCCGTCCGGCACGGCACCGAACCGCCGGCGCCTTCCCCGCCAGGCAGATCTAAACCTGCATCTATGTAACCCAGAGCGTTTGTGTCTTGGATTTTGTGTTTTCCAGGTTCTCAGCTTCCAGGCAGAAAAGTGTGAACTTGGGAGTCAGGGCATGAAGTTCATGAGCAAAACTGTTTTTTTGGGTTTTGTCCCCTGCTCAGGGTTGCTCCGCACCGACGGTGTCGAGTGCCGAGGGGTCTCCGCCGTCTCCTCCCTGCTGGGGTCTACAGAGCAAGTTGCCCTGCCAGGCCCTGCCACTGCGCCACTCCCAGTGGGCCAGACCCCGGGTAGTTGGGTTGAGTTTCTTTTTGTGAAGAAAAAAAAAAGAAATACAAAACCAGAGCGATGAGACATCGTTATCCCGCCTAATTTCCAAAGCAAGGCCGTGCAAAGAGCTCAGGTGCGCGCCCGGTACATCCGGCACCACCAGGTCGGGGGGTCAGTGTGGGCAAGGAGGACCACGGTCCACAGCAGCTCTCCCACTTCCCAATGGACAAACGGAGATGGAGGGAGGGAGATCCACTTCTGCCGCCGATGCCACACCAGCATTCTGGAGGTGAGATTCGAGCATGTCCCTGGCACATGATGGTACCCGCTGGGTTTGGCTTGGGGAGGGGAGACGGGGAGTTTAACTGCACAAAGCCTGCCAGGAGCCCTCCCTGGCGTCATGGGCCTCCCCTTCTCTGCCCAAGGCCCTCCAGAGCACAGGAACAGGAGAGGGAGTTCCAAACTTATCATTGAAAAAGAATAAAACCATCGTTTGAAAAAGCCTTTGTGGCAGCAATTTGGTATTCTAAGATTTTGACAGGGGAATTTTATCCCACACGTTGCTCCATGACTCATTCCACAGGCAGGGGATGTTGGTGAGACGCCAGTACCAGGAACCCTCACAACTGCCAAGCATCTCCCACCCTGGTCTCTCCACCAGGTCTCCATACCCAAACCAATGGACCGCCAGGAGAGGAGGGAAGGTCAGGGCAGGCATCAGCTCAGGAGGGATGTGTGAGCAACACCCCTGAAAGGATTTTTGGCCAGTGGCTCCTTTGCTGCCAGGCCCAACTGGGCAGGACGAGGTCCCCTTTTCCTTCTTTGGCCATCATTTCTCACAGCTAAGAATTTTCACTGAATTTTTGGAGGATTTCCTCTCCTCTTCCAACCAGTCCCTTTAGGTCGCTCATTTCACAATAATCCTCAACTTTTTTTGTCTTGTTTTTCCAAATTAGAAACTTTGGGATAAATGCTTGGTTGGGAAAAGTTTATAAAAACTCATACATTTTCTTCTGGTTTGCTCTCATGCCAGGACATTTTTATGCCATCTGCCTCATTCCAGTGCTGAGCTGGCTGCTGACATCTGGCAGAGGGATCCAGGAGAAGGATAAATTCCACTGTGATTCTGCTCCTCTCCCTTTGCTCTGGTTTGGGAGGAGCTGACCCCAAAGCAGCTCCCAGCTCCTCCCCAGTCCCCCAAGCCTGGCCAGGCTCCAGCTGCCAAAGGAGTTGGCAAAGGTGGCATTCCTGGCAGGTTTTGTGCCAGTTTGGGACCATGAGCCCAGGGGTGTGTCTGGCCTGGGTGTCCCTGCACAGGGTGACAAGGCTGGGAGGGTCACAGGGGACCAACATTCCAGAGGAGAGCGCCTGCAGGGAGAAAGCCCATCCCTAACACCTACACAGGCTGGGAACAGACCCTTCTGCTCCATATCCTCCAGCCCTGAGCTCGCTGCTGCATTTTGGGTTGGGGGCACTGACACCTATCCATGGGAAACTTGCTGGAGCAAGTGGCAACATGAGGAAAATCCTTCTGTTTCCTTCCACTAAATCACTGTGTCAAGACTTGAGCAGATTTTCAATCTGCTCACCCTCACCTTTTTGAGGCCTAGAAACCTTCAGGCAAAATCCTAAAGGAACATTATTTCAGTTGCATCCTTCAATAAAAAAATAATTTCTTCCCATTTTCTTGATTTAAAGCTTTGGCCCATGTGGAATGGGAATCCATTTTAAAAATGCTTTTACGGATGTTGCTTGGTAAAACCCACAATTTTCTTGGAAAAGCAGCACTAAATGGACCCTCCCTCTGCACATTCACTGCACCCAGGCAGAGGCAAGGCTTTCTTGGGAAAGAGGAACTCCAGTGTTCCAGAGACCCTGGTCAGAATTGGTGGAGATCCCTGCTCTGCCAGGAAGGATGAAAGGATGCTGACTGCATCCACTTGTCATGCAAACCAGATTAAGCCTTAAAAATCTGCCTCTTACTCCGGGGATGCAGCTTTCCAGCATCCAGGAGGCCCAGGCAGGCTGTGGATGCAGCTGCATCCTGTTTCATATCAAAGCCGGGCTCTCCTTGAACCTCTCAGCCTCCCTGTCCAGCTAGTTTAGGAAAACTGGTGTAGGAAAAGCCTTTTTGAGGAAAACCAGTGTCTGCCAAACCCTTCAAGCTTTCGGAGAGCTCATCCTGCCTGAACTGCCCCTTCCTGCACAGGGACACAGGAGTGAGTGCCTGGGCAGAGGGTGAAGGTGCATTTTGGGGGGTTGCTCTCTGCCCTGTGTGCCCCCAGACCCTGTCCTGCCACAGGCACTCTGCCCAAGGGATACGGTCCCACTTCCCAGAGGGGTCTCACTGGCCAGTGGGCACCACCTGCCAGGCCCGCCCGCCCGCGGGGGAGCATCCCCAGAGGCTGCTGTTTTTGGCAAGGACACAGATATTCCATTCCAGTGCCCCGTTCCCACACACTCGGCTGTTCCCAAGCCTGCGGCCGCAGCCAAGGAGAGCCGTATGTACTGCGTGCGTCGCCTGCTGCGCTAGAATGAATGCCTACAAAATCCTAAAGCTATTTCTCAGGCAGTTTATGATAACTTCCCCCCACCCCAGCCCATCCCCATCACCCGTTTCACCCCCCCCCGTCCCTCCCGCTCCCTCCCCACGGCCCCACCGGAGCCGGCGGCGCTCCCAGGGACAGCGGGGCCCGTTATGTGACCCAGGTATCCAACCGCATGCGCTTTACGGAGGGGCTCTCCCCCTCGGGCTCGCTGGTGGGACGCAGGAGCCCCAGGGAGGAGCCGAAATCGGGGCGGGCGGGGTCGTCCCGCTCGCTGCTGCCCTCGTAGGAGCTGGTGTTGCTGCTGAGGCTGTCGACGGGTGAGCGGCCGGTGGGCTCGTGCCGGGGCTGGTGGGGGAAGGTGCTGAGCGGGGTGGCAGTGTTCCTCTCCCGGTTGGGCGAGACGGGCTCCGACTTGATGCTGATGTTGGGGTTGGTGTTGACAGTCAAAGTGGTGGTGTGGGACAAGTGACTCCCTTGTCTGGGCATCCGGAAGGCAGAGGAAGAGGTTGGGAGAGGAGGAGGAGGAGGAGGAGAAGGGGAAGGAGGGGGAGTAATAGATATAAAAATAGATAATGGGAAATCTCTCATTATTAGCTTTTTGGCAGCCTTTTACCCTCCACTCCACAGAATCCAGAACCTGCACATCCCACAGCCAAATGAACACAGGATTATGAACCTGGATTAGATTATTAATCTGGATTCATAATTAGAATTATGAATCATTATGACTCCAGAATACATGATCTGTCCACTGACCAGGATGCATTACTGCCAGCCTGGGATTAGACCTACAGAACCCTGTGAGCAGCACCCATCCTTCCTCAGTACCCTGCGATCCAGCCCCAATCCCACCCACCACCATCCTGCAGCAGCAGGAGAGGGACAGGCTGTGACATCCTTGTCCCATGGATGTCCCTATGGCTCTGCCCCAGCGTTCTCATGGGCTGCACAGACCTGGTGGAGGGTTTTGCTCCAAACTGGGAAACTTCCTAACCTCTTTACTACAACCAAAATTTCATCAAGACTTTCCATACTGATGCAGGAGGTCTGGGTGGCTGTGGGGGAAGCTGCTGCCCTGCCATGGCTGGAAAACGTGCTCCAAGCAGTGAGGAAATGCACTGAACTCTCTGCACAACAGCCTAGTCCATCCACCCCTCCCTCCTTCTGTCTATCCATCCATTTCTCCATCCATCCACCTGGCACTTCACACTGCAGATACCAGAGTTTATGACTCAGTGACTGGGGCAAAGTCACTGATGTCCCCCTCTTAAATTCTTGCCTGTTTTTGTCCCACACTCTCAGTGTGATCACAGGCAAGTTGCTTAAATCTTTATTTTTACCAAGTACCTTGGTGTGTGGATGCTTTATTTCAGATTAAAAGGAAATCCACTTCAGAAAACCTGCCCCAGTATGCAAATGCTTGTGTTTTCTTTCCTGGAGAAAAGCAATCCATGTGCAATACTAAAAGCCACCTTCTTCCTACACCAGCAGGACACAATTCCAGACACTTCATACTGCAACTTCCATCCCATCTACCACTGCCTCTGGCTGGATCTCATGCCCCCCACGTGAGAGCAGGGAGCAGTCCTGCTGTGGACAGGCAGCAGGACACAGCTCTTGGAGCATCCTTGAGTGTGCTGCCGCCCTGATCACAACTGGTGGCTCTGGGTCACCCCTATCGAGACAGGGACAGGACTCCCCAGACTTCCCAAGCTGGTTGGGTTGGCTCCTTCTGCAGCTGCTTCTGCCCCCAGAAACACAGCGTGGACCACTGAGGCCCAGCAGTGGGAGGCCAGAGAACCCATGGAGGGTTCTGCAGGTTTGGCACCTTGGAGGAATTCCCCGTTTCACTCTGTTCTTACAACCTCGAGTGAGCGGCCCTGGAACTCATTTCACTTACATTAAGTTTCCTAGTGACACAGGGACCAGGTGCTGCTGCTGCGGCTGCTGCTGTGGCTGCTGCTGTTGTTGCTGCTGTTGTTGTTGCTGCTGCTGCTGCTGTTGCTGCTGTTGTTGTTGCTGCTGCTGCTGCTGCTGCTGCTGTTGCTGCTGCTGCCAGGCAGAGATGTTGCCAAGGGACAGCCCTCCAGGTGAGCTGAATGCTGGCAGCGAGGACAGCTCAGCGCTTGTCAGCTGATAATCTGGAAGAGAAGGAGCCCTTCAGTCATTTCAATGTCAAACCTGCTCCCACAGTGCCCTGAGCACTGAGAGAAGATGGAGACCTGCAAGAGACACAAATACACATATGGAATATCAGCTCATGCTGCGAGTGGCACAGGGATGCTGGCTAGGGGACACAGCTCGTGGAACCATGGAAGGATGTGGGTTGGAATCACAGAATCACAGAATCAGTTAGGTTGAAAAAGACCTCTGAGATCATCAAGTCCAATCTATGACCAAACAACCCCACATCAACTAGACCATGGCACTATGTGACATGGAAGGCACTTTTAAAGGCCATCTAGTCCAACTTGCAGGGACACCTTCCACTATCCCAGGTTGCTCCAAACCCCATCCAACCTTGCTAGGGATGGGGCAGCCATAGCTTCTCTGGACAACCTATGCCAGTGCCTCAGCACCCTCAACAGAAACAATTTCCGTCTTATATCCAGTTCTCTTCTGGCCTCAAGGCTGGCAGGACCCTCCACGCCCCAAACATCACCACTGTCCCCCAGGCACAGCAGTGGGAGGGGCAGCCCCATAGTACAGCTGTGTCCAGCTCCCCCCAGGAAGGACCATGGGTATGTGAGACACCCCCAGAGCCACCCCCCAGCTGCGTGTACAAAGACACACATTTCTTACCCTCCTGGGGCAACGAACTCCTGACAGCTGGTGAGACCCCCCCCCATGTCTGAAGCATCATCGCCTGTGCCTGCGGCATCCCCACCTGTACCTTGGGCACCTTAACCTGTACCTTGGGCACCTTAACCTGTACTTGGGGCACCTTCACCCATACCTGGGCATCCCCACCTGTGCCTTTCACAACTTCATCTGAGGTATCTTCGTCTGTGCCTGGGGCATTCCCCATGTGTACCTGGGGCACCCCCACCTGTACCTGGTGCATCCCCACCTGTGCCCCGGGCACCTTCACACATACCTGACATCCCCACACATGTGGTGTCCCGCGTGACAGCAGGGGGCGCTCCCTATCCACCGTGGGGACACGCAGCTGTCACCCTGTCCCCCGCCACGGGCACCCCACATCCCGGTACCCCCCCACGCTTGCAGGACGATGCCCTTCCCATACAGGACCTCGGGAACATCCCAAATGGGGAGCACCCCATATCAGGGAGGAATTTTACAAAGGGTGGGAATGACAAGGGGGAAAAGCAGGGGCAAAGTGCTGCTCCTCCCCGAGATGGTCAAACTTTGGTTGGCCACGTCATTGCCTGACAAAGACACCACCGATCCGCAGAGCTGATGGAACCCTCCCCGTGCCTCTCCCTCTCCCTTTCTCTCTGTAATTTTGGGTGTCTCGTGGTTTCAGCAGTCCCCACCCCAGCAGCTCACACAGAGGTGGCTGTGCTGGTGCTGAACCGCTGCCAACGCCGCCGGCAGATCCCCGGCACACCCCACCCGATGTCCTGGAACGTGGTTCCCTGCCCCACTCTGTCCTTCACCCCCCACACCGGCCCTTCTGGTTTGGGAGCTCCAGACACCCACTGGTTACAGTGGCCGCCCCTGCAGCCCCACCAGGGCTGGAGCCGGAGCCTGTCCGGATCACAGAGCTGGGAATGGTTGGGTTTGACTGTATTCAGCTGCAAGGGCATGTAACTCTGGCCAGGGGGCAGCTTGGCACAACTGCACCAGCCTGAAATCCAGACAATTCCCACCCAATTAGCAGGTAAGTCCTGGAAAGAACAAGTGGCAACGCTCCAGGTTGGGAGTTTGCTCAGGATATCTGCACCCCACAGTGACCTACAAGATGATCCCCCTGGCAGCATCACAGGAACATGGAATTATATAGGCTAGAAAAGCCACCCAAGACCATCAAGTACAACCATTCCCCCTGCACTGCCAAGGCCACCACTGAACTCACGTCCCCAGGTGTCACATCCACATATCTGTCAAATCCTTTCAGGGATGGTGACACTGCCTCTGCTCAGGGCAGCCTGTTCCAACGCCTGACCACCTCTACCACGATGAAATTTTCCTGAATAGCCAACCTAAACCTCCCTCAACACAAACTGAGGCCATTTCCTCTTGTCCTGTCACTTGTTACCTGGGGGAAGAGCCCAACCTCTTGTTACCTGGGGGAAGCCCCACATGCCTCCACCATGGTAACAGGGAGTTGTAGAGAGTGAGAAGATGCCCCTTGAGTCTCCTTTTCTCCAGGCTGAGCCTTCCCAGCTCCCTCAGCCGTTCCTTGTGTTCAAGATGGTTCACAAATCGAGACAATTCTCACCCAGTTAACAGGGCAGCCCTGGTTGGTAGAACAAGTGGCAACACTCCAGGCTTGGAGTTTGTACCCTATAGTGATGACCCCTACATTCCTCCCACCACAAACCCCTTGGCACTGTTGGTGCTCGGGCAGGAACAAGGCTCTGCCCGTGGTCAGCTGTGAGAGAAAATAACTACACAGAGCCGGAATTCAGCCCCCTCCGCCCTGAGCAGCAGCAAAGGGCTCAATTAAAACCTATTTGAGGACTCTGGCTGTGCCCAGCCTGGCTGGTGAACCGCAGGGCCAATGCCGGCTGCCACGCAGGGACAGGAGCCCTGTCACGCACAACCAGCATCTTCAAGGCTACACCTACTAATTAGGAGAGGCAGTTCCCAACATGCCTGTTCAGGGTTCTTCTAGACAAGCAGCTTTTTACATTTTTTCAGTCTTTCCTCTGAGCCAGAGCAAGCTACACAGGGAACCAGCAAGTCCTCAAAGTTTTCACGGAGGTCTGACAGGTGGCAGACGAACAATCCCTTTGCTTGGGCAACTGCGCTGTCACCGTCGCCTCGGGCTGGCTTGAAACCCACCAGGCTGAATCAGATGTGCCTACAAGCAGGCTAGTTTGCATTCTTCCCAAACTTTTGGGGGCCTATGCTCACTGTCATTAAGCCCCTGTTACAACATTCCCCTGAGCTTTCGAGAGCCTGGGGATGGGTGTAGCTGTAATTAGCATCCACTTGCACAGTGCAATGGGCTACAGTAGGACAGGACCAACCCCCACAGCCCTTCTGGCTATAGCAGTGAGCTCTCAGCATTTATATAATGACTTCCCTCTTGATTTTAATCCTGTGGAATCCTTGGACTCAACCATGTCTTGCAGCAGCAAGTTCCATGAGCAAGAACGCAGCTGCTCGGAGAGCACAGGCACATCCCTGCAGCAGCACATTTCCTCTCGTGGTAACTCACCCACTGGAGAGCTCTAACCTGGCCACTGCTCTCACCTGTGTTGTAGGCTGTGGGCATGGCAGAGAAGGGCAGCCCCTGTGTCAGCAAACTTGGAGTCGCCACGGAAACAACTGGTGTGGTCAGAGAGTGAGTTGCTTGGGAGACACCCAACCGCTGCGTGTTCTGCTGTGGGAACAAATGGGGAGGGAGTTAAAATCCAGATGGCTGCACTCTGTCATCTTTGTGGGCTGTGGCCCCCTCAAGACCCACTGGGCATGCACTGGGGCTGAGCACAGAGAGTGTGGGATAAGCAGGACTGATCCACTGGTCATTCCGTATTGTAACAAAGCAAAGTGGAAACCGCACCAGATGCTGACACTCTGGACCTTGTGACACTCAACTGCAGGTCACTTCACCTTGGGACCCCTTCCTGCCCAGGACTGGGCCTCATCCACCAGGACCAGTCATGTCCCTGCATGTGTGGTGGGGCAATATCAGCAGGCTGCCTCAGACTTTTCCTCACTGTTTTCCAGAGGTTGTGTGTGAAGTTTGAAGGAGCAACAAAGGGACCACCAGGATTGCCTGGGGCAGTGCAGAGCCAACACATGCTCTTCCCTGCATCTCCAGTGGCCAAGAACAAGCCCTTGCCTCAAGGAAAGCTGGGGATGCTGAGCATTGGCCTCAGGATTTTGAAGGGACTCTGGTATTCCTAAACTTGAAGTCCAGTGCTCAGCAACCTGCCAGCTCAGTGCCCTCACAAGGTTTCGGTGACTCAGGCATTAGCAGGTCCACTGTGGAAAAATTCTGCCCTTGGACCAGTGCACGACAGCCTCTCACCGTGGTTTTCCATGGGTTACGTGGGTGGATCTACAGGTCAGATTCAGCCCTGTTTACAAGGCAGATAATCTGGGCTGTCTCTGCTGATCTGATTTAAATCAGACTCAAGAGGCTTGACTCTAATCCGAAGCACCCCAGCACACGTCATCCTGTGAAGACTGGGGCAGTGCCCAACTTAAATCATGCCTGGCACGAGGCTGGCTGTGCCCCCGGCACACAGTGAGGAGCCTTCCTGCAGTACCGAGGGCCCCCAGAGCCTTGGAGGGCTGGGCATTGACCATGTAATGCTTCACGGCCATGGGGACTCTCCTAGGATAAGGCTGGAGGCTCAAATGCTGCCCTGGCCACCTGCAGAGGGTGACAGCACCTGGCTGTGCTGGATTTGCATGCCTTGCGCCCACACACTGCCCAGACTGCAGGTCCCTCCCACCGTCCAGGGAAGACGATTACCAGGGCTCTAATTGCTAAAGCCCTGGGCTCTAGGAGTGGGTTTTCCTGGCATGCATCCTGCTGGCAGCCATCCTCAGGTGTGCCCACTCTCATGGGTTAAGGACATGGCAAGAAATGCCTTCAGAGAAGGCAGGACCCAGCACCGTCCCTCTCCTGCCTGTACTGGACCCCAAGCCACCCCAGTGGGATGCAGTTTAGAGCCCCAACCCCTCTGCCCTTGCTCTGGAGCTCTGCAGCTTTCCCAAGAGAGCAGAGGCACAGGGATGAGTGCAGCCATGCTGGAGGGCTGGGCTGGTGGGACACGGGCTGGGCCAGGTGTACCAGCCCTGGGAATCCCTGTCACACCACGGGGCGAGTGCAGGGATGTCATCCTGATTTTCACCCCAATTCATGCAGGAAACAGTGTGCAAGCAGCTCCCCATCCTGTGCCACTCACACTCCATGCCCACACACAGTGCTGCCATTCTGGCTGTCACCAAACCATGCACATGCTCCCAGGGAACCCGTAGTGTGTTGCTGTGGGCTCTACATGGATCCTGTTCCCCCTGGCATGTTAGGAGAGTGGAGAAAAATGGGGAGATGCCTCTCTGCCCCCTCTAAAGGAGAAGAGCATGCTCAGAGCCCAAAGCTGCAGCAGCAGAGACGGAGGTGGCACAGCTGGGGCTGCGGGCAGAGGCTCCAGGCAGAGTGGCAGGACTCAGCAGAGGGGCCACTGACTCATCCTGCTGCCACCTGGAAAGAGGTGGGAGCTGCCATTTGGAGAAAGGATCTGGTGTGTATATTGAACAACATGGAGGGAGCAAATCTGGGGAGAAGGTTAACGGGGGGCATTTGAACTGGACAGGAGAGGGATTGGCAGGGACAAGGCTTGACATTCCCCTTCCTGACCCAGTTGTGCCCATGTCCCTCTCCTCCACTGCCTTTACTTTGTCACCCCCCATCTCCCCACTACCACCTCAGCTGGGGAGAGGATATTCTTCACTTCAGGCAAAATCCCGTCGGGTTAGCTCAGACCAACAATTAAAGCTGTTAATGCCATCCTGGTGGATTTTTGCCTAAAGCTGCTCCAGTGCAGAGCCAGGGAACGCCTTGGGCAGTGGGAACAGGGATGAGCAGATGGGGAGGTGGCGAGTGACTGCTCTCTCTCTGCACATGGGAAAACCGAGGCAGGGAGCTGCTGGGAGGGGGCAAGCAGGAAGGGTTTGGGGCCACAAAGAACAGCAGAATCCACGTCTGCCAAAGCCCTGGCCCATCCTTGCCCTGGCCAAGAGTGTCTCCTTGCAGGCTGCCAGAAGGATTGGCTTACTCCTGTGTTTTGGAGAGCTTTTCCCTGGCTGTGAGCTGCATCCTGCAGCAGCTCTCGCCCTTCCCTCGCTGCGCTGACCTGTCGCCCATCTGCCCTGCACCAGAATAGCAACGGAGCAGAGTGAATCATTGCCACAAACAAGGTGGCATTCACTTTGCTGGCAGGAAGAGGGAAAAAAGCCATAAAAATAACACGGAAAACTGCCCCGTGCACAAGGGAGGTTTAGGGAGTGCACTAGCCAGCCAGTGGATTTACACAGGCTTTAAATAATATCCTTAATATGGGAAGAGCCTGATTTACTCCCTGTCTCTCATGTGCTGGCAATGGGCCAGGTCTTCCCGTGCTGTAACTGTGGTGGCTCCAGCAAAGTCCACGGGGCAGGTCCAGGCCAGTGGAGGTGCCCAGCCTGGCTACACAGCCCTCAGAGGGACACTGGATGACCTCCCTGGGGGGACCAGTACAGCTCTTCTGGCATTGGTGGAGAAACAGGTACTTTACAGCTCATGTCAGCTCCTCCTTTTCCATAGGGAACCAGACGTTCCTAAAAGTGATTTTCTGAGGTAGAACTAGATATATGTTGGTGCCCACATCCCAGTGCATTCCCAACAGAGGACAAAAGAGCCCAAGTCCACCTCTCTGCATGCTCCACGCCTCTGCCATGCCAGGGCAGGCTGCGGGGACCAGGGGACAAGTGGCCCACGTCCCACCCCATTGCCATGCACACTCAGAGGGAACTCACCAGAGCCAGGTGGTCCTCAGTCTGCCCGCAGGAGAACAGGGAGAGAACCGAGAGGCACCGTTAACTCGAGCGCCCCATGCCCGCCACACCCCGCGCTCGCTGGTACCGCGCCCTCGCCTCCATGGGGCATGAGGAGAGAGAGCGGTGCCCGGCACAGTGTTTGCACCATCCAGCGTGGTGCAGACGGGAATCCAAGCCTTCCTCCTCAGATCTTCCCACCAGCATGGCCCCAGCCAGCTCCCTCTACCACTGCATGGAACAGGTGCCTGCACAGCCTGTGCTCCAGCACCAAGTCCCTCTGCGGCCTGTCCACCGGCAGGGGATCCAGTCCCATCTCACTTAGTGCCCCAATGGACCCACAGGCACTCACCAGGTGGTGCATCAGCCCCTTCCCACTCTGCGAGGTGATCACACGCAGGTCTGGCTTGCGGCTGTTGGCAGCGAGCTGCGTGCCATGAGAGGGCGGTGGCGGGGACTTGGCTGGGATGATCTTGCCCAGGCTGCTGCCATTAGACACGGGAAGGAGACCTGGAGAGGCTCGGGCACTCACATAGCCATTTCCTGCACAAAAATGGGTGACACAGAGGAAGGAGGTAAATACATGGTGATGGTGAATGCACAGCAGTGAAAGCACTGCAGTGGTGAGTGCATGGCAGTGAATGAGTACAAACTGAAAGAGGGCACATTTAGGCTGGATATTATAATGGAATTCTTTGTTATGAGGGTGGTGAGATACTGGAACTGCTTCCTCAGGGAAGTTGTGGATGCCCAAAGCCTGGCAGTGTTCAAGGCCAGACTGGACAAGGCCTTGAGTGACCTGTTCTAGTGGGAGATGTCCCTGCCCATGGTAGGAATTAGATGATTTTTAAGGTCCCATCCAACCCAAATCATTCCATTATTCTTTGATTCTATGACTCCATGGCAGCGGTGAATGCATGGTGGTAAATACATGGTGAGGGTGAATGCATGGCTGTGGTAAGCGTGTGCATGGCAAACAGTGTCACAGTGGGGCTCCACAGATGCTCCTCCCTTGGAGAGCAGCACCTCATTCCCCAGGCTCCTCAAAACCCTCCCACATTCAGGCATGCTCACCCTGCATGCTGAGGACAGGGCAGGCAGTGTCCCTGAACCTCCAGCACCCAGGGCAGCTCCTCAACCTGCAGGAACTTCCCCATGTTCCTGGAGTAACACCCAGTACATCTCAGAGGCCTGATCAGAGGCTCTTTACATGCTCTGGCCAGGCACTGTGGCCCTCGTACATTCATTTGTAAGGTCTCTTTATGGTACTGGAGAAGCAAAAAGGGGCTGTGGCTCAGTGAGGACTCATTTCACTGCTCCCAGTGTCCCTTTGAAGATCTGAGGCTCCTTCCTCCTCCTCCTGCTGCCCCACATAAGGATTTTATGTGCAAAGAAGAGGGAAAAAAAAGAAGAAAGGAAAGGAAGAAAAAAAATTAAAAAGGAAAAGATTTGATGAACATCAGGAAAGGAATAAATTGGATCAGATTACTGTTCTGATGAGGGTTGTTTTTTTTTCCTGAATAGGCCCCAAAGATAGAAAGGCGTTCAGCAATCACCAGGATTCAGCCCTCATATTCATTGCACGTTAGACCAGGAAAAATAGGTCGCTGATTGCATTATTAATCACAGCTACCATTGCGCTGCATCTGCATTTCAGCAGGCGGCTGTGGCAGTGACGCCGCGGCGTGCGGGGGCCGAGTGCCAGCCGCTGCCTCTCCAGAGCTGTGCCAGGGCTGGACGCAGCAGGGATGGGGTGAACTAGGCACAGGGGACAGCCGAGCTCCCTGGGAGCCGTGGGTCTGATCCCACTGATGCCACCAAGGACAGCAGGTGCTGCCCCACCAAGTGCCTGGCAGCTGCCATCAGGGATGCCTGTGGTGGCCAGGCTGCTGCAGGCTGGTAACTCCATTGTCCATGTCCCTGATGGAGGGAAGGGACAAGCCTTCATGTCCCCAGCAAGGTGTCCTCCAGTCTCATAGAATCATAGAATGGATTGGGTTGGAAAAGACCTCCCAGATCTTTAAGTCCAACCCGTGGGCCAACTCCAGTCCCTTTACCAGATCATGGCACTCAGTGCCACGGCCAAGCTTACTTAAAAAACCTCCAGGGATGGGGAATCCACCCCCTCTCTGGGCAGCCCATTCCAATCCCTCAGCACTCTCTCTGCAAAGAATTTTTTTCTGCTCTCCAACTTCAATTTCCCCTGGCAGAGCTTGAGCCCCCCTTGTCCTATTGCTGAGTGCCTGGGAGAAGAGACCAACCCCCACCTGGCTGTAACTTCCCTTCAGGTAGTTCTGGACAGTGATGAGGTCACCTCTCAGCCTTCTCTTCTCCAGACTAAACCACCATGAGTAGCCATGCATAAGGCCTGTGCCTGGTGCATCAGGTCCTGGTACCTCCATGCACCGTGAGCTGGCGGCATCCCACTCAAAAAGCCACTGGCTTTTAGATTTATTACAAACAAAGGTGCAGAAATTCCCCAGGTGACCTTCACTACCCACAGTGCCACTGGCCATGGATAAGCCAAAAGAAATGTGAAATCCCTTGATATTCTCCTTCCCAAGTTGGCATTGACATGGGTGAACACGTAGTGACTCCCTGTTTGAGGCATGCCACACTATTGGGTGTATCACTTGGGGTGTGGATCAGGGTGGCCCCTGTGCTGGAGGAGAGCTGGTTTGGGTTCCAGTGCTGCCACTCACCCCCAAAGGTGGGTGGCCTTGAGCACTGCCATCACCATGTCCACCCAGCCTGGATCCAGCACCTCTCATGGGCCAGAGAGAGAAGGACTGCACTCCTGACAGGATTTCCCAGCAAAGGGCACCCCACCAAAAAAAAAAAAAAAAAAGGGTCTAGAAGTGAAGCATTCTGGGCTGTCTCTGCACCACCCTAGTGTGCATCTGAGCAGAGTCAGGGACAACCAGGGCTCAGCATTCCCTCCCCGGGGCAGGCGGAGCGGGCTGGGTGCTGCATCCCGAGGGTGGCACACGCTGCGGTGCATGGGCAGGATGCAGGGATACAGCCGGGGTACCGCTGGGATACAGTCAGCATAGAGCCAGGGTACAGCTGGGATACAGCCAAGGTACAGCTGGGATACAGCCAGCATAGAGCTGGGGTACAGCTGGGATACAGCCTGGATACAGCCAGCACAGAACCAGGATACAGTTGGGGTACAGCCAGGGTACAGCTGGGCTACAGCCTGGATACAGCTGGGATACAGCCGGCATAGAGCCGGGATACAGTGGGATACAGCTGGGGTACAGCCGGGGTACAGCCTGGATACAGCTGGGATACAGTTGGGATACAGCCGAGGTACTGCCGGGATACAGCCAGCATAGAGCAGGGGTACAGCCTGGATACAGCTGGAATACAGCCAGCATAGAGCCGGGGTACAGCTGGGATACAGCCAGCACAGAGCTGGGATACAGGCAGGATAGAGCTGGGATACAGCCAGCATAGAGACGGAGTACAGCTGGCATAGAGCTGGGGTACAGCCGGGATACAACCGGGATACAGTCGGCATAGAGCCGGGATACAGCCGGCATCGCTGCAGGATCCGGCCAGAGGCACCCGCAGCTGATGACTCAGAGGCAGCAGGTGATCACTCAGTGCTGCAGAGGCTGCAAGGGAGGAGGAGGAAGAGGAGGAGGAGAAGGAGGAGGAAGAGATGTCCCAGGTATCTGAAAACCGAAAGCGCAGTGCCAGAGCCAGAGCCAGAGCCAGAGCCAGAGCCACGCTCCGCTCCCGCAGCCGCGCGGGGAGCCCCGGGGAAGGGGCCGGGGCCGGCGGAGGGGCCGGGGCTGGCCCCGGCCGGGCTGTCCCTGCTCCTCACGCCCGTTTCCTGCAGTGGCAGCAGGAACGCGGGGAATGCTCCGGTGACGTCAATGCTGACATTCACGGGCCCTGCCAAGCTCGGCACTGCCACGGCTGCTCCCGACAGCTGACGTGGGGGCGGCTGGGGGGGAGAGGGGCCGCCGAGGTGCCGCGGCACGACGGCCCCTTCCCTCTGTCCTCGAGGAGCAGCAAAGCTCCGGTTTGGGCACTGCGAGGCCCTGGGGAGACGCAGCCCCACAAACCACCCTGGCAGGGTTTGCTCTGGAGGCACAGCTGGGAAGAAATCAT